>JAJJWW010017227.1:0-69810 GCA_023531295.1 Papaver armeniacum
AAAGGCTAGGCTTGGAGTAATTAAAAAGGGGGTGAGGGTTTACGTCCGATACCGAGAAAGAAATTTATATGACACATAACCAATCTCCTCTATGGACGAGTTCGGAGGCTGGTAAGTAGTTTATCTTTTTACTAATACCGCTTTTTTTAATCTTTAACATGAACACTAAATGCGTTATGAACCATTTGTCCAAAGGAGCGATATGCAAATTGGAAATACGCTCGTGATACTGTGCAAAGATTTCATGTTTTACCAATGCTACTTAATCATGAAGGCTAACATCCCCCAACTAAACACGATACAACCGCCACCGAATCCTCCGCAACAAGGGGACGAAGATTAACAATACCGCATCAACACCATGATATCAATTTAATGGTTTTGCGGGCAAACCTCTTTGTAAACCCTCACGAGACAAAACTCGTCCGTTATGGCCACATAACGGTTTAAATGGTAGATGTCTTTGGTAAAAGTTAACTAAGTATACTTTTGAAAAAAAAATTAGCGATCTTTAATCATCCCATCAATGTATCAACATCAATTTATTACGAATGGTATTTTCTCCTTTCATTTTATTCATAATGATATTTTTCGTAATAAATATCGTCATGGGTCCCCCTTGGTTTGGTTTCCCCACGGAAACTTTTCAGACAGATATTTGATTTTTTGGGAAGACTGGAATTTGGGTCGATGCAATGTAGGGGTTATCGATAAATAGTAAGGGTCGCTGCGGTGTAATGTGAAGTGTCCCTTGTAACGATAAGCGACTTTTGGATAAAGATTCGTGGGTGGTTAATAATTTGAGTCTGTCTTTATTAATATTCTTTGGATTCATTTCCACCATGAATTGTCATTTGTGTTGATGCATTATTTTGAGTCATCAAATCATGATTCGCGATCTTCTTGTTTCCAACCCTATACTATGACACCATATGTACAAGTTGATTTAACCCCAACAATGGTCATTGTACCATCTCTTCTTGCCCGAGATAGGTCTTTCCTTGTCCCCCAAAAGTCAATTTCAAACAAGAAAAGGTCGTATGTTAACATCAAAAGTGTGTTTTAAAGCGAGAAGGCTTGTCGGTTGAAAGCGCTACGTGCGTGCAAACAGTTTTTCATTTACTACGAGTGAATTAGATGTGTTTTAACAATTTCCACACTGATTATTAATTTGGATCCTATAAATATCCGAGTTTACCCAAAGGTACTTCTCACCCACCGAGTAATTGGAAATCGGATTATCTTCCTCCAAACAACATAGACACTCGGGAAATCTTCTCACGGCTTTCTACCCCTAAATTAACTCATCGTACGTACACAACAATGGGATCGTTTGATTCGTTTGAAGATTTGCAAATCACTAAAACATGGTACAAAGAATCTCGAGTAGCGGACCGCTCGCCCAGTAAAGCCGGAGCAGAAACCTTTTGGGCAAATATATACAACCAATATATAAGGGAATATGGGAATCCAAACGGAAGAAGTCTTCAACAGATTCATGATAGGTACCATTTATACAAAAGCCATTTGCAATTTTATAGATATTCAACAACGACTCACCAAACACGGCCGTATTAGAATGTCATCTCGACAATTTGTAAGTGTTGTTTAATTTATTCCGTCCATTGTTTAATTGATTGGTTCTAAATTTCTTGAGTATATTTTCCCGTGTTTTTGTAGCACGAATTGGTTAAGCGGGGTATTTAGAGGAAAAGGTGAGGCATTCACATTCGATGAATGCTATAATTTCATGGTATCCAAAATCCCAGTATGGATCCTTAGGGCGATTCATCGACTTCATCGAGTGAAGTCTAAAACTGGAATCTATGTTTGTAACTACTTTGTGGGTTAGTCTATTATGAACCCTCACGAGACTAAACTCGTCCTTTAGGGTCACCTAAGGGTTTAAAGGCTTGTTACACGTGCTAAGTGTAACCGTGATTCCTACGAAAGTGAGTTAGGTTATTAATTAAGTTGCAATAAGTAAGAAAACACATTACATCATAAAAACCATACGATTTCAACCGAACTATATTAACCACTCATAAACATCTCACGAGAACAACATTCAATTTTATATGCGACAGCCGAAAAAATAATTGGCCACGAAATGCCTAAAAGGCTTCCCTTCTGTCGCTTCATACAATGCCATCGCCTGAGCACGATTTCCATTTGCAACAACGCGATACTGCCTAAAACGACCACAAATCCTTTTCAGCATGCTAACACGGTGTTGGATACGTATGGCGGAATACCTAACGCTTCCATTCCCAATTTGAATCAAAAAGTATTCCCTCACTCGAATCCAAAACGCCATACCCGCGGGAGGATTTTCTGTATCATGATCCATATCCGCAACCTTACAATAACTAATCACTAGAGCGGTATCTTCATGCATCGAAAAACGAGGCATCGTGTGTGATTAATGTTGTGGAAATAAGATATGAAACTTTTACAATTTGGGATTGAAAAAACTTTATCTTTTGGTTGAGTTTACAAAGCATTACAGATTTGTGAGGCGTTTATCACAAATTTATACTAAAACTCTCGAGATGGGTTTAAATGTAATTTTGAAATTGCAGTACGGAATAAATTATAAATATTGCCAACTTTGCTGCATGAGTACGTATCATTGGTCGGGCATTATTTTGCATGTCATCTTCTGTAGCGTGATATATTTTTGTAATCTGGGTAATTGTTAAATAGAAAATGACCTTTGAAAGAGGAGGCAGCTAAAGGACGGGGTGTACGCTATTACTGATTAGACGTGTAATAGTAGTCTCTGACATCTACAATTATCACTCGTCACATTGTGTTTTCGTAACACGCCCCATTGAGTTGTCCACCACTTGTATGTCAGACTAAAGTGTAAAGATGGGCATTGAATTATGCAGCCTGCCCTTTTGATTTATTATCATACACGTGGACTGGAATACTTGAGATTGGGATCTGGTGGTTGGGGAGATTACCGACTTAAGTTGAAATATTCACGATTGAGAGTTTGCCAGGAAGTTTGTCCCTAACTTGAGGTCCTAGAATAGTCATACATAAACAAACCCAAACAAACGTTAACATACATAAACAACATAAAAAAATACACAATACATAAAAGAAAAACATTACATCAGACCACGCCTCATTGACCAGAATTAAACACAGGATTAAACATTACATCATAAACACATAACATAACACAACATATTAAAGAGCAACCGAAAATTTAATTATTCGGCCCATTCCACCAAATTACACCCAGGACATTGCCAGAATTGTTTACCAAAGGTGTTCTTATCTTTAGAGCGATGTAGTTTCATAAAAAACCTACATCCGGGCACCGGGCATGACGCCCCCTTTTCATGTTCAACCTTAATCATACCTTTCTCTTTGAAGTTTTTGCAGAGTACGTTAATATTTTTATCATCTTTGGACTTGATTGCATCTTCTAACCATTGAGCTTCTTCACGGCAATTATCGAAGGCGGCATCGAAGGTACCTACTCTTTCCAGGTTCCGCTTCTAATAACAATTTTATTCTAGGACAACCTCTCTGCGGGCACTTGGAATACATCCAAGGGCATTGCATGGTGAATGGTCTTCAAGGAAACATAACGGACAAATTTGGTTTGCTTCCACACACAATGTGTTTTCCCTTGCGATTAGAATTCATATTCAAGTAGCGTTTTATGTTTGATGGTGTGTTTCTTTGAGTGTATTTATAGGAAGAAATAATTATTATTTATAAGAAATCCCCCTTAAAAATCTAGTCGTTAAAGTGTGTTGATAAGGATAACAAGATTTTTATCGAAGTCTAATTATCAAAACGATTGTCCTGGATGACTTAATGGTTCGCATAAGTTTGAGTAGTACGAGTGTTTTTATGTACGTAACTAGGCTATGTTCAACCAGAGCTCTATTTGTGAAAGTATACGAAAATTACTCGCCGGCTAACATTAATGTGTAAACCGGGTGTAGGAAAAAAAAAAGGCCAAACAAATATTTAACAGCCACGCAGTTACAAACTGCGTATACAGAATACGCAGATTCAATATGCGTGCGACGCAGGTTCAAACTGCGTTCAGAAGGATATTCCGTGGATTTTTTTTTGGTACGCAGTTTGTAACTGCGTTTTTTGCTTTTTCTACACGCAGTTTGAAACTGCGTGCATAGGTAGATCCAACTTGGATCCAGCGAACGCAGCACTCCTCCGGAAGTGGGCTCGTGGGCGGAAAAACGACACTTCAACAAAGTGCCTTAACTTGGATGTTGGAGTCCATTGGGGCTAGCCTAAGGCTAGCCCCAATCGTGGTCCAAGATTCAAGCAGAATGTTGGATCCACGTCACCAAAACACCTCGCCCGAGCGCAATGGGAACCCAAGATCCCCAGATGAAACGCAGTTCGAACCTACGTGCAACGCAGTTTGAAACTGCGTCGCATAGGGAAACTCACAAAACGCAGTTTCAACATGCGTATTGACCTTGTTGACCCGTCAACACGCAGTTTGAACTTGCGTTTCATAGAGAACCCTAAAACTTACAGAAGCCGACCCAGCCTTCTTCTCTTTTCTTTCTTCCTCTCTTGTTCTTCAACCTCACCTCCCTTCTCATGGTTTGATTGAAAAAAAATTGTGTTTAAGGCGCGGAAAATTTACAAGGGTTTGTTCTAGAAGCCGAGGGGAATCGATTGGTGGTATTTTTGTGAGATTTCATCATCAAAATCCACACTAGGTAAGTAATTTTATTTTTTTGGTTTAGTTGTTTTATGATTCTTGATTTTAGTTATAAATGGATTGATTTAGGTGTTATTGGATGCATAATCTTCATTATGTTGATATTGCAGTTGTATGTATAATTTTTGTATTGATTTCAAAAAATTAAAATGTGAGTTAGGGTTTTTGCTATTTGTGGTTAATTTTGGTGAAACATAAAACAATGATTGATTCTTAATTTGATGGATTGAATTAGTTGTGTTTATGGTTGGTATAATGTATTTGAAATTTGTAATTTGATTAGGGTGAAATGGATGTTGTTAATATGATTTTGTTAATTTAATGTTGTTAATATGAAATGGATGTTGTTAATATAATGGATGGTTTTAATATGTTGTAGTTTAGGTTGAGATGAATATATGGGTGAAATTGATGTTGTTAATATGATTTTGTTGGAAATTGAGGTTGTTAATATGATGTAGTTGAGGTTGAGATGAATATATGGGTGAAATTGATGTTGTTAGTATGATTTTTATGGAAATTGATGTTGTTAATTTGATGTAGTTAACATGACTTTGTTGTTAATATGATTTTGTTGTAAATATTATTTTGTTGGAAATTGATTTTGTGGTTTATAGCATTTTGCAATGTGTTTTTATGATTAAGTCATGTATTCTTTTGAGTTGATGTTTAGAAGATTCAAGTGGTGGAATTGATGTTGTTAGTATCTGTTGATGGGTGAAAACTACTCCTGCTGAATTTGGTAATTTGGGGTGTGGATGAGGAATGAATTTAAACCTACAACAAATGCACTGCGCGGTGAGTGCTTGTAGATTCGAGAGATCAATCCAGTGCAAGTCCGGCCTAAACCAAGAAATGGCCGTTCCGGACTTGTTTCGGTCACAAAGTGAAGGAGATGGGGTTGATCTTAGGGAGGGAAGCGAAGAAGGTGTTGAGATTGTGAAGATGTTGGCTTGCTTATGACTTGTAACAGAAATATGAGCAAGCTTACGGTTGATGCAAGCAAGCTCTGGGTGTTTGAATACGACGTTGTATTAACACTTGGTTTTCGTCGGATGAACTCGTGTTGTTCTCATCGTTTCTTGTTGTTGTTTGAAATAGGGCGGAAAACCTATTTATACAAGTCATTGAGCCTCATTCACGTTTCTCGTGGGAAGTGGAGGTAGTGGGATGATGGAGTGGTGGAGTTGTGTGTCGGTAGCATAGACCGGTCTTGCCCACTTCTCCAGTTCATCTCTAACCGTCCATGACTTCCCTAACACGTTCTTGTAATGGCGCGTTGCACGCTGCACGCCGTAAACCGCTGAGACCAATACCCCGTATGTATCCCCGAGTTTGTGACATGATTGATAAACGGAATGTGGATCGTGGATCCACGTAAGAAGATAGCATGTAATCTTTGAATTGAATAATCTGCGTTATTCGGAAAGTCGATACTTGTGAAGTATCGTGTGTATTTCATGCGAGTCTTTGCATTGTGGTGTGGTAAAGTGATGGGTAATGACTCCTCACTAACCAAATAACTCCCGACCGGGGTTGTATAACCAAGCTGGTGAAGTCGGACGGATGAGATGATGTTTGAGACACTCATCTGCGACCGATTGATGAAATCGGGGTTTTTTAAAGAGGTGCGCAAGCATCACTCTTGACTTGGTCGAAACCAAGCATGGGAAGGATTTTGTGGAGGACCGACCATACATGCGTGTTGACGTCATGATGGTGTACACGTCCATGTCTCACCGTCTCATGGAGATGCAATCTAGGCCACTCAATTTGACCGTCAAAGAGGAGTGGTTGAGATCGGTTTGCGGCGAGAAATCTCTTACCGCAAAGGAATTGATAACCGCGTGTCATCCCAAGTTTGGGCGCGCGCCCCAAGACGACCCATCTTGGTCGGTCTTGGTCGATCATACCACCGTGTAGGTGGTAGGTTGGTGTTCACACCTATACCTGATTATCCCATGAAAACGTGATCTAAGCCATTCAAATCATCCCGGTGAAGTTGAGCGGTCGAGATCGGTTTAGGATTTGGGAGGTGTAACCGCACGAGTTTGGGCGTGCGTTTTGGGTTGGCCGGGAATGATGCGCCTTGGCCGACCGCAAGAGGAGGTAGATGGGCCCACGGTGGTCATGTTGGTATGACCGGCCTTGGTTAATCCAATCTGTGACCCTCCATTCGTCTTAGGAGAAGATGGACGCGCGTGATGACTTGAAGCCCTAATTTTGGCTTTCAAAGCCGCGCGACCATGCTCTTTTGGGCGGACGAATTCGTTGTAACCAACCATGGTTGGCTTTGACCGATTGGTCAAGTGTGTAGGCGGTCACACGGTGATTGTGTCGACATGCTCCGGGCCCTTTGAGTCTACATCTACACCCTCCATCTATGCCTGCGAAGATGGACGGTTGAGACCGTTTTGCGACACATGTAATATGCCGCAAACCCTAATTTAGGGTTTTCCGTGGTATGGACGGTTTCTTGGCAAGCGAAGGCCAATGGTCGACCATGCGGGGTCGGCTGTGTGTATTCCATACCTGCTTGGGGGTGATGGAATTGATATGTGGTCATCCAATCATGCTTGTGGAGTTGGATGACTGCGATCAGATCATATTTGGCAAGCTAAGGCCGTGTGTATTCCATACCTGCTTGGGGGTGATGGAATTGATCTGTGGTCATCCAATCATGCTTGTGGAGTTGGATGATCTGCGATCGAGATCATATCAGGAGACCGATACTGATCAAGTCCGGATGCTCAATCGGGCTAGTATAACACACCGAGAGGGCTCAATCGGGCTAGTATAACACACCGAGAGGGCTCGGGCTAGTATAACACACCGAGAATCGGCTGTACGGGTATTTCGTACATGGATTCATTATAGTGCTTGGAGGTTCGTGTTACTCGTAAGAGTAACACTCGGTCGTCATGCCACACTCGATAATGGAGTACAGGAAATACAAGGCCGATATGAAATTCACGAGGAAGGGATTGTTCTTTGCATGCTCCAACCTGGAGGAATTTCATGTATTCACAGAATGGGATTGTTGCTACATGCTCCATTCTGGTGAATTAAGTGAGGAGTATCCGTCACTTATGAACGGCTTTATCTTTTACAAGATGTCGGCGCATGATTTTACGGTTTTTACAAATTTAACCTTAAACGAAAATCCACCATCAACATTAAGTCCCCTCGCCTAGCACATAATGGTTACATTATTGTGTGGTAGGCATGAGATGGTGACATGCATACATGAGAAAGACAAGGTAAAAGGAGTTTACCGGAAGAGTGTCGGCCGACCGCTAGTTTTCCACGCCGTCACGCTTGTATGGAATCCTTGGTGGGGCCGGTTTCTTTCTTTGGGTATTTGAATCAGAAGAGGAAACCAAACAAAAGAGGAATCCTTGTTCTATTGGGATTCTTCTAATTTTTGTCTATAAAAGAAGCCAAACCCCTTTTTTTTTTTTTCTCACGAATTTTCTTTTTCTTCTTTTGTTCTCGTCCGCAACCTTCTGCTGCTGCCGATCGATATTCTTCGCTGTTGCCGCCGCCGAATTGTTGCTAGGAAACCGCCGCCGTCCAGTTCTTGCCGGAGTTGCTCCGTCCGCCGCTCAAGGTAGGTTTCGCTCCTTTTTTTTTTTTTTTTTTTTTTTTAACGGTCAAACCCTAGTTTTGTTAGGTAAATACCTTTTGTAAGACATATGCATGCTTAGCTTTCCCCACCATTTGACTTGAATCCCGTAGACACGATTCCCATGAATAAAGAAAATTGTGTTGTGATGTATGCGGATGAATGCGGGCCCGCCGTGTATCCGGAACGTGGGTCTTATCACATATGCTTGACTGAAATTTGAAACTTATACCGACTTGAAAGTTATACCGGAGAACTTGAAGTCAATACCGAGACAGAAACTTGTACGGACTAAAATTCGTACTGATCGAAATCGTTGAATTTTGTGCCGGATTTGAATGGTATTTGGACCGGCCATTGCATGCTCCGCTCGTGAGTTGTGTCTTGCTGTGTGTGACTACACTTCTCATGTGCTTTCATACAAGTTCTAACTCCTGTCTTTTATCTCATTGCGGTAGAAAGAAGAGAACTCCTATCAACATGTCTTCGAAGATAATCTTGGTGCCAAGTCGAAGTGTTGTGACTTCAAGGATATGCCGAACATCAATGATGAGTTGTTCATCTCGTCTTTTCCAAATATTAGGAAGCATCCTTCTCATAAGATAGTCTTGCTTTCCGATTCAGAAAATATGGATGCTGACCCATTTTCTTCTTCCGCACTTGTGATGAGATTTTGTCTCCAAAGGAACGAATATCCGCCTTCTCCTATTGACTTCAAGATTTGCCATGCTCCACTGGGTTCTTATGAAGGATGGATGAGACGCATGTTGAGTAATGAGGGCATTAAGGAAAATTTGACCAAAGCACGAATTCTTGATGCGGTCATGGCATCTGCTACCCTCGAAATTAGGAAAGACACCGCGGGCTTGATCACCTTCATTTCTCGGTGGCGTATTTCCACTCACACATGACCATATCTAGATGGGGAGAGATGACTATTACTTTGGAGAGTGTAGCTGCATTAATGAACCTGCCTGTTCTTTGGAAGTCTTTCTTACGAACTCTCGACACGGAGAGAGTAATTATGCCGCTATACTTCAAAAGGTGGCGGAATTCGACAACTGGAGAAGGAGGAGAAAAAGACGCGAAATGCTTCTACACCTGGTGGGTTTCGGAGTGGTCTTACGCGAGTTGGAGAACGAGCTCGGCTGATCGCGTTCTGTCTCTCTATGGCTATCCAGAGACGTATTTGATGACGGTTAGGAAAGAGGACAATTAGACGTAACCTTGTCAAAATTGCTATAAGGCTGGCGCAGGTGAAGTTCTTCCTCTAGGTGCATTGTTCCTTGGATCATTTGTATTCTCACCTAGACGCTTTAGCAATGGATATGCATGTTTCTAACGGGTACAAGAAGGTGGAGTCGCACGTTCACTTCGCTTTTCTTGAGCGCTCTTATGGGAACACTTCGGAAGTTATGCTCCTACTCCCGCACCTTCACTCGTTAACTTGTACGGTGGCTCGAGAATACTCCGATGGAATAAGAAGCGTCCTAAAGCGGTGCGAAACTTGTGGAGGTATTTGACAACATTTCTTCCATAGATTTTCGTCCATGGGGCCGATTCACCCTTCCATCGTTCGACCAAAGACCTTTGCCGACGATCCTGGCGTTGTGTTGCGTCCGATGTCAAGACCATGAGATCTGGGGGAAATTATTTACCTGCGCAGCTGCATTCCAGGATATGTCCGTCTCTATTCGACGGAGGATTTTCGTGACTCCGTACAACATTGTGGGGCTGCTCGCCAAATGGGATTCGATCGGGGTGTCCCATTTATCCGTCCACTAGGGGCTCAGGAAGAATTCCTTCCATAAAGTCTTAATGCCAATGTGTTCTTAGGCCGGTTGAGCCTTCCCTTCGGCCTATTGGGAGAAAACCGGTGGTGACCGAGCAGGTATAAAGAATTTTGGGGAAACAACGGTGATCTTCCGAAATTTTCGAAGAGTGTTGTGACGAATTCCCGTAGTGAGCCATCTTCTGATGTCTTGACGAAGCATTTCCGGTTGAAGCCACTTCCAGCTAAACGGACCAGAGCTGAGGATTGCAGTCCCCAAGTAGGAGAGAGACTTAAGAGGCAAGCATGCGGTCCGGTAATCCTCAATTCTTCCAATATGCAGGTATTTAAATCTCCTCCCATCGGTTTTTTCATTTCTCCAGTGTAAGTTCTTCTAAAACGATCCTTGTTTTAAATCAGGGAATTTCGAAAGATAATGCCTTCACAAGGTTGGCACGCATTCAAAACGGGAAGGCCGGCCGGTCTTTGGTCTTCATCTTTGAGAAGTCCGCGGTACTGACCTTCATGCTGAGAAGTCTGGAGAAACCGCTCCTTTTCTGACCATGAGAGAGATGATGCAAGCTCGGTTGAACAAGGCGCTTCCCTTAGTGATCTTGTTGACGGCTGTGAGGGAAATTAGCATCCGAGTGAAAGAGGGCGGCCTTTGTAGTTGGGGCGGCTCCTCTTGAAATTCGTTACAAGCAGCTCCCGGTCAATATGGCCATTGTGGTGACTTCTTACGAAAAGCCTCCTGCACTTTTTGACAAGGTTCCTGCGGTTGGTGAATTATCGGTGATGCAGCCTGGGGCTTTGTTCGATCCTCCTTTTCTTGCTCCTTATCCAGGACATGTGTTGGTTGGTGGATTCAGCGTGCGGTTGATTCAAAGGGTTGTACACGGCAATATGGGAGAAACACGGACATATTGCTACCACCACGAAGATCAAGAGACGTCTTGCAGTGGTCAACCGCGTCAAGAAGCTTTAGTTTCTATCCAGGGGATGAGCGTTGCGACTGGTGGAACGGTTTCGAAGAGGTGATTGAAGATTGGCGGTGCCATACGGGACGTGTTCACGCAGATACGGCTTCAATGCTCCTTGGTTCTCGAAGGGTTCTCCAAGATTCGGGAGCTCCGAAATTACAAGACGAAGTCCCTTACGCGGATTGTATTGCTCGCCGGGAAGAAGAGGTTGGGAAGGCGTGTCTAAGGAACGGAGATGAAACATTTGTACTCAAAGGATGAAAGCCTCTCACGGCCCCGAAGGACGAGTTCTTTGTTGAAGGAATTCCCTTGAAAGATTGTAGCTACCGACTTGTCTTTTCTTTTAGATGCTTTTGAGCGATAGTGAGGATTTTCTTTTGACTTTCAGTTTTGAATTTAATAGGTAATTGAATTGGCTTATTTTGAGATAGTTTTGTGAACAACCTTTTTGAAAGAGATTTTGTTAAACGAGGTTTGCATCTTGGTCATGAATGATTGCACATATATGAAGTTGCAAATGTTATGTAAAAGGGAGGTACGAATGGGAACAAACATGGCGTTTGATCATTGAGCCTCTTTCTCCACGTGCGGGATGCTAAGTCCCCGGTGAATTCTAAGCTATCTTTCTTGTAAAGTTGTTGAGTAAAACTTACTTGCCTTTTGAAGCCTCACTTATATCAAACCGGAGTAGTCTCTCTAAGAAAATCCTCGAAAGCTATCTCTCCGAACCAAGCTTCTCCGAACAATGCGCTTCAAAGTGTTGCATTATTTGGTGGGGTGATGAAGGAACCGGTGGTAATGACGGTACCTCGGGTCCATTACTTCTTGATCGCATGGCGGACGCCATGCAGGGGTAGCTCCACCTCTCCATTTCGCACCCACGTCTCCAGTAGTTCAGAATCTTCTTCATTGGGAAGGGGAAATGTAAGTACCTTGAGTCTAGATTTTCTGCGTTAGCGGCGTTGCGATGTCTCCCGTGGCTTTGATGTGGAACAGGAGATGAGGTTGGAAGACTTGCGGGCGTCATCATATCTGCGGATTGCCTTCCTAAGTAGAGGGATGTGGAAGGCGTCGTAATGTCCTGGCGAGTGCCGAGAACGCTCCCATCCTCTTTTGTATTCGGGCATTTCTTGACTGATTTCTCCTTCCTCAAGCGTTTCTCCGGTTGGTTGGAAGGCCGACGCGGATTGGACGATCTTAGGGCTCCGACAAGAGTTTTGAGGTATAAACCCTCTAGCAAGGCTCCATAGGGCTGTAGGTTCCCCTTCTTCATCTGGAAGACATTGTAGTATTCCGGATAAGTTTCTTTTTCTGTGGAGTTGCATCGGGTCTCCGTTGTTGACTGGACAATGTCGTTCATCTTCCCCTGAGTCTCCTGCGGTTACGCGCCCTTTTTGCTTCTCCACCGGTAAAGGTGTGACTCCTGGCTAATGATTCAACATTTCTTGTGCTGCCTGAGTAGATGTTCGTCGACCCTTCTTGTAATTGTGCCGCTATATCATTCAAAAGGCGAAATGTCTCGCTCGCCGCCCCTGGTGATACCGGCTTGATTTGCCAAGACATCCTCCAAACATTCAGCTATGCTTCCCATGATATCTGAACCACTTTGTAGTTTAGGATACATTGCGAGATGGAAGCGAGAAATTGAGGATTCAATTTTATGCAACCGATAGATCAATCTCCCTTTGTGGTCGCCAATTGTTGATGGGTGAAAACTACTCCTGCTGAATTTGGTAATTTGGGGTGTGGATGAGGAATGAATTTAAACCTACAAAAAATGCCTTTGCGCGGTGAGTGCTTGTAGATTCGAGAGATCAATCTGTGCAAGTCCGGCCTAAACCAAGAAATGGCCGTTCCAGACTTGTTTCGGTCACAAAGTGAAGGAGATGGGGTTGATCTTAGGGAGGGAAGCGAAGAAGGTGTTGAGATTGTGAAGATGTTGGCTTGCTTATGACTTGTAACAGAAATATGAGCAAGCTTACGGTTGATGCAAGCAAGCTCTGGGTGTTTGAATACGACGTTGTATTAACACTTGGTTTCTGTCGACTGAACTCGTGTTGTTCTGTCGTTTCTTGTTGTTGTTTGAAATAGGGCGGAGAACCTATTTATACAAGTCATTGAGCCTCATTCACGTTTCTCGTGGGAAGTGGAGGTAGTGGGATGATGGAGTGGTGGAGTTGTGTGTCGGTAGCATAGACCGGTCTTGCCCACTTCTCCAGTTCATCTCTAACCGTCCATGACTTCCTAACACGTTCTTGTAATGGCGCGTTGCACGCCGCACGCCTCGTAAACCGCCGAGACCAATACCCCAGTATGTATCCCCAGTTTGTGACATGATTGATGTCTGGAATGTGGATCGTGGATCCACGAGAAGATAGCATGTAATGCTTGAATTGAATAACTGCGTTATTGAAGTAAAGTCGATACTTGTGAAGTATCGTGTGTATTTCATGCGAGTCTTGCATTGTGGTGTGGTAAAGTGATGGGTAATGACTCCTCACTAACCAAATAACTCGACCGGGGTTGTATAACCAAGTTTGGTGAAGTCGGACGGATGAGATGATGTTTGAGACACTCATCTGCGACCGTTGATGAAATCGGGGTTTTTTAAAGAGGTGCGCAAGCATCACTCTTGACTTGGTCGAAACCAAGCATGGGAAGGATTTTGTGGAGGACCGACCATACATGCGTGTTGACGTCATGATGGTGTACACGTCCATGTCTCACCGTCTCATGGAGATGCAATCTAGGCCACTCAATTTGACCGTCAAAGAGGAGTGGTTGAGATCGGTTTGCGCGAAATCTCTTACCGCAAAGGAATTGATAACCGCGTGTCATCCCAAGTTTGGGCGCGCGCCCCAAGACGACCCATCTTGGTCGGTCTTGGTCGATCATACCACCGTGTAGGTGGTAGGTTGGTGTTCACACCTATACACGATTATCCCATGAAAACGTGATCTAAGCCATTCAAATCATCCAGGTGAAGTTGAGCGGTCGAGATCGGTTTAGGATTTGGGAGGTGTAACCGCACGAGTTTGGGCGTGCGTTTTGGGTTGGTGGGAATGATGCGCCTTGGCCGACCACAAGAGGAGGTAGATGGGCCCACGGTGGTCATGCTTTGGTATGACCGGCCTTGGTTAATCCAATCTGTGACCCTCCATTCGTAATCTTAGGAGGAGAAGATGGACGCGCGTGATGACTTGAAGCCCTAATTTTGGCTTTCAAAGCCGCGCGACCATGCTCTCTTTGGGCGGACGAATTCGTTGTAACCAACCATGGTTGGCTTTGACCGATTGGTCAAGTGTGTAGCGGTCACACGGTGATTGTGTCGACATGCTCAGGGCCCTTTGAGTCTACATCTACACCCTCCATCTATGCTGCGAAGATGGACGGTTGAGACCGTTTTGCGACACATGTAATATGCCGCAAACCCTAATTTAGGGTTTTCCGTGGTATGGACGGTTTCTTGGCAAGCGAAGGCCAATGGTCGACCATGCGGGGTCGGTGTGTGTATTCCATACACGCTGGGGGTGATGGAATTGATATGTGGTCATCCAATCATGCTTGTGGAGTTGGATGACTGCGATCGAATCATATTTGGCAAGCTAAGGCCGTGTGTATTCCATACCGCTTGGGGGTGATGGAATTGATCGTGGTCATCCAATCATGCTTGTGGAGTTGGATGACTGCGATCAGATCATATCCAGGAGACCGATACGATCAAGTCCGGATGCTCAATCGGGCTAGTATAACACACCGAGAGGGCTCAATCGGGCTAGTATAACACACCGAGAGGGCTCGGGCTAGTATAACACACCGAGAATCGGCTTTGTACGGGTATTTCGTACATGGATTCATTATAGTGCTTGGAGGTTCGTGTTACTCGTAAGAGTAACACTCGGTCGTCATGCCACACCGATAATGGGTACGGGAAATACAAGGCTGATATGAAATTCACGGGAAGGGATTGTTCTTTGCATGCTCCAACCTGGAGGAATTTCATGTATTCACAGAATGGGATTGTTGCTACATGCTCCATTCCTGGTGAATTAAGTGAGGAGTATCCGTCACTTATGAACGGCTTTATCTTTTACAAGATGTCAGCGCATGATTTTCTGGTTTTTTACAAATTTAACCTTAAACGAAAATCCACCATCAACAGTATCACTTTGACTAAGATTTTTATTTGAGCAATGTGCATCCCTCCATGTGATGTGAATGTGAACGTGTGAATTCATATGTTGATTGTGCATAACATTAACATAGGCGTTTGATAATTGTTATTCACATGTTGATTGTGCTTCCCTTGGTCTTTTCCCTTTTAGATTATGGAGGATATCGATTGGTCTAGGTATGAGAAGTTATCCCAACTATCTCAACGTGCCGACGAGATACAACATAAGGCCGACAACTTAGTAGATAAGCGAGACGGAACATTTAGGAGCACTTGGACCAACCTAAATAAATTTTATAAGATAGTGGTCCGAAACAACCCCCGTGCATTATTAATTCTTCAATGCTGTGGTTTAGAGTCTATATTCCAATTTAATTTTAAGTATGGGGATAAGGGTTTAACCGAAGCTATATGTGAGAGGTGGTGGAAGAAGACAAGAACTTTTCACTTCAAAGAGTTTGAAATAGGTTTGACTCCTCTAGATTTCTATCGGTTGACTGGTATTCCAATTGGAGGAGGTAAGCCAATCCCAGAATTACCAAAGGGAACAATGACGGCGCAAGAAGTAGAAGCTCTGGATGCTAGGTATTTCCGGGGTGTGTTAGATGTTATGGAACAGAGAAGACTACATGATGAGAGAACTGGAGATTATGATTCCAAGGCATGCACCTTGCGAGTTTCTCACTTGATTAATTTCATTTTAAGTAGGGCCAATGTTGACAACAGCGGCATTGCCGACGAACTGACTAGAATGTTCTTGCTCTGGTGTATCGGTTCTTTTTGTTTGCAGACTGATAGTGTTAGAGTAGATAAACGATGGTGTATAGTGTTGGATAATTTGGATGCAGTTGGGTCTTATGATTGGGGTACTCCAGCTCTGGGCGTTCTGTACAAACACTTGGATGACTGGAGTTCGTGCAAACGGAAGGATATGGGTGGCATGTCGATGATCTTAGAGTTCTGGTATTATTTTTATTTCCGTAATTGTCAACCTGTTTTGAAGGCAGACCTGAGAGATGATGAACTGGATCCACACCCGGCTATTAGTCTATTTAATGCGTCGAACCTTAGGAGTAAGGGACAAAAAGATCTTCACAAACACTCTCTGTCAGATGCACGCGCTCAGATAGATATTAGGATGGGTGATGCGGTTATCTGGGACCCCTGGTTTGGGGATAGTGAACACCAACACACTGATGCATTCCAAACGGCACTAGAGATGTCTAAGAGGAGATGTGTCTTTAAGGACAAGGATGGTGCGAGAGCTTCAGTTTATCTGGCCGAGAGGTGTATGAGGCAGGTGTTTGGTGCGATTGTTATCCCATGCAACCCACCTAGATTGGAGGACGTAGTAGATGGTATGGAGGTAGAGGTTATTGATCACTTCACTCCTGTCGATGATGAAGTGTATTCCAAATTTTGGAAAACTCATAGCGTGGGGGCCCTTAGGAAAAAAACAACTCACATAGACACACATGATGATATCGGAGTTGGTCACGGCGGTATACCCCGTAGTTTGATGCCCCAAGGCCCACCCCCTAGCATGGCATCCCAGACATACACATACGACCAAGCAGGACAGTCCATGAGCCAACTCCCAAACCTACAATGGGACTTGCCCTTCTACAAAGATTCGTTCGAGGAGCTAGTTCCAGTCCCCATGGAAGGAGAGAACCCATACAATTTTTCTGACGTCAACGTCTCGGAGGTTAGTCATATTATATCTCATTTTCATTTTCATTTGGAGTTCCTTCATTGTTAAACATAATTGTTTAAAAAAACTTTATTTTGTTTTTTTAGGAAGAGTTACGCGGAGTTTGCGGGGGAGGCATACTTGGGCGATTGAGTAGCAGACAGGTGGCATATGATGAGAGTCGTCGTCGAGCGGTGTATAACACCCCCACTACCCATCGTAGTTCCGGAACATCTGAAGGCCAATTCTATTCAAGTCAGGAAGAACAGACATTTCCCACCACATATTGCGTTGGAGTATCCTTGCCAGAAACCCAACACCGTCGCAAGCGTCCGGCTGGAGACCCTTCCCCTTCGAATGCTTATTATGTCTCTCACCATCCTGATAGTAACCCCCCTCCAGAGCATAACCCGTTATTGGAGCATGCCTCCCCGGTGATTAGTGACTTACCCACCTCAAGTGATTTTCTAGGGCTTAGCTTGGGTGGTAGTTGGCCAGGTAGTGTGCATGGTAGTGGTCATAGAGGTGATGATGGAGCTGATATGGATGTTGTGCCAGATAGTCAGTTTTTTAGGTGACTCCAGTATAACCGGCTAAAATTCTGTTGATTAGCTAGGGCGTAGTACATGTTTGCTATTTAGTTCTTGTATGATATATTAAGTTTTTCAGCATGTATGTTGGTCCTCGTCTTATCCCTTTTTTATGTTGTTCATATCCCATGTTTAAGTGCGTTATTTGTTATTTTCTTAGTTCCGCTTACAAAACAATACCCCTTTTTAAATCCGTTGCCATGATGATTTAACTTGTTATTTAGCTGAAAAATGGAGTCGCACATCGTTAGATATATGCGCCGACGGAGAGAGGCGACATACCCGAAACGGTACCACGATGATAGCCATGGAGATTTCGTCGTCATGCATCAGCAAATTTTGCAGGAGGCGCATGACTTGCACCAACCCGAACCGGTACAGGTCTTGACTAGAAGAACCGTACACCGATGTCGTGTGGAGGCAGATGCCAGGATGATGCAGGACTACTTTAACCCCGGATGCAGGTTTGGACCTCAGCGTTTTAAGGGACGTCATGGTTTGCCCCGAGAAGTTTTTCTTAGAATACTGCCTCAAATTTGCGCTAGAGATCCCCAACGTCTAAGAAATGAAACGCAATTTCAAGATGCGTGTCACGGAACTTGGCACGGATTTCCATTTGCGTGCCTCAACTAACCGTTAGATCCGCGGTTGAAAGAAGATGGTTTTTCGTGGGTGGGTGGTATTTTAATTTGAGTATGACATCAATTTTGACTGTATAATTTGAGAATGACACTGTAGTATCGAAGACACATAATTTTATATTTCCCAAAATAAGTCCATTTTATTCAGATACTTAAACAACGTAGTACAATCGTAACACCAAACATGAAATTAAAACCGAGTAGGACGCAATTAACGATATCTCATACTTGTTCTTTTACGCATATCACCGACTGTGGATTCCGAAGGTATGACCTGTAGTATATAAACGAAGTTAATAATTTTTTTTCATAAAGGTCTATGACATAACACCTGACACTGGTATTTTTTGGGAACATACCTCTTCTATATTGGGTAGGGTTATGTTAACCCAATGGTTTTTCTTCGTTGGAGAAAAGATTACCACTTTCTTCAGAACTAATACCGCTCCCACCCTAATATGCTTCCCATATTCCGGATGTTCCACAACCCTGCGATGGACGTTTTTGGCATTTTACCACTAGGATCCTGTAATATAATAGTAGAATCCCCACAATGAGTAACCGAATCCAACAATTAATCAGGAAATTAAATAAGATTACCTAAATGGACAAATCACCTTCACTTTCAAAGTTAAGTCACCAAAATATTGTCGTACCTCCTCGACCAGTACAACCAACCTTTCGATTCTCTGGTTTATTGGTTTGATAGATCCCAGCGCGGTTCTCCCCTCCGAGTAATACTGTTGTGCAAAGAACCAAGGTTTAGTCTGAAACTGAAGATCGTTAACACCTTCTGTTTCATCCCTAACTATTTGTTGGAGGACTTGTGTAGATACATCAGCCTCGCCCGTTACAATCCTTCGATGTCTGTGATCTTGTAACTTTTGAAGCTCTCCCGCTGGTCCCGGAATGATTTTTCTACTACTGGATGCACCACGTGAGTTCTGGATTAAACTGTCTGATTTTTTTCACTACTGGACATGGGGTGAGATCAACGACAACCGATTTATTGCGGTTATGATATGGGTTTGATATGGCTGCCACATCTGGTGTGTTTGTCGAGTACTCCATGGAACTGTGTTGTGGGCCATCAGAGTAACTATCTAACACTGCTGCAAGCTCTTCATCATCAAAACCTTCCCAGGGGTCGGCGTCTGCCATTTGTGGATGATTATTATGTTTGGAAGAATGGATACTAATTTATTTGCCTATTGGTTGTCTGAAGCAAGTTTGAAGGATATTATGTAAACTAGTGTTGGTTTATATAAACCAACAAAAAGTGAGGTAAACAACAGCCCACTTGCGTATGCTGATATTTGAACATCCACTTGTGTTGGACAACAACCCACTTGCATATGGTGATAATTACAAGCTTCCAAAGTACCTCACTAGGCGTCCCTTTAGGCTTCTGACATGTTCCCCGATTTTTTTAATAATTGTGGGAATCTTCTTTATCCTTTTTTAAACGAATAGAGTTTATTACCCTGTAATGATAACAAATTCAAAATTGGTCCCAGTTACCGACATATCAAAATAGGTCCCAGTTACCGACATGCCAAATAGAGTTTATTATCTCTGTACCTCCTTTGGGCGTCCAGTGTGTTAGTATAATAAAAGGTTTTGTGGGTGTACCTCTATGTAAGCCCCAGGAGACTAAACTCCTCCTTTAAGGGTCACCTAACGGTTTAAAGGATTGTTACACGGGCTAAGTGTAACCGTGATTCCTACGAACGTGAGTTAGGTTATTTATTTAATGTGTATGAGGGCCTAGGAACAATTTATTAATCGGGTGATTTTTAAAATTCTAGTTACACAGTAAAGGGACGTTTATGAATAGGGATGGCCTTTGAACATCCACTTGTGTTGGACAACAACCCACTTGCATATGGTGATAATTACAAGCTTCCAAAGTACCTCACTAGGCGTCCCTTTAGGCTTCTGACATGTTCCCCGATATTTTTATTGATTGTGGGAATCTTCTTTATCCTTTTTTCAACGAATAGAGTTTATTACCCTGTAATGATAACAAATTCAAAATTGGTCCCAGTTACCGACATATCAAAATAGGTCCCAGTTACCGACATGCCAAATAGAGTTTATTATCCTGTACCTCACTGGGCGTCCAGTGTGTTAGTATAATAAAAGGTTTTGTGGGTGTACCTCTATGTAAGCCCCCGGGAGACTAAACTCCTCCTTTAAGGGTCACCTAACGGTTTAAAGGATTGTTACACGGGCTAAGTGTAACCGTGATTCCTACGAACGTGAGTTAGGTTATTTATTTAATGTGTATGAGGGCCTAGGAACAATTTATTAATCGGGTGATTTTTAAAATTCTAGTTACACAGTAAAGGGACGTTTATGAATAGGGATGGCCTTTGAACATCCACTTGTGTTGGACAACAACCCACTTGCATATGGTGATAATTACAAGCTTCCAAAGTACCTCACTAGGCGTCCCTTTAGGCTTCTGACATGTTCCCCGATATTTTTATTGATTGTGGGAATCTTCTTTATCCTTTTTTCAACGAATATAGTTTATTACCCTGTAATGATAACAAATTCAAAATTGGTCCCAGTTACCGACATATCAAATACACAATTACTATATGTATCAGACAACCATATGCAGAACTCAACGCAAAAACAAAACCTTATTATTTTCAAGTTTTTATCCTACCTTAATAGGGGGGGAGTATGGGAAGATTTTCAATGGAAGAAGATAACGCACTAGTAAGAAGTTATTGTAGGGTATATGATTTGAATCAAACTCAAGAAAACCAAGAAAACCAAGAAATGGGAAGACATTTTTGGTATCAGATTCTTGCTGATTTTAGTATCCAAATGAGCAGCGTTGACAAGGTGTATTCATGTAAGAGTATCCAACAACGCATAACCACCATTAAGCGATATTGTATTCGTTTTCGGCAGTACCTTATTCTTGCAAACGGTATTCATGCAACTGCAATTTCAATGTATGAAGCCGAACAGCAACATCCTTTTAGACATTTAGTTGAGGACGGTTTATTCGGTCCTCGCATCTAATATCCAAGATCCCCGTAGTATAATGTTTAATTTTCTTAACTTTTGCAGTGTGTTAGTTTAATAAAAGGTTTTGTGGGTGTACCTCTATGTAAGCCCTCACGAGACTAAACTCGTCCTTTAGGGTCACCTAAGGGTTTAAAGGCTTGTTACACGTGCTAAGTGTAACCGTGATTCCTACGAAAGTGAGTTAGGTTATTTATTTAATGTGTATGATGTCCTAGGGACAATTTATTAATCGGGTGATTTTTAAAATTCTAGTTACCCACTAAAGGGACGTTTATGAATAGGGATGGCCTCTGAATATAACATTTTGATTTTATTCCCTCCTGGGGGTCATTTCTAAACAGCGCTAATACTCTCTCATAAAAGTAAAGGTCACTTACTTTCGTCCTTTACTACATTATTAGTCAGCTGTAACTACGGACGTCGTCACCAGTGGGGAATATGTCATAAAATGAATACAATAATATGGGTTTTCACAGTTGCCGGATCCGTCCAGTTTAGCCTATAAATACACCCCCCTTTGAACTAGTGTAAATAATTACCCCTAAAAAGTATAAATTATCTTTCTGGTTCAACCTTTCATACTAGTATCAACCAAGAAATGGCCACCAAATACACACCACAGGAAGATGAAGCTCTTACTAGGGCTTACTGCAATGTTTCTAATGATCCCGACGTATTAACCGACGAGAAATCAAACGAGTTTTGGATGTCTGTTGCGCATGAGTTTACCGATATAATTGGAAATCACAACCTTCGTACTAGGAACTCCTTAAAATCACGTCTCTTCACAATAAAGAACGAGGTTAATTTTTTTGTTGCCATCCAGATTCCACTGTATCGCAGTGTTCCCAATGGGTGGTCCGCAGATAAGATTGTAGGTTTCCCTTTGTTATTGCAAACATGTGTTTCCTTAAATAACACTTATCATAAATATATATTCTTATGAACTGCAGGAGACTGATGCGCGCCAGTTGTACCTACAAAGGAAGGGAAAGAGATTCATGTATTTCAATTGCTACCTCAGCATGAGCCATCACTTTTCCTATATGAACCCCCAAGTTTTAGCCCGTCGTGAAGCATGACGACCTCATAATTTCCCGGTTTGTGGGTTAAACCAGCATGAAAACCCTCACGAGACTAAACTCGTCCAGTAGGGCCGCCTAGTGGTTTAAAGGCTTGTTACACGGGCTAAGTGTAATCGCGTGTCACACGACAATGACATCAATTTTTAATGTTGTATTATTTTCATCCTTTTTTTTGGTCCCGGACTCGTGCTTTTTAATCAAACAATGGGTGTGGTAATAGTGACTCACCTTTTAGGTTGGTTAATATATGTTCATGTGTCATGTGAGAAGGACAAATTATAATTGTATTTTTCCATGCAGTATTTAAAGTTTCTGGATTTCTCCATTTTTTTTTTTTTTGGATTTGTCATGCAAAACAGTAATCCTCCCTTGAGAAACGATGGGGTTTTTTTGGACCAGTGTTTGTCCCTTCCATCAATGAAGGGTTTATTTGCCCCTAGTGCGTAGGATAAATGATAGTCACCAACCACTTTTTAGAAATTATATAATGGGGGTATGTGTAATGTCATTCAGAAACACCCTCAACAACACTTACTTTCATACCAACTATTTCATCTTTTTTCAAAAAAAAACTATGGCTAGGATATTCAAACGAAGAGGATGTCGCGTTAATTCGCGTTTATTGTCGCGTTGCCGGTGATCCTACTATTGGAAGAGACATGGATACTAGGAGTTTTTTTGGGACCGAACCCTGGCAGAATATAGAACGGTGATCCACAACGACAATGCAAGATCCACAAAGTCAATCCAGTGTCGAGTCTCAATGTTGAAAAAACATATTAAGAGATACGTCGGTTTTGTGAGACTTAGTATACGGGGAATGGCTGATGGGGGTTATGACCTAAGAACGGCTGTAAGTTTTATTAAAATTGTATCATTTACGTTATTGTATGACATATTATCCGTAGACTAACACCATAAATGAATTTCGCGATACTGCTTTGGGACGATCTGCATATGAGGCGGAGGGAAGATTATGGACGCACGAAACAGTTTTACAAATACTGAAGGATACATTTGGCGAGAGCTTTGATCCAGAGTTCGTTCCTCCTCCGTTACAAGGAAATCGATATGGGGAAGAAGCTTAAGACATGACAAAAAACGTCTAAAGGTTTTGTGGGATAAACCAGCATGAAAACCCTCACGAGACTAAACTCGTCCATTAGGGCCGCCCAGTGGTTTAAAGGCTTGTTACACGGGCTAAGTGTAATCGCGTGTCACACGATAATGACATCCTTTTATATTTAATAATAAATTGGTGTGCTTTCCAACCAAATTTGGTGGTGAATTGGTATTGTGGTGGATATACATATATTTTCAATTTTCATTTACGAGTGAGGGTGACCTGTCATAATTATTACCACTTTATTTTATTGAATATTGGCGTCCCCTAAGTGACCACCTATGCGTCCCCTACATCACCCTGATTCCCCAGCTACGCCATTTATTGTGAACTCTATAAATATAGTATCACTCATCTTAACTAAAACGCAGAAACCAACCTTTTTCCTTATCTCATCCATCTATATATCGTCTTCCAATTATCAAGTCTTCAACATTTTTAAAAGAATGGCTAGGTTTTCATGCAACGAGGACGTCGCTCTAATTGGTGCATGGTGTTCTGTTAGATTAGATCCGGAAATTGGCCACGACCAAGAAAGCGTTGAATTCTGGTCCCGGGTTAGAGTTGGATACCTAACCTCATGGGATAATGGGACGGTAATAAGGAACGATCACGTGTTGCGGAATAGGGTTAGGTTGTTGGTTAGAGAAGTTACAAGATATGTTGTTTGTGTTCGGCGTTTTTTGATGAACGTACCTAATGGATGGAACAATGCACGATGTGTGAGTAAAATGAAAATTTATTTTAAATTTAAATCCTTTTAATGATTCCCGGGTACTAACACATCTTATAAATTTATATCCAGTATGAGGAGGGTAAAATGGCTTACGAACAACAAGGACAATTCTCCCAGAGATGGCGTCTACATGCAGTATTTGAAGTGATGAAATCACAATTTCCTGCTGAGTATGATCCGAGATCTATGTACAACCAGTTCAGATTCCTCCTCCTCATCAGGATGCTATGCATGATTAAGACAACGACACATTGTCTGAAGGCTTTGTGGGTAAACCTTTATGAAAACCCTGACGAGACAAAACTCGTCCAGTAGGGCCGCCTACTGGTTGAAAGGCTTGTTACACGAGCTAAGTGTAATCGCGTGTCACACGACAATGACATCAATTTTTAATGTTTTTGTAATTTTGGTTTGTTTGGTAACTTAAGGGGGAATTTGTATTTGGGGCCAAATACATTCTTGGTAGTTATAGAGTGTGGTCTACATCGTATAAATAAAAATTTAATTTCATATGGACTCCTACAGTGCGACATTCCCCTATAAATGGATGCTGTTGAACCAAGATGGAATACACAATGTTTAACACATCATTAGAATTTTCCCTCTACTATTTTATTCTATTCTTTCTATATGGCTGCCGAATTCACCGTTGAGGAGGACGTTGCAGTTGTTGCCGCATGGATTGCTGTATTGGCAGCGCCGGTGGCTGAAGGTGTTGATAGACCCACC
This sequence comes from Papaver armeniacum, assembly GCA_023531295.1. Lineage (NCBI taxonomy): Eukaryota > Viridiplantae > Streptophyta > Magnoliopsida > Ranunculales > Papaveraceae > Papaver > Papaver armeniacum. The sequence goes on from JAJJWW010017227.1 coordinate 24,922, forward strand.
CAGAGCATTTGGCATCAGGTACATACCAAGTTTGTCGAAAGATTTGGAGATCCAATACGTAGATCGAGCCAAGCATTAAGATACCGGATTGGGAGTATAAAAAGAGACGTAAAATTGTATGTTTCCCTGCAAGGTAGACTAATGATATGCGTTCCACCGCCAGTCCTTACGGAGGATATGGATATTGTAAGCAGTTATCGTCATTAAATACCCAAGTTTAACAAACATAATATAGCATATGATAATTTGAATGCTTCATGCAGGAAACGATGACCAAAGCATATTTCCTTGAAAGAAACGGACGTCCTTTCAGATATTACGAATGCTACTTACTTATGAAGGACGCCATGAACGAGTACAATCCGACGAGGTTATATAGGCTTTTACCATAATAGATCTCGTAATCGCACTAGTTAAATGGAGCTGAAGTTGAAGATGTCTCGACGCGTTAACGCTTTTTATCGTTTGTTTTAGTTTGGTTAACAGATGTTTATGATGTTAACCATGGTATTACTTATTGTGTGTTTCATCTTTCTTGCAATTAGGTCATGAACCTTAGCGAGAATGACGAGTTTTATTATAAACTTCCTTATTGACCGATCTTTGGTGAAATCAAATTCAGTCATTGCAGATAAGGATCCAGTAGGGTAAAGCAAACCAATCAATTTTTTAGGGTTTTCTATATTGCGGGGCCGACAAAAAAAATTTCCTGGTCAATAATTAATGTTCATAATCACCATCTACTATTTGAAACACGCCTTGGATGATGGGAAATTACATGCCACCGACAAACCCTAGTAGAGAGACTAATCAAGTAAAAGACGAAAATTTTGAAAGTTGTGTGTATGACACTGACATACTATTCGCCCAGTGATTTTTTTTTTTAGAGTGGGTCGTAGGGAGGACTCATCCATTAATATCCTATAAAAGAAGTCCTCTGTATAGATAATTATTGACCACAACTCCCCACATCCAATTTAATCTCTACATCCAATCTTGAATTTATATTCAACAAGATGGATTATACATCTACCATCGAGGAAAGAAATTCATTCTTAGCGTCATGGATCGCAGTAAGGTCTGTTCCAGTTGTAGAAGGAGTTGAAAAGGATGAACATAACTTTTGGCCACGGGTACATGCTCATTTTATTGCCAACTTTATGAATCCAGGGCAAAGAACAATTTTTGATCTAAGATGTCATGTCAAAAAATCTTTGAGGCATGTTAGGATGTATGCCATCATCCAAGCCAAGCTACTTAGAAGGATGACACCGGTTCAGTACAAAGAATATCGTAAGTTGTTTTACGATTTCGTTCCATATTTGTAAAACCTTATTTTTGAGGAGGTATTTAAAGGTTTTATTGTTGAACGTATGTAGGATTGGATGACGAAACTACGCTTCCAAAAAGAAAACGACATTAAATTTGAGTATTATGAGTGCTACCTTACTTTGAAGGAGGCTGTGGAGGAGTTGAACCCGTCGTGGATAGCAAGGCACATGGGTTAATGTAACATCACTATGCTTCATGCTTTTGTTGGAATACCTCTTGTAAACACTCCCAAGAGACTACTCGGCCTTTATTGTCATCGACCAGTTTGAATGCTCGTAGGCCATTTATTATCGTTGTATTTTTAAATTTCACCGTACGTGTAATGATTTTAAATTAATGGTCTGATAATTAAAGTATGTTTCGATGACATTTAATTCTTACCAGTCATTATATCCTAAATAAATGTTTTGGGAATACACAGAAGTACCATCATATATAATATTCCTATTATTTTACCATGAATTAAGGGCAAATAACTAAAGTGTCTGACAGTTGGGTGTCTATTCATCGCTACATGAAAGGACTGTTACCAGCTCCTATATAAAAAAAGTTTTTCGGCCATCAGGATGAAGGTGCAAAACATAAGGTATTCAAATCCATCTAGTTTCAGCTTCTCCTGTAACATTGTTTCACCTCGTCTCTTTTATCCCAAACATACAACAATAGTATTATGGCTAGGTATACCGTCGAAGAGGATGTTGCTATCACTAATGCGTGGGCAAGTGTTGTTACCCTTCCAGAGGTGGACCATCACCGGGTTCGGCTAATACGGATGCAGGCAGCGTATTTGAAAATTACACACAACTATTCCCAAATATTCATCAAAGAACAGTGATTCTTTGTAAAGGCTAGGCTTGGAGTAATTAAAAAGGGGGTGAGGGTTTACGTCCAATACCAGAAAGAAATTTATATGACACATAACCAATCTCCTCTATGGACAGTTCAGAGGCTGGTAAGTAGTTTATCTTTTTACTAATACCGCTTTTTTTTTAATCTTTAACATGAACACTAAATGCGTTATGAACCATTTGTCCAAAGGAGCGATATGCAAATTGGAAATACGCTCGTGATACAGGCAAAGATTTCATGTTTTACCAATGCTACTTAATCATGAAGGCTAACATCCCCCAACTAAACACGATACAACCGCCACCGAATCCTCCGCAACAAGGGGACGAAGATTAACAATACCGCATCAACACCATGATATCAATTTAATGGTTTTGCGGGCAAACCTCTTTGTAAACCCTCACGAGACAAAACTCGTCCGTTATGGCCACATAACGGTTTAAATGGTAGATGTCTTTGGTAAAAGTTAACTAAGTATACTTTTGAAAAAAAAATTAGCGATCTTTAATCATCCCATCAATGTATCAACATCAATTTATTACGAATGGTATTTTCTCCTTTCATTTTATTCATAATGATATTTTCCGTAATAAATATCGTCATGGGTCCCCCTTGGTTTGGTTTCCCCACGGAAACTGCTTTTCAGACAGATATTTGATTTTTTGGGAAGACTGGAATTTGGGTCGATGCAATGTAGGGGTTATCGATAAATAGTAAGGGTCGCTCTGGTGTAACAGTAAGTGTCCCTTGGTAACAGTAAACGACTTTTGGATAAAGATTCGTGGGTGGTTAATAATTTGAGTCTTTGTCTTTATTAATATTCTTTGGATTCATTTCCACCATGAATTGTCATTTGTGTTGATGCATTATTTTGAGTCATCAAATCATGATTCGCAGTCTTCTTCTGTTTCCAACCCTATACTATGACACCATATGTACAAGTTGATTTAACCCCAACAATGGTCATTGTACCATCTCTTCTTGCCCGAGATAGGTCTTTCCTTGTCCCCCAAAAGCTGTTTCAAACAGTAAAGGTCGTATGTTAACATCAAAAGTGTGTTTTAAAGCGAGAAGGCTTGTCGGTTGAAAGCGCTCTGTGCGTGCAAACAGTTTTTCATTTACTACGAGTGAATTAGATGTGTTTTAACAATTTCCACACAGATTATTAATTTGGATCCTATAAATATCCAGGTTTACCCAAAGGTACTTCTCACCCACCGAGTAATTGGAAATCGGATTATCTTCCTCCAAACAACATAGACCTGGGAAATCTTCTCACGGCTTTCTACCCCTAAATTAACTCATCGTACGTACACAACAATGGGATCGTTTGATTCGTTTGAAGATTTGCAAATCACTAAAACATGGTACAAAGAATCTCGAGTAGCAGACCAGCTCGCGCGGTAAAGCCGGAGCCCGAAACCTTTTGGGCAAATATATACAACCAATATATAAGGGAATATGGGAATCCAAACGGAAGAAGTCTTCAACAGATTCATGATAGGTACCAGATTATACAAAAAGCCATTTGCAATTTTATAGATATTCAACAACGACTCACCAAACACGGCCGTATTAGAATGTCATCTCGACAATTTGTAAGTGTTGTTTAATTTATTCCGTCCATTGTTTAATTGATTGGTTCTAAATTTCTTTGAGTATATTTTCATTGTGTTTTTGTAGCACGAATTGGTTAAAGCGGGGTATTTAGAGGAAAAAGGTGAGGCATTCACATTCGATGAATGCTATAATTTCATGGTATCCAAAATCCCAGAGTATGGATCACCGGGCAATTCATCGACTTCATCGAGTGAAGTCTAAAACTGGAATCTATGTTTGTAACTACTTTGTGGGTTAGTCTATTATGAACCCTCACGAGACTAAACTCGTCCTTTAGGGTCACCTAAGGGTTTAAAGGCTTGTTACACGTGCTAAGTGTAACCGTGATTCCTACGAAAGTGAGTTAGGTTATTAATTAAGTTGCAATAAGTAAGAAAACACATTACATCATAAAAACCATACGATTTCAACCGAACTATATTAACCACTCATAAACATCTCACGAGAACAACATTCAATTTTATATGCGACGGCCGAAAAAATAATTGGCCACGAAATGCCTAAAAGGCTTCCCTTCTGACGCTTCATACAATGCCATCGCCTGAGCACGATTTCCATTTGCAACAACGCGATACTGCCTAAAACGACCACAAATCCTTTTCAGCATGCTAACACGGTGTTGGATACGTATGGCGGAATACCTAACGCTTTCATTCCCAATTTGAATCAAAAAGTATTCCCTCACTCGAATCCAAAACGCCATACCCGCGGGAGGATTTTCTGTATCATGATCCATATCCGCAACCTTACAATAACTAATCACTAGAGCGGTATCTTCATGCATCGAAAAACGAGGCATCGTGTGTGATTAATGTTGTGGAAATAAGATATGAAACTTTTACAATTTGGGATTGAAAAAACTTTATCTTTTGGTTGAGTTTACAAAGCATTACAGATTTGTGAGGCGTTTATCACAAATTTATACTAAAACTCTCAGATGGGTTTAAATGTAATTTTGAAATTCTGGTACGGAATAAATTATAAATATTGCCAACTTTCTTTGCATGAGTACGTATCATTGGTGGGCATTATTTTGCATGTCATCTTCGTAGCGTGATATATTTTTGTAATCTGGGTAATTGTTAAATAGAAAATGACCTTTGAAAGAGGAGGCACTAAAGACCGGGTGTACGCTATTGCGATTAGACGTGTAATAGTAGTCTCGACATCTACAATTATCACTCGTCACATTGTGTTTTTCGTAACACGCCCCATTGAGTTGTCCACCACTTGTATGTCGAGACTAAAGTGTAAAGATGGGCATTGAATTATGCAGCCTGCCCTTTTGATTTATTATCATACACGTGGTTTGGAATACTTGAGATTGGGATGCGGTGGTTGGGGAGATTACTGGCTTAAGTTGAAATATTCACGATTGAGAGTTTGCCAGGAAGTTTGTCCCTAACTTGAGGTCCTAGAATAGTCATACATAAACAAACCCAAACAAACGTTAACATACATAAACAACATAAAAAATACACAATACATAAAAGAAAAACATTACATCGAGACCACGCCTCATTGACCGAGAATTAAACACGAGATTAAACATTACATCATAAACACATAACATAACACAACATATTAAAGAGCAACCGAAAATTTAATTATTCGGCCCATTCCACCAAATTACACCCAGGACATTGCGGAATTGTTTACCAAAGGTGTTCTTATCTTTAGAGCGATGTAGTTTCATAAAAAAACTTACATCAAGACGCAGGGCATGACGCCCCCTTTTCATGTTCAACCTTAATCATACCTTTCTCTTTGAAGTTTTTTGCAGAAAGTACGTTAATATTTTTATCATCTTTGGACTTGATTGCATCTTCTAACCATTGAGCTTCTTCACGGCAATTATCGAACTGGCATCGAAGGTACCTACTCTTTCCAGGTTCCGCTTCTAATAACAATTTTATTCCCGGACAACCTCTCTGCGGGCACTTGGAATACATCGAGGGAATTGCATGGCTGAATGGTCTTCAAGGAAACATAACGGACAAATTTGGTTTGCTTCCACACACACAATGTGTTTTCCCTTGCGATTAGAATTCATATTCGAAGTAGCGTTTTATGTTTGATGGTGTGTTTCTTTGAGTGTATTTATAGGAAGAAATAATTATTATTTATAACTGAAATCCCCCTTAAAAAATCTAGTCGTTACAGTGTGTTGATAAGGATAACAAGATTTTTATCAGAAGTCTAATTATCAAAAACAGTGTCTGGATGACTTAATGGCAACTGCATAAGCTGAGTAGTACGAGTGTTTTTATCTACAGAACTAGGCTATGTTCAACCAGAGCTCTATTTGTGAAAGTATACGAAAATTACTCGCCGGCTAACATTAATGTGTAAACCGGGTGTAGGAAAAAAAAGGTCAAACAAATATTTAACAGCCACGCAGTTACAAACTGCGTATACAGAATACGCAGATTCAATATGCGTGCGACGGCGAGTTCAAGCTGCGTTGAAGGATATTAAAGTGGATTTTTTTTTGGTACGCAGTTTGTAACTGCGTTTTTTGCTTTTTCTACACGCAGTTTGAAACTGCGTACCTTGGGTAGATCCAACTTGGATCCAAGCAGAACGCAGCACTCGTTCTGGAAGTGGGCTACTGTGGGCGGAAAAACGACACTTCAACAGTGCCTTAACTTGGATGTTGGAGTCCATTGGGGCTAGCCTAAGGCTAGCCCCAATCGTGGTCCAAGATTCAAGCAGAATGTTGGATCCACGTCACCAAAACACCTCGCCCGAGCGCAATGGGAACCCAAGATCCCCAGATGAAACGCAGTTCGAACCTACGTGCAACGCATTTGAAACTGCGTCGCATAGGAAACTCACAAAACGCAGTTTCAACATGCGTATTGACCTTGTTGACCCGTCAACACGCAGTTTGAACTTGCGTTTCATAGAGAACCCTAAAACTTACAGAAGCCGACCCAGCCTTCTTCTCTTTTCTTTCTTCCTCTCTTGTTCTTCAACCTCACCTCCCTTCTCATGGTTTGATTGAAAAAAATTGTGTTTAAGGCGCGGAAAATTTACAAGGGTTTGTTCTAGAAGCCGAGGGGAATCGATTGGTGGTATTTTTGTGAGATTTCATCATCAAAATCCACACTAGGTAAGTAATTTTATTTTTTTGGTTTAGTTGTTTTATGATTCTTGATTTTAGTTATAAATGGATTGATTTAGGTGTTATTGGATGCATAATCTTCATTATGTTGATATTGCAATTGTATGTATAATTTTTGTATTGATTTCAAAAAATTAAAATGTGAGTTAGGGTTTTTGCTATTTGTGGTTAATTTTGGTGAAACATAAAACAATGATTGATTCTTAATTTGATGGATTGAATTAGTTGTGTTTATGGTTGGTATAATGTATTTGAAATTTGTAATTTGATTAGGGTGAAATGGATGTTGTTAATATGATTTTGTTAATTTAATGTTGTTAATATGAAATGGATGTTGTTAATATAATGGATGGTTTTAATATGTTGTAGTTTAGGTTGAGATGAATATATGGGTGAAATTGATGTTGTTAATATGATTTTGTTGGAAATTGAGGTTGTTAATATGATGTAGTTGAGGTTGAGATGAATATATGGGTGAAATTGATGTTGTTAGTATGATTTTTATGGAAATTGATGTTGTTAATTTGATGTAGTTAATATGACTTTGTTGTTAATATGATTTTGTTGTAAATATTATTTTGTTGGAAATTGATTTTGTGGTTTATAGCATTTTGCAATGTGTTTTTATGATTAAGTCATGTATTCTTTTGAGTTGATGTTTAGAAGATTCAAGTGGTGGAATTGATGTTGTTAGTATCACTTTGACTAAGATTTTTATTTGAGCAATGTGCATCCCTCCATGTGATGTGAATGTGAACGTGTGAATTCATATGTTGATTGTGCATAACATTAACATAGGCGTTTGATAATTGTTATTCACATGTTGATTGTGCTTCCCTTGGTCTTTTCCCTTTTAGATTATGGAGGATATCGATTGGTCTAGGTATGAGAAGTTATCCCAACTATCTCAACGTGCCGACGAGATACAACATAAGGCCGACAACTTAGTAGATAAGCGAGACGGAACATTTAGGAGCACTTGGACCAACCTAAATAAATTTTATAAGATAGTGGTCAGAAACAACCCCGTGCATTATTAATTCTTCAATCTTTGTGGTTTAGAGTCTATATTCAATTTAATTTTAAGTATGGGGATAAGGGGTTTAACAGAAGCTATATGTGAGAGGTGGTGGAAGAAGACAAGAACTTTTCACTTCAAAGAGTTTGAAATAGGTTTGACTCCTCTAGATTTCTATCGGTTGGTGGTATTCCAATTGGAGGAGGTAAGCCAATCCCCGAGAATTACCAAAGGGAACAATGACGGCGCAAGAAGTAGAAGCTGCGGATGCTAGGTATTTCGGGGTGTGTTAGATGTTATGGAACAGAGAAGACTACATGATGAGAGAACAGGAGATTATGATTCCAAGGCATGCACCTTGCGAGTTTCTCACTTGATTAATTTCATTTTAAGTAGGGCCAATGTTGACAACGGCATTCCGAACAGGCCCGACTAGAATGTTCTTGCTCTAGTGTATCGGTTCTTTTTTGTTTGCGAACTGTAGTGTTAGAGTAGATAAACGATGGTGTATAGTGTTGGATAATTTGGATGCGGTTGGGTCTTATGATTGGGGTACTCCGGCTCGGGCGTTCTGTACAAACACTTGGATGGTGGAGTTCGTGCAAACGGAAGGATGCAGGTGGCATGTCGATGATCTTAGAGTTACGGTATTATTTTTATTTAGTAATTGTCAACTTTGTTTTGAAGGCGGACACGAGAGATGATGAACTGGATCCACACCCGGCTATTAGTCTATTTAATCGTCGAACCTTAGGAGTAAGGGACAAAAAGATCTTCACAAACACTCTCTGTCAGATGCACGCGCTCAGATAGATATTAGGATGGGTGATGCGGTTATCTGGGACCCCTGGTTTGGGGATAGTGAACACCAACACACTGATGCATTCCAAACGGCACTAGAGATGTCTAAGAGGAGATGTGTCTTTAAGGACAAGGATGGTGCGAGAGCTTAGGTTTATCGGCCGAGAGGTGTATGAGGCGGGTGTTTGGTGCGATTGTTATCCAATGCAACCCACCTAGATTGGAGGACGTAGTATATGGTATGGAGGTAGAGGTTATTGATCACTTCACTCTGTCGATGATGAAGTGTATTCCAAATTTTGGAAAACTCATAGCGTGGGGGCCCTTAGGAAAAAAACAACTCACATAGACACACATGATGATATCGGAGTTGGTCACGGTATACCCCGTAGTTTGATGCCCCAAGGCCCACCCCTAGCATGGCATCCCAGGACATACACATACGACCAAGCGGGACAGTCCATGAGCCAACTCCCAAACCTACAATGGGACTTGCCCTTCTACAAAGATTCGTTCGAGGAGCTAGTTCCGGTCCCCATGGAAGGAGAGAACCCATACAATTTTTCGCGTCAACGTCTCGGAGGTTAGTCATATTATATCTCATTTTCATTTTCATTTGGAGTTCCTTCATTGTTAAACATAATTGTTTAAAAAAACTTTATTTTGTTTTTAGGAAGAGTTACCTTGAGTTTTGCGGGGAGGCATCTTGGTGATTCGAGTAGCGACGGTGGCATATGATGAGAGTCGTCGTCGAGCGGTGTATAACACCCCCACTACCCATCGTAGTTCCGGAACATCTGAAGGCCAATTCTATTCAAGTCAGGAAGAACAGACATTTCCCACCACATATTGCTTGTTGGAGTATCCTTGCAGAAACCCAACAAATCATAGCGTCCCATTTGGAGACCCTTCCCTTCGAATGCTTATTATGTCTCTCACCATCCCGATAGTAACCCCCCTCCAGAGCATAACCCGTTATTGGAGCATGCCTCCCCGGTGATTAGTGACTTACCCACCTCAAGTGATTTTCTAGGGCTTAGCTTGGGTGGTAGTTGGCCAGGTAGTTATTGGAGCATGCTTATTTTCTAGAGCATGCCTCCCAGGCTATCTCTTCATCGCTATAAATAGGTAACTTTCAAACTCAACACTTACCCCAAATTTTTTACACAAAAAATTTCTCTTCTTCTCAATCTATTATTCTCTTTTCTCAATCTAATTTATTTCTTCTATTTGATCCAACAATTAACCCAACTTGATTCGGCAACACAACTTGATTTTTCTGGAGTAGTACTTGAAGGTGCCGTTGAGAAGATATGTGATAGATTCAAAGAAATAAGTAAGAAGCAAAGAAGTCTCCAAGTTTTGGATATCAACCAAGTCAAAACCGCAACTAAGAGAAGGCCAAGAAAGGTTAAAGGAAAGGAAAATCAAGGCAAAACAAATTTGAAGCCAAAGAAGAAGATAAACAAAGGAGACTCCGTTCATGAGCGCATTGATTAGAAGTTTAGTGAGATGAAGAAGATGAACAAGATGAAGAACATTGTTCCAAAATTTTTTTTAGAGTCTTTCCAATTATTGTCTAGTTTTATGTCTTGTAAAATGACTATTTTAATTATATTGAAGTTTTTAATTTTGTGAAGTTTAATGAATTTGAAAATTTGACGAATATTGTTGAAAATTAATATTAATTATATTCTTAAACATTAAAAGTATTACAAATATTTAAACTTAAACAAATATTAAAAATATTAATACTTTAAAAATTTTAAACAAATATTAAAACTTAAAAGTGGACAATTGAGAAATTACAACACAAATGTTGGACAATATTGGGGCAAATATCTTAAAACCTCGAAACAACTTTCAAAATGGAATTTTTGCCCGTAGATGCGACGATATTCCACACGACACCTTTCTGAAATTCCACCGTGGTTTCACCACTTCTCAAGGTTGGACCTTCTCATTTGAAGTAAAGCAACATACCTAGTAACTTCGCTGTAATTATACCGAAGCGGCAAGAACCAAATACGAAACACCCGACCGCGTAGGTTCATTGTTTGTTCTTGAAATTTAAAAAAAAATCCTTTCCCACAATAGTTGGTGATCAAATCTTGGCTCCATTGTCAAATCAATATAATTCCTGCAAATACATTCATCTTCTCAGTTTTGAATTTTAGGTTTCGCCTCACTTGACATCTCTAATTTGACTTCTCCTAGTTTCACTTTGTCTACAATTGCACGACAAGCGGCTCTTCGATTTTGGATAATACGGTGGTTTGCCATGCACTCGGCCGTAGAGTGATGAAAAGAATTGGAGATTAAGAAATTCTAGAGAGATTGAGAAATTCTTAAGAGATTAAGAAATTGGTGTGAGTTGAAATGAGATTAAAATTAGGTATTTATAGGGGGAAATATTAGCCGTTGGATGAAGATCGATGAGCGGTTATCATAGTATCGGCGATAGCTTGGTTTGTCATTTGTCGAGTGAATGACCATCGAACGATAGTTTGACCATCGAGCGACGAAGACTCTATCGCTCGCTGGAAACTCTGTCGTGTATGCCTATATGCCAGGAAAAACATATTGGCATATGAGTTTGGCAGTTTGGCATACCCATAGTGGGTGCATATATGCCAAATACCATGTTTTGGCATGTGCATAGGAAGAGGCCTAATAAGAAGAGACCTTAGATGAAACCACGAGGAGCAACTGCAATAAAGTGAAAAGCAGAGAGTTGAAAATATGAACAAGGTAAAGGTTCTGAGTTAGAAACCAGGCCTAATATTCTGGGGTTTTCAAGAAAGAGATGTTTCTGATCACACAAACAAACAAAAACAAAATAAAATACTCCCTCCGTCCCACTATTAAGTGACCTAGTTCAAGTATGCACAATTTTTAAGGCAAGCAAGGGGAAAAGTATTTTTAAGCACTTTTTACAATTATACCCTTATGGATAATAAATAGTGAAATTTTGAAATGATTTATCTCTCAAACTACACCACGGATGTTCGCAAACTTTGTACCATTGAAAAGCATTTTAAAACACCTACGTAACGAATATAAACATGACTATCAAATTATGCATATTTCTTATATTTCTTATAATCAATTAAAAGGATAATTTTAGGAATATCTCCTTGTTTAGTGATATAGGTCACTTAATGGTGGGACAAAGTAAGTAGGAAATACCAGTAGGTCCTAGGAATAATATATTAGAGAGAGTCTAGTCCATTTGACCCAGTCAAATGTCTGTTTGGTCCTATTTGGTAATATAAATTATAGTTTGGTCCTCAAAATTATTGTTTGGTCCTAGGCTGATGTCATGGATGATGTAAATGTCACCTTGGCAGAAATACCCTTTTGGATAAGGACCATATATATAGTCAATTGGTAAGAGAAAAAAATCATTTCTCAGATTCACATTCTCTCTCCTATACGGTTTCTTCTCTTCTCTCTGGTTTCTAGGGTTTTTTTTGCCTCCACTGATGAAGCCGACAGAGAAGGTTTGAAGATGAAGATGAAGATGAAGATGAGTTCATCTGCTGTTGTTGTTGTTCGTGAAGATGATTTCATCTACGATTTTTAGGTTTTTTTTTTTTTTTTCTGCCGCTGCTGCTGTTCGTCTTGCAGTTAAAGATGAAGACGAAACAATAATTTGCTGCTGCGATGAACACGACGAAGAGAAATCAACTTTGCTTTTGTTTTGATTTTCAGAGTTCATCATCCTGCTGCTGCTTGATTATAGATCTGAAAATATTTTTTTTTGAAATTCGTTTTTGATAATGAAATCAGTTGTTTGTGTGTAGATTTATGTGTTTGTTTAAAGACGATGAAGACTTTTAATTAGATTATTTCTTGTTTCTCTGTTTTTTATTACGGATTCTGAGCTGTTGATGTTGAAAGAGCGATCTAAACGGCTAACTGCTTGCTGAAGAAGAAATGAATCGTGTTGAGATTAAGATGAAGATCTTGTTTCTTGATGTATAAGATCTTGATTTTGTTGAGTATCTTGAAATCGGTTTATGTTGTTCTTTGGTATTGAAGACGTCTAAGAAGATGTTGTTGTTAAAGATCTGATGCTTGTTGTTGTTGAAGACGTCTATGAAGAAGATAAAGATCTGATGCTTGTTGTTGTTAAAGATGTATGGACTTCATTCTTGGGAATGAAGTCTGTTTTTTTATCTTTTTGTATGGACTTCATTCCTGGGAATGAAGTCTGTTTTTTTTAGCTTTTTGTATGGACTTCATTCACAGGAATGAAGTGTTTTTTTAGCTTTTTGTATGGACTTCATTCACTGGGAATGAAGTCTGTTTTTTTAGCTTTTTGTATGGACTTCATTCACGGGAATGAAGTGCTTTTTTAGCTTTTTGTATGGACTTCATTCAGGAATGAAGTGCGTTTCTTTTTGTATGGACTTCATTCACGGGAATGAAGTACATTTTAGCTTTTTGTATGGACTTCATTCACGGGAATGAAGTCATTTTTTAGCTTTTTGTATGGACTTCATTCACCGGGAATGAAGTCATTTTACGGAAGAAGCGCTACAAAAATAAAAATTTAACACGGAAGGGTATTTTTGTCTATTTAAATATTTTTAAATAATTATAGACCAAACAGTAAAGGCGTTTGACCAAAGGACTAAACAGACATGGGCCCACCTAAAAAGGGACCAAACGATATTTTTCCCATAAAATAAAATTGCGGAGCTTCCGAAGCTGCTTGGTTTGATACTAGCGCGCCAAAATTGCCGCTATGTTTTTTCCCCTAAAAATTATTGGGCGCCAAACGAAATTGTGGCGGCAAGTTACGTATGCATTCTATGATTGCATATGTGATTCTTATTGGTCGAATAAATACTACATGCGGATCGCATTTGATATATGTTGGGCGAATTGGGTGAAGAATGAAGGTTGTCAAAAAATTGCAATGTGGATCAATTTACTGAACCTCCATTGTGATTCAAATTTGTAATATTTAACTTGTCAATAAGCAATGAACTCATATTAGATTTCGTGATTATTTTAGTACATGTATCGCTAAAACAGATATTGATTCATCTATTTCTGTAATTCATTAAGTCTCGTATGATATGTTTAGAGATTCACATAGTCATTTCCAAAAAGATTCACCGATTTTGTAAAATCCATTATATATGTCATTGAATATGCTTAGGAATTCTTGTTAGTGGGTTCAGGAAAATATTCATCGAATCATCTAAGATCATTTGACTAATTATCCGCCCGATTCCTTATCTGATTCATTCCAATTGTACTCAATTTCCTTAAACATTACTCGACCGCAATTATCTTGATTAATTATAATCATAAACTCGATCCAATTTCGTTCAAGTTTACTCCTTTCCATACAAATAACTAGATCATGATCGATATTATCGTATTACATCTGCGTAATTCCATCTAATTTGTTCCAATTGTACTGGATTTTCTCTCAACTTTACTAGATCACACTCACCTTTACTAGTTATCCATAAACTATATCCAATTTAAATTTAATCTTACTCCATTCCATAAAAGTAACTAGATTATGCTCATTATTATCAGATTAGACTTGGTACTATTAACTATCCGCCTAATTTCATCTAAATCATCCAATTATGCTCAATTTTCCCTCGAAATTACTAGATTACACTTATCTTAACTACGTATCCATAAACTCAATTCAATTTTAATTCAATTTACTCCATTCCATCAAAAGCCCTAGGTAATACTTTTTTTGTTGGTTTAGAATAGCAGTCTTGGGATATGTCCTTAACTCCTTATAAGGAATTATTTTGAAAATTACCGTGTTCGAACCCCTACCTCCGCAGTATGAGGGAGCATGCCAACCATCATACCACTTGATGGTTGGCACCTAGGTAATACTCAATATTATCATATTAAACTCACTATGATCGACTGTCCGCCTAATTCATTCCAATGTACTCAATTTTTCCTAAACATGACTAGATCACACTATATTGACCAGTAAAACTGAGTGTCTGCCATATTTCATCTAAATCGTTACAATTATACTGAATTTTCCCTTGACATATCTAGGTCATACTTACCTTAACTAATTATCCATAAACTCAATCCTATTTAACTCAATTTTGCATCATAAACTCAATCCACAAACTCGGGAAGATTATCCGCTTAATTCCTTCAAATTCAATCAAATTGTACTCAATTTTCAATCAATATCATTAGATAATATCCACATTAGTTAACCATCCACAAACTGAATCCAGCTTTACTCAATTTCACTCAATCTATTCAAAAATCACTATAATCTATTCGATCTCATTGGATACACATATAAATTTATATAAGTCGATTCCAAGAAAGATTCATTCGACTATAGATTTTTTTTCATTTGTATTGGGTGAGCTTGAAGATTTATATCAAATCAATATTAGGATAATTTTATGTCTTTAGAATTTATTCTACTATATCATTTAAATATCAAATTAAAAAGTGGTAATTGAATATTTGTCCCTACTTTTGATGGGATATACAAATATCCTTATCACACAATAAATATGTCCCTCTTCATCCCTAAGCCCATCAGGGGTCCAATAAGGTTTTCATTTCTTCCAAATTTTCCCTCATATCTATCGTTTTTATCTATCCCTACTTACTTCTTCTTCTTCTTTTCTAATTAGCAGCGCCATCCATCTCCATCGCTCCACCACCACCACCAGCATCTCCATCGTCACCACCTCTGCAAATTCTCCCACCTTCGTCGTCGACAATCGAGATGTATCAGCAACATATGAAACCTTCTTCTTCTTCTATAATTGATTTTTAAAATCGTATCCAAAGAAAACGAGATCTGCTTTTTTAGGGTTTGAAGTCAAGTTTTGAGCAACGTCTGCGAACGATTTGGTGGTTCGATTCGATTAATAAAAGGGGATCTAAGAGCTGCTACGATAAAAATTGATTAGAGACATTGCAGGTGTGAGTCTGATAGGTGATTGCTCAAGTTTTTGGGCAAAATCGAACGTGAAAAAATAAGGCATAATGGGTATTGAAGATTGAAGCAGAATTAGAGGAGCAAATCGTAACCAAGACTGATACACAGAGATGCATGCGAGGTCAATTGAATTTCGAGATGGTTATGGTGTGTGAATCAATATGATATGTTGGAGATGATGAACTTGTTTGTTGCTGATAAGTAATGGTGTGTTCGAATATGAAGCTGCCGATGCTTCCAATGGATTGTGATTAAAATGATTAGATGAATGTGTAGGAATTACAAAGAATATAGAATTATGGAGAGAGAAGTAATGATGATGATGGTAGCGGCTTTGGTGGTTCTGGTGGCAGCGGTGGTGGAGGAGGTATGTACATTAATAATTCCTATTAATCTAAAAATGGTCTGGTTTCTGATTATATGTTGGTATACAGTAAATGTTTTTAGTTGGTGGCTGTTGTGGTGGTAGTGGTAGTTGTTGATGTGGTGATGGATGATGTTGTAGTGTGGATGACAGTGTCGGTAGTTGTGAAGGTTCCGGTGGTGGCTTTTGTTGGGATGATAGAATCAACAATGGGGATTGGATTATTTTACAACTATTTTGGCTTCAGGAGAAGATTTGGGGACTACTACATTGGGGATAATGTATGCATCAGGTACTGAAAATTACCAATAATGCATGATATCAACCATTTGGGGGATCAATTCCTACAGATGACACTATTTTTTATGGGATCAACTATTATTGTTGATCCCATAAATGGATCAACTCCTGTTGTTGACCCAATTTTTTATTGGATCAACTACTATTGTTGATCCCACAAATGGATCAACTCCTGTTGTTGACCCAATTTTTTATGGGATCAACTACTGTTGTTGATCCAATCAACTCCTATTGTTGACAACATTTCCCTGGACTATTATAATCATGCTTGTAGTTTGGATCATATAAAGTTCTTCAAATATTGAATTAGTAGTGCAATGGTAGCATGACTGACTCCAAGTCAGATGATGCGTGTTCGACTCACGCCAAGTTCACTCATTCGTATGTCAATTTTTTGTGTAAACTTTGGTTGTTGAATATATTCAAATGGATCAACTATTGTTGTTGATCCCCTAAATTGGATCAACTTCTACTGTTGATCCTTTTTTTTTTGGATCAACTACCGTTGTTGATCCCTAAATTGGATCAACTTCTACTGTTGGTTCTATTTTATTTTGGATCAACTCCTGTTGTTGATACAAAAATATCTGAACCAGCGGTGGTGGCGGCGGCGGCGGACTAGTGGTGGTGGAGGACTGTTGGTGGTGTCATGGTGGTGGTGAAGGAGTGGTGGTGGAATATTCGTGGTGGTGGCGGTGGCGGTTGGTATAGGTGGTGGTTGTTGAACGGTGGTGGTGGAATGGTAGTTGAATGTTGGTGGTGGTGGTGAAGTGGTAGAGGAAGAAATTTGTTACATTTTGAAATAAATAAAAATATTATATGGGTTAGGGTATTAAGGTAATCTAATTTTAAATGGATAAGGTTATTAAAAAGTATGGACATATTTATTGTTGTATAAGGATATATTTATTGGGTGTCAAAAGTAGGGACATATAAATAATGTACCCTATAAATAATGTACCCAATTAAAAAAGGATCCACGGACACTCTTAGATGGACACTATCATACATGATTTGTGTCATTTTCTCTTCAAAACCCAAACGACAATGAATTCAGATTTAATATTTTTATTATACGTTCCTCTTATAAGACTACCAAAAATGAGCACAATTCGAGATACCGAACCTCACCATCTAGCGATCTTATTTTCAACCGTTAAATTTTGACGGATGATATTCAGAGGGATAGATGGTGGTTTTACACGTCTCTAATTGTGCTCAATTATAGTAGGAATGTATCTTGCGGAAAAAATGACGTAAATCATATATGATAATGTCCATCTAAGAGCGTACACGGATCCTCCCACTACAAGAAAATTGGACTTTAGCGACTACCAGGATTCAGTTGGTACAGGGCCGTTTTGAGTGGCTGGAGGTCTATAACAGCCGACGTGGCAACGGATACCCTCTGTGGGTAAAGGCTTATTTGCTAAAGGTTTATACCAATGATTCTGCTGGTACAAATGTCTTTCAACTTCAATGAAGCGACTCATGTTCTGGTTGGCACAATTTTTCAGTAAGCACTGGTTGTCGTTGGTAAAACATATAAATTTGTGTTGGTTAAATGTATAACCCACAAAAATATTTGTTGTTGAAGACTTGTACATCGTTGGTAGATGTGGCTATTATATAACGATGTCAGTTGATAAAGTATTTGACCCATTTGAATTTTGGTCGCTCTATGTGTTTGGCCTTGCGGGTAAAGGATTTTATCCGCTAAACGTTTGGATGTTTGAGTGTTTTATCCACTCAATTTTCGTTGGTTAATGTGTCTATCCGCTAAATATCTAGTTGCTTGGAAGTCGGTTGAGGATGCAGGGCGCTTGAAATTTCAGGCTGCTCAAGGAGTCCGACCACGAGAATAATAGTCGGTGAAGTTTTGTAATCTCTTAATATGTCATTTGGTGAAGATTTGTTGCCATCAAAAGTTTAGTTGGTAGGTGCTATAGACGTCGACTATTCAATTGGCATCGTTGGCCAAGGGCTTAAGCTATTACAAATTGAGTTGATCAAGTGCTTGAGCGTTACCAATTGAGCTGCTTAAGGTGTTGTTGGAGTATTATTCAGTAATAAAATAAAAAACCAAAACAACTTCATAATTTCTTTTATTGAGATATTTGCTTTTATTCATTATTTTCAATCACTACAATTAGAACATATTTGAACAATGATAAAGGAACCATGATAAATTACAAAGAATTTACACAAGTATTGACAAGTTAACCTTGCACCCACACCTTACGGATGTTTGAGAAAATGGCGACCCAAATGAGAATGGAATCCATCTGCGGTAGCATCAATTTGACACTTTCAAACTTATGAAGCAAGGGAATTTAAGCATGAACTTTTTGTCATTGTTCCTCTTTTTTAGACCATCAACATCCATTTAATGACTAAATTTATGAGCTTTGTAATCAAAAGTAATGAAGTATTATTACAACGAGACGAAACAATTTGTTTAGTTCTCATAAAAAAGCTTAGAAAAATGCAAAATCACCGGGGCCAAATGCTTACATTCCATGAAAAGATGAAGTTTAAGCATTTAATGCGGGATTGCTATGATTATTTAAACAATAGTGAAACCACGATGTGCAAATATACTCAAACACACACAAAAAAAGTATACTAGTAAAGAACAAACACGTGATGGATTTTGTCTTTTCAAACTAACCAAGTAATGAGATCAAGTAAAAGAAAATAGTCGACACCAAAACGAGATGTAAGTAATATGATATATACTATTATTATTAAGCGGGAGAACTCAGATATTTAAATTAGTACTAGGATCCTTGTTGTCGAGAATATGTAGTTGTTCAACCTCAAATCTTATGTCATGAGAATTCACACAACAAGCGAGACAAAACACAAAGCACTAGACTCTTTTTAGAACAATGTCAAACGGCTTTTCATAGTATCCAAGTTATGCAAATCAAGTATAAGAAAACACTTGGTGCTACACTGAACAAGATTAAGTAAATACCATATATACGTAAGCACTCCCATTTACAAGATGAGTATTTTCAAAGATTGAACTTATGTGCACATATCTATGTCTAGGAATCATTAAAATAGATGCACACAACATTGCGCCCTTTGGTTAAACTTCATTGACCAGGTGAACATTAATGAATTACAAATTCATGATCAAATCTAATGTAATTTCATCCAAATACTGAAAATGTAACCAAAATTGCAAGGAGTAAATTACCAGTAAATTAGAGAAGTGAGTAAAGTCTTCATCTCGAGATTTCTTGACGAGTTCTTCGTTGGAGCCGCCACAAATCACGGGTTTACGTGTTTCTCTCTAATTCCTTCAAATCTAAACTACCGAAAAGGAAACAACAATGACATATTAGTCGGTCTATTTTTCCCTTCCATTAACATACGAAAAGAAAATACACCATGATGTCAAGCGGTTTCCGTAGGTGGAGCAACACGTTTATCCAAACCAACACCAACCGAACAAGAAGTGGACCTATCCTTGCACCTTACCAAGCGAGGTAAAAGGACCAAAGAGGTAACTACATTTCAAATGACATCCTAGAATTCCTCATCCAATACAATGTCAATCGGGATCCATATTACGCCCCTCTTTGTTCATCATCTGGGCAAGTTGGTAACGGATAGCAAAAAGGTATTAACAGTTTGGAGAACGGGAAACCATGTGCAATGTGGTACACCCCATCTTCACTTTGTGAATATCACTTCACACCCTTAAGGAAAGTTTTCTTTTCATCTTCATTTCTTGTGTATGCAAAACACGAAAACCATGGACACTATTAGACATAACTCTCAAACATCCCTCGGTGAACAAGTCAAAAGACAAAAACCGAAACTATGAAATGCAACTCTCAAAAGTCATAACAATCCAAAATCTCTTGATTATGTAATCAAGCCTCAATGACCAATGCCTAGGCTACATTTGGATCCTCCAACGGAGATGCTTTTGCAACACAAGCATCTCTTTCTTTGATCAACAGTTCTAACAAGTTAATGAACTAAACCAGACAAAACCCACATCTTCAAAATCATCACACAATGATCAAAACCGGAAAAATCCAACACCACCTTGACATTTGTTTTTAAGAAGTAACATGCATGCAAAAATCAAACGGCATCAAGCTCCTATTTTTAGAAGAGCAAGGGTATCGAAGCGAAAAGAAGCTGCTGCACAAAACATTGCAAAGTCGGTATGATAACGAGTATCAATTGAAAACGTCAAACACAAAATTAAATCAAAAACTCTTTACGTATGTGGAACAATTATGCCATTAAGAGAACTGATTGTTTGCCAAAAACCGAAGGAAATCAACTTTAATGTTACATATTTTATTAAACCTTCACTTTATTTGCAAAACATGAAGTAAAACCCCAATCAAGCGTGTTGCAATTCATATTAGTATTAGCTAAAATTAAACCTAATTTTAACAATCATAAGAACAAATGAAAGAATGAGATGATGAAACCACCCTTCAAGATCAAATATCTCAACATCTTTCTTCCAGGAGTACAAATAACTCTTCATAAGGATAAGCGCAACACTAAGAACTAGACCATTAAGACTCCTGAACATACTTTCCCAAAATTAAAAAATAAAAAACTTTCTACACAAGAACAGAGATATGAATAACGAGGCGGGAAGACAAGGTTTAAAATAAACACGATCGGTTCTCTTAAGGATCGATTAGGGATCGATGGGTCTGTTGTGTCTCATTTTTTAAAGAGCTTCTTATTGATCATAAATGACTTACGGGAAGGCTGCAAAACGTAAAACCAAATGAAAAATCAAATAAGTAATCGAAAGCGAGAATCCAAACAGAAAGATAGTTACAAAGAGAAGCAAAGGGAAGAGTAAAGAGATGTAATCACCATTATCGCTTCTAGTTGAAGTCGGAACGACATATTGTCTTGAGAGAAAGCATTTTTGCTTTGATCCAGTGGTTCGCCATCAATCCAATGCAAGCACTCGGACACTAGTATATTTTTCAAATCATAAGGAACATAGATTTGATAATTATAAAAGGTACCTTACATGTTGAAGCATCATTGGCGCAAAGCATCTGTTTCAATACAAGCAAACAACTTAGTATAAAATTCGGTACATACTTGTTAAATGGAAAGAGATTGTGAAGATTGATAATGACGACAATGATTTGTAGTAGTAGCCATGGACCAAATATCCATTTTAAGCAAGCGACAAGAAATCATTTTTGACTTCTAGTCTGGACTATCAAACAAGAGAGAAATACAAGCATCTGAGAGACACCTACAAATCATAGGTTGCACAAGGAAGCTCTCTAATGGTAGAAACTTTGTTGGATGGAAATAAAACTTGTTTCTGCTAAATATAAAGTTGCAACTTCCATCATTACGGGAACAATCATCTATTGACTACTCGGTACACGAGATATTTTTAACGAGAGGTTGTCCAATTTCGCAAAATATAGCAAGCGAAAAGAAATTCAAAATTAGGATCTTATAAGCGAGGAATTTAATGTGAACAAAAATTAAAAAAATATATAAAAGATAAATCTAACCTCGTTAATAAGAATAGTCATGAAACAGGACCCATAATTAAAAAGCCAGGACTAGGGTTTCATTTTCATGAAAACCCCCAAAATTAAAACCAAATCGAACGATTTAAACCAAAGCAAATAGAAGTAATCTAAAACAAACCCTGGTAAATCTTTTGACACTTCTTCAGTTGGTGAATCCCTTCATATCTTCGAAGATCCATCTTTTACCACGACAATATTTCATCACAAACCGAATCCTGCACAAAAATCATCCAAATCACAGTTTAAACCAACTATTCCCCGATCAAATCTTAATAATAAAATTCAAAAAAAAAAAAAAAAAAAAATCTCTCTGAAAACTAAACCATATATGAACAAATAGACTAACGAGAACAAGAACAAACTTTAGGGGTTATGGAGAAAAAAACATGATCTTACACGATGAAATGCAACCCTAACTAATCGAGGTCGAGAACAAACCCTAATTATTAAACCAACCGCGCTTAAGAAGACGAAGGGATTTTTTTTTTTTTGAGGTTTTGAGACCTTGAATCGTAATATTTTTTTGTGAAGAAGATAAAGGGAAAAGAGTTCGCCGGCGAGAACGGGGAAAAGAAGGAGGACTAAAGTAAAATGAAAGGAAAGGTAAAGAGATAAGGATAAGGATGTATATTTGTTACATGTCATCGATCCGTATGACAAGGTTTCAACAAAGATCCAGAGCGTTCCACAAAAATTTGAGATCTTTAATTGGTCGATCGAGGATCTAATGGGAGGTAAGTAATAGTTCTTGGTATTTGGCTTAGAATAAGTCTATATTGACTTAGTCTTTTCCGAAAATTCCACCGATAGACACAAGTTGGGGTCTCATTTTGTTAGCACCAATCTCGATGCCGAATACGTTGAGTATTATCTATTCGATTTCTTTTCGGGATAAATAGAAGTGAAAATTTCGGTGTCTTTATGTGAACTTTGTTTCACTCGCTGCTTATCATTTTTACCTAGCATCATATCACACCAACTATTTTAAGACGAACATAATTCAATCAATCTCGTTAATTTGAGCAAGTTTCATTTAATGTATGTTTTGGCAAGTATTATCACATCCAATCATTTGCTAATTAAATAACTGGTTGTGGTATTGCTATATCAAAAATGCTTGACCTTCTCATGAGAAAATTATTTTCCGATTTTATGACTTATTAAAATAAAAAATGAATTAATAATTAATTTTATAAACTATCTAAATCCAAAAAACTATGCACTCTTTGGCAGTCACTTATTTTGATAAAGTTAAGAAGCAAATCCCTGTCCAATTTTCATTATCTACAAGAGACTCCGTACTGTGGCAATGTAACCGAGTCAAGCATGCACAAGACTACCTTTTGGCTGTTCCTATCAGTGGGCTAGATCAGTGCCTTGGTCCCAGACAGTTTAGAGCATTAGTTTGCTATCGGCTTGGTATCCCCTTGTTTGGCGAAGATGATGTGTGTTCTTGTTGTAATAAACCTATGGATATTTTTGGTGATCACGCACTCCATTGTGCTAAAGACGTGGGTATCAAGTTTCGTCATGACCTAGTTCGTGATGTGATTGCGGATATTTGCTACAAAGCTGGTGTGCCGGTGCGTAAAGAGGCTTCTTTGGGTCTTTTATCGGATAGCAACAAGGATTTACGTCCCGGACATTTCGTCCTTAATTGGGAGAATGGCCAAGATATTTGCATGGATGTCACGGGTGTATCACCCTTCACGAGGTGAGGGGTTCGTTCTTTCGTCCCCAGTCAAGCCATTTCGAAAGCAATTGCGCGTAAACGTTCTAAATACTTGGATGATTGTACTTCAAATGGGTATGGTTTGGGCGTTTTAGCTTTCACCACTTTGGGAGAGCTTGGTGAGGAGTTGCTTTGTTTTTTTAAGCGTTTAAAGAACTGTTTAGTTAGTAATGATCTTGGTAGTGGTCTAAAGTTTTATTTTACATAGGTTAGGAGTTGCTATTCAGAAAGGTGTTGGTGCCCAGCTGGTCGCTCGGTTACCAACTAAGGCTGTGTATGAGTCCTAATTTGATACTTTTGAGTCGAAAATACAATAAATAATCATTTTTAAATTAAAAACTATTAAAATAAAATTAATTAATAAAAAATATTTGTTATATCATAACCGTTTTCCAAAAAACTATCTAAACAAGTTTTTTTCTTCTTTTCAATCTTGATCTTCTTCAAACCTAGATTCACTAGGATTTAATCGATATATCGATTTTCCTAGTAAATTTGGGTTTGCAATTGTATAATTAACTTTTCTTGCTTTAAATGAAAATCACTTTGTGATTTAGGTTTTAGAATTTACTTTTCGGTTTGTGTTTTTCGTATACAATGGCTATTTCATGCCTTGCAACAATTTCAATTATAATCGCCATTAGTGCGTTTTATTATAGCCTTTGGGATATTATATAGAAATCCGGTGAGAGATTCAAGCATATCTTTGAAGATGATTATCAACCTCTGAAAGAAGGTTAATGTCTATCGAGAATGGGTCGTTATTTCAATGATTAGCAGAAACTACTTCTACGACTTATTTTATCTTCTAGAAGACGAAGCTTTTGAATGGTTGAAGATAATGAAAATACCATTACTCGGATTAGTCTTTCCATTTTCTTTGTTTCATGCAGATCAAAGAATTCACATTGTAGATTGGTTGTATCGGTGGGCGGTGTATTATGTTGAAACAAGAGGGTATGTTTATCTACCACTTGTCATGTAACAATCCAAACCTCAATTTGAATGAAGTTCAAGTAATCTAATAAATAAATTTAGGGGTTTTCCAGAGCCCTATTTCCATCAACAAGAAAATAAAAAATGAAATAATAATTAATTTTATAAACTTAAAAAAGTACATGAGGGTTGGTTTACGACCCACTAATTTGGGCGAGATGAGGAACCGAGAATGAAATTGTGGTAAAATTATGGGATTATTGAAAGAAATGAGAAAAATGTAAACAAAATATATTCGGCGAATCAAACAAATAACATTGGATTTCGCTCAATTTAAGCGATCTATATTCATGATCTCACCCAAGTTTTCTTGTAGTGAAAATCCCGATTTTTATATAAGTTCTTGGGTGTCTTAAGGTATGTAATTTGGACATCTAATGCATTTTAATTTGGACTAAGAACGAATGTTATATTTTTTTCCAAAAGCGTTTGCTCGAGTATCGTCTCTAATTTTCTATAAACAAACGTTTTGACCAAACCATTTCTATAAGTAATCTTGCATCTTTTTATGTAAGTTAAAACCAAACCAATGCAACATCATTAAGTAAGGGCCTATAATACCAAGAAAAATGAATCCTCTATATTGTAACGATTTTTTTAAGGGCCTATAATAACAAGAAAAATATATCCTTTGCATTGTAATGAAGTTTTTTTCTTCTCATTTTCATTGCAATTTACCTAGTATTCTTCTATATTAGTTCCGGTTTCGACGATGCGTACAATTAATTAAATGAAAACATCTCAACCAATTAGGAGGATCATAATAATAAGTTCACATTCACTATCTAATAGAAATGTTGTAAGAAACCCAAACCAAAATGCATGTGAAACTAGTCCTAATAAACTATTATAACTTTATTTGTCAAATGATAGCGGTCGAAGATTTTTCTAGTTGTCAATCTATGGTGGTTGGAAGCTAATGGCCATGTATACACTTTTACGATTGGTAAAGGTGTCCACAGGCAGAATAGTTACGGTGGCTCATGACACTCATTTGAAGTCTATAGCTTTCAGTACACCTTTTAGTTGCCAAACAATAGTGGTTGAATGATACCAGCAACGACAATAATTTGATGGTTGGTATACATGTCAACCAAATAGATTGTTATAGTGGCTAATGCTTTTGGCTGGAAGTATATAACTTCTGGTGTACCTTCTAGTTGCTAAATCATCATGGCTGAAAACTAATAGCTACAAGGTAAATATTTTAGTAGTTATGACAATGTTGTTAAAGGATTCCACCCTGACCGATTCTTTGAGAATGGATGGCTATAGGTTTACGCCAACTTTGTAGTGCTTTTGGTTGTCGGGAGTAGTCGTTAAAGGATTGTACCCACTTGTAGTTGGTATAAAAATGGTCGCTAAAGCCAAGTTTTCTTGTAGTGTCCTCACTAATGTGCAACAATAATTGTTAGATAAAGAGCAACTATGTACTTCCCGAACGCTTGGTTGTCGGGATGGCCCTGAGATGGACGATTCACGTTATTAAGGAGAAAGCCAAGTTATCATCATTCTAACGTGGCGGATATTTATTGGCTGATCATCAAACAACTGATACATGGAAACTTAAAAACTTATGTAAAACGAATGAAAACCTTTTTTCACGTGTCTCTATCTATATCCGCCTCCACTTCCCTCCTCATCTAGATTTGCCTCCGCCTCTAGGAATATCGAAGATGCAGAACTTTGCAAAAACCCTAACAACCAAACCTTATAATTTCTGTATGTTCAAATCCAAAAACTCTCACTTTTCCACTGAAAATCTAATCAAAGCGAAACTGGAAGAACTGATTTACCTAAAAGTTGTTTTTCTTCTCCTGCAAATCAAACAAACAAGCGACCTTCAGGGTTAGTTAGTCCCTCTTTATCTACCGTTCTTCACGTCTCCTACAAATGTCAATCGATTTACATCTTATTGTTGTTTTCTCTGTGTAGATTCATAAGAAAGAAGAAGAAGAGAAGCCCTAATATCACCTACTAAAGAGGAAAAATTGATGAAACCCTAACTTCTATATTCAAATTGGGTTCCTATTCTTCCTTCACGAAGTCAATTTTCATTTGTTCTGTTGATACAGGTTTAGTATTTCTTAAAATTTTTTTTACAAGCCCTAGTTTAATTTCGACATCAATTCTTCTAAAAATTTTGTTTTTCTCCGTGTTTAAGGAAGAAAACCTTCATTGGATTTCCACTTAATTTTTTTTTTTGTTGAATTTCATTGCAGAAAAATGGAATGATAGTGGAGAAGAGTTTTCGAAGAATTTTGTGATAGTGGAATACTCTGGTTCTTTTTATCATCACTTCCTAGACAAATTCGAGATTTTGTAAGTTAATTTCTTACATTATCTGTTTAATTCATGTGTTTTGGTTTTTTTTTTTTTTTTTGTTGTTCTTTGATTTGGATTTTGGTCTTGTTAATACATTAGGACCAATCGATTATGATTAAATTACTCCGTAACATGTGGCGAGAGGAAGATGTTATTGTTGTATCTTGTTCAAAGGGCGCTATTGTGCTTTGTAAACCAATGAATTACGGTTTTTGAACTCGTTGTCGTCTTCTCGAGGTACTATCGGTTCATAATTGATTCGAACCTTCAAGAGTAGGATTCTAATTCTCCTTTAACTTAATGCTACATTTTTTATTGGCTTTGGTGGCATCACATTTTGCTTTGTACTCTGGCTTTATTCGTTAACATCTAGTATTTGTGAAAAACTATGCAGATCCGTCAATGGTACAAATACATGAGTAGGATCAACTTTAATATATCGAAGTAGCTATGCCTGTTGATACAAGTTATTTTAATTGTGCAATGCCTCACTTTGATTGGTTGTTGTTTTTGTGGCTTGTATATGTTCACAATTCTTTTCTCTGTATGCTCAAGATATTTTCTAAGTTTTCCTAATTCATCTCCTTGTTGTCTTTGTGTTCTTTTTGAAATTGTATAGTTCTGAATGTGTTGTATCTTGATGCCTCTATGTTTTTTTATGCTTTTTATATAGATTAATCTTACTATTGGAAATGGTTTAATTCTTCTTGCTAATGCAGGTTACTTCTGGGCTGGGGGTGCAAAAACAATCCCAAGCACAATAAAAGATGCTTAATTAACAAGCTGAAACTAGAAGCTCTTTGACGCAGCGGTAACGATAAGAAATAGCCTTGAATCCACAAGGTGTGTTTTGAATCCACAAAACACTATTTCGAATCCACGAAACAAGAGGTTGATGTCTTGAATCCACAAGACAAATATTCTAAATCCACAGAATAAACAGAAACTTCTGCAATTTTCTATTAGCAAACTTCAATAATCCTTTACAATACAGGAAACCCGAATATATAGAGGTCCCTTACGGTTACAACTTGATAACTACCCAAGATAATCTCTTGGAGATAATTTAAATAATACAAGTAACTGACTAACTAATCTTGACATAGTACTACTCACACGTACGTGAGGTTTGTAGCATTCCTGTTCTACATCAGTCTCTCCACCTTTGAAAGAACTCGTCTCGAGTTCAAATTGGAAATAGCAGCAACTTGAATAAAGAACTTTGACACTTGCACTTGTAGCACAACTTGATCTTGAATCATGCATCGGAATCACCAAGTGCTCACAACACAATTTCAGTTTCAAAATCTTGTTCAAAAACATGGACGAAGTTGATAATCTGACTCGCTTCCTTTTACAGCTTTAGTTCAGAAGCTTCCATGAATATTTCCACGCGGTATCTTCACGGCATCCACAATATTGTACTTCACAGTATTTTGCAAAAGGATATACAAAATGATAGGATGAAGAAACATCTAATGTCACTGAATTTGGAAGTAGAACCAACTTGGAATCTGCAAGTTCATTCCCTAATACCGTTGTTTCACCATTTGTTTCTTTTTTTCCAACTAATGGCTGGAACCTCTCCTTGTCCGTCTCAATACTGTCCACATTTATCTCTCCTTCCTTCGGTTTATAACATGGTACTAGAATTACCTTTTCATTTCCCCTCGTAAACTACTCAAGGTTTACCCAATACAATATCAATTAAATCCATGTCAACTACCTCGCAAATGATTGAGTCGGAATAATACTTACCCAATGAAAATGGAAATCTGCATACTCCAACACAAGTAATAACTCCATTGTCGACACATTTGATTTGATCCGGATGCGGGTGCCAATCCATTTCGAGTCCCAAGTCCTCTACCATCCTTCTCGAAACCAAGTTTTCGAAACAATCACCATCGATGATAAATTGATAATCTTCTTCACTAACAGTCCCCCAGAATTTAGACAAGTTAGAGAAACATCCCATATTATATGATCCTGATGATAGGGTATTATCTTCAAAACATGTAGATGAACTGAAACATGGTCGATCTACTAGCAAACCAGACTCAAAGTTCAAACGGGTTGGTCGGTTTTGATGAATTGAACGCGCATTGAGTTTGAAGAAATAGGATTTTTGCAAGTTTGTAGGATGAACACCATAACTTTTTTTTTTTTGAACTTTCAAAGTTCAAACCTAGATGTCTCGAGACTCCTCAATCGGTCCTTCTAGGGTTGCCACCATCTTCACCATTTAGTATCCATGAAACAAGGATCAAACCTCGCTCTGAATCCAATTGACGCGAAATCCACGAGGTGTGTTTTGAATCCACAAAACACTGTTTCGAATCCACGAAACAAGAGGTTGATGTCTTGAATCCACAAGACAAATATTCTGAATCCACAGAATAAACGAAAACTTCTGCAATTTTCTATTGGCAAACTTCAATAATCCTTTACAATACAGGAAACCCGAATATATAGAGGTCCCTTACGATTACAACTTGATAACTACCCAAGATAATCTCTTGGAGATAATTTAAATAATACAAGTAACTGACTAACTAATCTTGACATAGTACTATGCACACGTACGTGAGGTTTATAGCATGCCTGTTCTACATCACTCTTCCTGCAACAATCATATGAGCTAGAGAGCTGGTCTAAGGGGACTGAATCTATTGTATGTCAATAGTTGTCAGTCTAGTGCTAAATGGACTACCACTCTTATTATAGTAGATTGTAAATTTGATTCAAGTCTTTTCCGTTTCTATGCTTGTAAGTTTGTTAATAGGTCTTGTAACCTTGGTTGATGTCCTCCTGGCATTTTGCTCATGTTAAATGAGTGTTCAATTCATGTAACCACCTCTTAGCTTAATGTACTACCCTTTATCATGAACGTTCTTTATCATTCAAATTATAAATATAAATAGTATGTTTCAATGTTATTTTCGTTTGCATTGTTGGTAGGTCGGTCAAGGTCTAGATTAGGAAATCTAGTTGGTTAAGGAAACCAAGTACTTGTGTCCTAAGTATAGCAGCTTAAGAGGTTTGTCTATTAGAGCTAAGTTAGGAAACCCTATACTTGTAGGAAAGTAATCCTTGTTAAGGAATGTGTCCAGTCCTATTGATGTGTATAAATATCCATAGAGAGAACTAGAGAAAACACACCAGAACTAGTAAGAGTTCTCTTCTTCTCTGCTTAGGTTTTGTATATTCCAACCTATACGGTGATATATAAAATTGCTTATTCCTTCCCTAGGATTCAACCTCGTTAAATACTTGTTCTTCTTGTGTGTGTGATTGTGTTCTTGGCGATATTGAGATACCTCGTAGTAGTGCAAACCTAACGCTTTCGCAGGCTTTGGCGCAACAATTGGTATCGAGCAAGGAGACGCTCTTGGATACTGGTACTCGGTTGCGGTTGAAGTGAAGGTATTTTTTTCGAAGATTGCTTGAGGTAATACTAATCTCAAAGGTTATGTTTTTATCTATATTTGGTTATTTGTGAACAATGGTTGTGGGACGAAGATCCGAAAAATCCTTTAGGAGAACATTCGGATACCACAAATAAAGATAAAGAAACAAAAGAAGAAATACTTCATTCACATAGATCACAACTCAAGGTAGGAAAGTTTACAGGAACCAATAACTTTGGTTTATGGAGAACGGACGTAATGGATGCTCTTGTCCATCTTGACCTAGAAGAAGCTCTAGAAGGTCAGCCAGTGGAGATGTCTGAGAAGCAGTGGAACAAGATGAATAAATTATGTCTTGCTTCGATACGAGGGTGTTTAGCAACTGCAGTAAGAGTTAATTATCAGCACGAAACTTCAGCTAAGGATCTCTGGGAAAAGCTTGAGAAGGAATACCTTGTGAAGAACGTGTCCAATAGGATACATCTTAAAAGGAATTTGTATCGCTATAACATGAAGAGAGGTGCAACCTTAACCGAGCACCTAGATTCATATAATAAACTTCTTGCTGAGTTGGTTAACTACGATGAGAAGATCAACGACGAGGAATAAGCTTTGTGTCTGATAAACTCTCTTCCTGAAAAGTATGAACCCGTGATAAAAGCATTAATGCACGGCAAGGACAATATGACATACGCAGAGGTCACTACAGCATTGCGTAGTGAGGAGTTCAGGACGATGGATCGTGAAGACCTTGCAAGTGAAGCTAACAATGACTTGCTTCTTGCAAGAGGTCGTTCAACAGATAGGAGAAAGAAGAATGGTGGTTATGGTAAAGGTAGAGGACGTTCTAAGAGTAGGACGCGACTGCAGAAAGATGAGTGTGCTTGGTGCCATGACTTTGGTCATTGGGCTAAGGATTGTACCAAGCGTAAGGCAAGAGAATGAGATAATAGTAATACCGAGGTGAACATTGCAAAAGTTAATGAAGAATCAGATGATGCTTCTGATTTCTCGCTAACTGTGACACCATCAGCTTGTGTTATTACAGCTGGTACATGGGTATTAGATACTAGAGCAACCTATCATATATGTCCATATCGTGACTGGTTCTCAAGTTTTGAAGAGCTTGATGAAGAAGTACGTATGGGAAACAATCATACCTGCAGGGTGATTGGGATTGGTAGTGTTCGTATCAAGATGCATGATGGTATGGTTATAGAGCTGAAGGAGGTAAGATTTGTACCTGCCATAAAGAAGAATCTGATTTCACTCGGAACTTTTGAAGCTAAGGGCTATAAGATAGTCGCTGAAAATGGTGTTCTAAAGGTAATCTCTGGATCTATGGTAATCATGAAGGGCACACGTCATCATAACTTGTACTACTTGATTGGGAGTACAACAACAGGAGATGTGTCTATTTCTGAACACATCGAGAGTGCAGCTACCGAGAAGACAAAGCTATGGCACATGAGACTTGTACATCCAGGTGAGAAGTCGTTGCATAGGTTGATTCAACAAGACTTGTTAAAAGGTGTTATTGCCTGCAAGTTAGCATTTTGTGAGCATTGTGTTAAGGGCAAGAAAACAAGAACAAGCTTTGGCACAACTATCCATAATACTAGTGGAGTTCTTGATTATGTTCACTCAGATGTTTGGGGTCCTTCCAAGAATGCATCATTGGGAGGGAAACATTGGTTTGTGTCGTTCATTGATGATTATTCTAGGCGCGTATGGGTGTACACCATGAGGCATAAGGATGAAGTCCTAGAAATCTTTATGAGGTGGAAAAAGGCAATTGAGACTCAAGGCGCGAGAAAGATCAAAGTACTACGTTCGGACAATGGTGGAGAGTACAAGAGTGATCCGTTCTTGCAAGTATGTCGGGATGAGGGAATAAAGAGGCACTTCACGTTAACAAGACACCGCAATGAAACGGGGTAGGCGAACGCATGAATCGTACTTTACCGGAGAAGGTACGATGTATGTTATCTAATGCTGGATTAGGTAAAGCGTTTTGGGCTGAGGAAGTTACATATGAGTGCTTCCTCATTAATAGGTTGCCATCAGCTGCATTAGAAGGTAAAACTCCTATGGAGAAGTGGTTTGGTAAACCAGCTTATGATTATGACTCAATTCATATCTTTGGTTGTCCTGCGTGGTATCATGTTAGTGAAAACAAGCTTGATAGCCATGTCGTGAAAGGAATCTTTGTGGGTATGAAAAGTGGAGTGAAAGGGTTCAAAATTTGGAATCCAGTTGAGAAGAAGATAGTCATGAGTAGAGATGTCACATTTGATGAGATGTCTATGGTAAAGTATTGGGGTTCTCGACAGGTGGAGAACAGAAGCACCAATACTAATGAGCCTTTGCAGCAGGTGGAGATTGATGCAACTCCACCAAATCCAGTTAAGTCTGTATCTGTTCAAAATACTTCTGAAGACATTGGGTCTGCAAGAGAGGTAACTACTGAAGTTCCAAATAATAGTGACACTATTGAGGAAGAGGAACAAGAGTCAGTAGAAGATACAGAAGCTACGGTCACGAAGACCATAGCAACCAGCAAACCGAGAAGATCAACCAGGAAGCCTGGTTGGATGAATGATTACATTGCTTATGCATTACCAGTTGTTGAAGATGGTACTCCTACTTCCTATTTAGAAGTTGTACGCAGTGCAGAGTGTAAAGAATGGGAAGGAGCAATGAAGGACGAGATGGAGTATCTTTACAAGAATGGCACATGGATTCTTATGAAGCTTCCGAACGGTAAGAAGGCCATAGGGTGCAAGTGGGTATATGCTAAGAAAGAAGGATCTTCGGTGAATCAATTACGCTACAAGTCAAGTTTAGTTGCAAAAGGTTATGCCCAAAGAGAAGGGATTGACTACAATGAGGTGTTCTCTCCGGTGGTAAAACACTCATCAATACGTATTTTGTTGGCCTTGGTAGCACAATATGATTTAGACCTAGTTCAGCTAGATGTTAAGACGACGTTCTTACATGGTGATCTAGAAGAGGAGATCTATATGACTCAGCCGAGTGGGTTCAAGGTTGCTGGAAAAGAAGATTGTTTATGTAAACTAAAGAGATCGTTGTACGAGCTGAAGCAGTCTCCAAGACAATGGTACAAGCGATTTGACCAGTTTATGATAGGCCAAACATACACAAGAAGTCACTATGACCATTGTGTATACTTCAAGAAGCTACGTGATGGGTCTTTCATATATTTTCTCTTGTATGTCGATGATATGATTGCATCGAATAACAAGAAAGAGATCGATAATTTGAAGTGCAAGTTGTCATTTGAGTTTGAGATGAAAGATCTGGGAGAGGCTAAGAAGATTCTTGGTATGGAGATTCAACGTGACAGAGAGAAGGGTAGGTTTGTTTGTCTCAGAAGGCATATTTGAAGAAAGTGTTATAGAAGTTTGGTGTCTACGAATGAACTAAATCCGTAAGTACTCCCCTTGCTGCTCAGTTTAAGTTGAATGCTCGTATGTCTCCCACTACTAAAGAAAAACGAAAGTATATGGCCCCCATATGCTGAGGTTGTTGGTAGCTTGATGTATACGATGGTATGTACAAGGCCGGACATTTCACATGCAGTTAGTATGGTCAGTCGTTATATGCATTGTCCTGGTAAGGGACATTGGCATCTTTGTGAAATGGATTTTGAGGTATCTTTATGGTACAGTTGATGTTGGCTTGGAGTTTGTGAAGGATAGAAGAAACAATCAGTTGTGTGTTGGGTATGTGGATTCTGACTATGCTGGTGATTTGGACAAGAGACGTTCAACTACAAGGTATGTATTTACCATAGCAGGAGCACCAGTTAGTTGTAGATCAATATTGCAGTCTACTGTGGCGCTTTCAATTACGGAGGCGAAGTATATGTCAGTGACAGAGGCATTTAAGGAGGCTATATGGTTACAAGGTTTGCTAGATGACTTAGGAGTTGTGCAAGACCAATTGCCATAAAGAAGGTTTGCGAACTATCTTTGATGGAGTCAAAATTATTATATGCATGAAGAAGCTTTCTTGGAGCTAAAACGACGAGAAAGAGAGAGAGAGAAAAGAAAAAAAAAAGGTAAAAAATCATTTGCATGAAGAGCATAATTGGAGCTGGAGCAAAAGAGGAAAAATAAAATAAAAAATATTTGCATGAAGAGTCTTTGTTGGACATGAAGGAAAAGAGCGAGGAGAAGAAAAAAAAAGAAAAAAAAATCTCAAGGACGGACGGTGTAAACAAAAAAGAATTAAAAAAAATACAGAAGGAGGAAAAAAGAAGAAGAAAACAACAACTATATATAATATGAATATATCAAAGGAATGAGTTTCATATTTTACCTCATGCTCCCATGGTTAGGTATGAGATGTAGTGAAGCATCACTCGAAGAATATCACTTATCAAGCTCTCAATGCATGAGTAGTTGTGATATTTTACAACCATCTAAAAGGTGTAGATCACGATTCGACATCATCATCATTATTAGAACATCAATTGGAGTATATTTATACAGCATCATACAGATCTAAGCACAATGGTCTATACTCCACGAGAAGAAATACGCGCTTTTTTCCGAGCTTGTGAAGTTATACAACAACTACAATACGAGCGAGAAAGTATTCCGTCGTCTTTGGCATCTACGACCTCAAATCACAAGTGAAGACTTAAGTCTTGCACTCATCACAAGCACTAATCTCACCAAGTTTTCAACAGTGCAACCACGAACTCTTCTCTCAAAAAAGAGATACATTATCAAAGAGACGTGCCAACACTTATAGTAGTCAGTGCAATAGCTGCCACAACGAAAAAAAAAGAAGAAGAAGTTGTTGTGCTGCAAGCAAGAAGACCTGTTACAACAGCAAACACATAACTTGAAACTCGTGATATAATCATCAAGCGTCATTCATATTCGACTATGGAAAACTCTCGTCCAGCAACACCAAGTGCAACCTTGTTCGCAAGCAGACTACCATATCGTTTCAACATTTAGCTTGGGGGCGTCAGAGTACAACTATGAAGCAACTGATCCATGACACTCTTCTTAGTACACCAACAAGTTGGGAACTAAGAGGGGGCGATGTTTGGACAACATAAATATGGAATGGGCTTAATAGGATCTTCAGCCCATTAGCCGTAAACAAAAACATTTAATTGGATCATGGGTTGAAGCCTAAATACATTAAGGGTTAAAAACCTAATCTTTTGGCCTTTATTAAAGGTGACTAAATTCATTATATCTTAAAAAGTGGATGATTTGTTGATACTAAGACCATGCATAAATTCAAACCAAGAAGTTAGAATTAATATAGATGTGTATTTAGTCCAAATACATTAATTAATCTAGTCATCCTGAAAGGAGGGGATGAATATAGATTATTTATTGACTAAGAACATTTTTAATGTCTAGATACATAATTCTGATTTTAAATAAAGATGAACTCAGAGAGAGCATTTGGTCTAGGTACATTATCAAAATGAATGCATGTGTAATTGATTTGGATGCATACCCTCTACAACTTATAAATAGAGGAGGAATTTTAACTAGAAAGGTACACATTTATAAAAGTCATTGGAGAGCCGAGGTGAAATCTCTTCATCATCAAGAACGCATCCCGAGGAATATCATGAATCATCGACGGTCTACAATTCATTCATCGTATATATAAATCTTAATTCATTTAACGGTTAAGATCATATCTTTCAATACAAATCCGAGGAGTGTTGTAGGAACATATTTGCTACAACATCTTTTGGCGCCACCGTGTGGCGTAAAAGGAATCATAAAAAAGAAATCAAGATCCAGAGCTACATCACAAGCAAGTCGGAGTGATGGAACATTTATGCAGATGCAAGAGTACGAAGTATTCAAAACAATGTTGATCACCCACTCCAAGAAGAATTTGAAACATCACCAGCAACGACGATGTCAGGATGTCCTTCTACAAGAACTTATACCCACGGGATAAGTAACAAAAATTGCGGGGTACGTATTGAAACTCCTCTTCTAAGTGAAGGTGCTAATCTGAACGAAATAGATTTAGATCAACATCAAAAGAACATGTTAAAATCGCGTCCAAATTCCCTTGACAATAGAGGCTTTCAGTTAGCCTCGCGTATTGTGCAAGTAGAGAGGACCAGAGTAACACCCGAAGATCTGGGTCTGCTCGAAATATTGCAATAATTATAAAAGGAAAATAGTCAAACAAACTACTGGAGACCTTAGTGTATAAGAGACTGCAAATGGGTAATACCCAATACTCTGAAAGTATCGTTCCACGTAGGCATGCACGACTTTCACATGAGGGTTGGCAGTAACAACATGTGTAGAGTGGTCACGATAGGAGACACAGATCATATGAAAGGCAAGACATTGAAGCAGATAATGACGAAAGGGAAGATCGGCGACCGAATGACCGCTACGAAAGCCATCGCATCGTCGAGGAATCAGAACGATGATCAGGACCTACCCAATGGAAAAACAATAGGCGCAAGCGGGAGGAATACCTCGGCGAGGAGAATCGAAATGAGTACCTCGACGAATGAAAGCGAAAGGAGTATTACATTAAAAACCAATGCTCAAACAAGCACAAACTAGAGAAAGAAAAAGCAACACAAAACAAAGATTGTTGTTCCTCTGTGACGCCTTCAAATATGAGCTTATCACCTCGGATGGATTACATGGGAATAATCTTCGATGTATTCCACCATGGGTGCAATCTTGTTGTTACACATAAAAAAAAAAGACACGCTTGCATCACACACGTGTGAGGATGACGGTTATCAACAATGACACGCCTAGCGACATGAACATTAACTATTGGCGTAAGTTGCAATACAATCAACATTTCATGCTCTCTTTACCTAGCATCGCAAATATTAATCGCTCAAGTTGTATACTAAATACGAAATCAACAAAAAGCATCACCAACATATCACTTGGCCAATTTTCGCGTTACTTGGTCGCCCATAACCGAGCTTTCCTAGACGCTCCCTTGGTCAATCAATCAAACTCAAGACTTCCCAACGATGCAACTCATGGAACCAGCATTCCTCGTTGATCAAGCTCACAATCCAATCAACAATCTGTTCTTATGGATCGTTCCAAGTTCAAACTTGCACGAGTTTAAAACAATTTGAATTACAAACCATTGAAAATTTTACTCACAATATTCGAACAACTGGGGGAGTCTGGGAAGACACTGTGCGATAGATAAGCTAGCAGGAGGAAGTTATATTAAGCGAGCAACAATAAAGTGAATCCATAAACTTGGAACTCCAGCAACTTGGATCAATAGTTGACAATTGACTTCGGGATGCATATTTCCGATGTTGGACCCATTCGCGTCTCATAAGGTAAGCCTAAACGATTGTTCAATGTGCTTACATTATTCGTATTTTCTAGTCATACAACAATTACACAATTCACATACAAATGCACAACTCATAAACAAATGCATGATCCACACACTTTGATACTAGCCAGAGTTGTTTAGCAATAACACTCGCATAGCTAATATCAGACACAAAATTTGGGTATACTAGCCAGAGCAGTTAAACAGTAACTCTCGCATAGCTAGCACCGATCATAACTTGGCTTTGATTAAAGGAAATATTCCAAAAACTGTTCCTTGCACGGTCTTAGTCAATACTTGCGCAAATTTGCGAGCAAGCTAAACCGGTTTAGCGCAGGCTCAAGAATAGCAAGGACCTTGTTCCATGGGCAATGGAACCCCGTCTCACGACAGTGAGAACCAAACCAACTTGGCTTTGATTAGAGGAAATATTTCAAAAAATATTCCCTGTACGGTTTTAGTCAATACTTGCACAAATTTGCGATCAAGCTAAACCTAAACCGGTTAGCGCAGGCTCAAGAATAGAAAAGACCTTGTTCCATGGGCAATGGAGCCCCATTCTCAAGGCAATGATAGTTCATTATACGAGGAAAAAAATATATTTTTAATAAAGTTTTGCTGGCCGATCTGGAGCTAGAGCTAAAGAGAAAAATAATAAAGAACATAAAATTGCATATATAAGTTTTATCAGAGATGGAACGAAAAAAAAAAGTTATTTGGGAAGAAGCTTTTGTTGAGAAAATTCTAAAAAATTACACGAGGAAGCTTTGTTGGAAAAGCAGTTAAAGCGGGGGAAAAAAACAATTAACGAAGAAACTTAGATGGAGTTCAATAAATAAAAAAAAATGCATGAAGAAACTTTGTTGGAGCGGGAGCAAAAATGAATATATATATATATGTATATGTATATTTGCCAAAATAAGCTTTACTGGAGCGAAGCGAAAGGAGATAAAAAATCAAATCGATTTGCGAACTATCTTTAATGGAGTCAAAATTATTATATGCATGAAGAAGCTTTCTTCGAGCTTAAACGAGGAGAGAGAGGAAAAATAAGAAAAAAAAAAGAAGGTAAAAAATCATTTGCATGAAGAAGCATAATTGGAGCTGGAGCAAAAGAGGAAAAATAAAATAAAAAAATATTTGCATGAAGAGGCTTTGTTGGACATGAAGGAAAAGAGCGAGGAGAAAAAAAAAAAAAAAAAACAAAATCTCAAGGACAGACGGTGTAAACAAAAATACAGAAGGAGGAAAAAAGAAGAAGAAAACAACAATTATATATAATATGAAGATATCAAAGGAATGAGTTTCATATTTTACCTCATGCTCCTCTGGTTAGGTATGAGATGTAGTGAAGCATCACTCGAAGAATATCACTTATCAAGCTCTCAATGCATGAGTAGTTGTGATATTTTACAACCATCTAAAAGGTGTAGATCACGATTCGACATCATCATCATTATTGGAACATCAATTGGAGTATATTTATACAGCATCATACAGATCTAAGCACAATGGTCTATACTCCACAGAAGAAATACGCCAGTTTTTTCCGAACTGTGAAGTTATACAACAACTACAA
This sequence comes from Papaver armeniacum, assembly GCA_023531295.1. Classification (NCBI taxonomy): domain Eukaryota; kingdom Viridiplantae; phylum Streptophyta; class Magnoliopsida; order Ranunculales; family Papaveraceae; genus Papaver; species Papaver armeniacum. The sequence continues at coordinate 64,262 of JAJJWW010017227.1, forward strand.
TACGAGCAGAAAGTATTCCGTCATGCTGGCATCTACGACCTCAAATCACAAGTGAAAACTTAAGTCTTGCACTCATCACAAGCACAAATCTCACCAAGTTTTCAACAGTGCAACCACGAACTCTTGTCTCGATAACAAGATACATTATCAAAGAGACGTGCCAACATTTATAGTAGCCAGTGCAATAGCTGCCACAATGAAAAAGAAGAAGAAGAAGTTGTTGTGCTGCAAGAAGACCTGTTACAGCACCAAACACATAACTTGAAACTCGTGATATATTCATCAAGCGTCGTTCATATTCGACTACGGAAAACTCTCGTCCAGCAACACCAAGTGCAACCTTGTTCGCAAGCAGACTACCATATTGTTTCAACATTTAGCTTGGGGGCGTTAGAGTACAACTATGAAGCAACTGATCCAGGACACTCTTCTTAATCCACCAACAAGTTGGGAATTAAGAGGGGCGATGTTTGGACCACATAAATATGTAATGGGCTTAATAGGATCTTCAGCCCAGTAGCCGTAAACAAAAACATTTAATTGGATCATGGGTTGAAGCCTAAATACATTAAGGGTTAAAAACCTAATCTTTTGGCCTTTATTAAAGGTGACTAAATTCATTATATCCTGAAAAGTGGATGAAATTGTTGATGCTAAGACCATGTATAAATTCAAACCAGGAAGTTAGAATTAATATAGATGTGTATTTAGTCCAAATACATTAATTAATCTAGTCATCCTGAAAGGAGGGGATGAATATAGATTATTTATTGGACTAAGCACATTTTTAATGTCTAGATACATAATTTTGATTTTAAATAAAGATAAACCTGGAGAGCATTTGTTCTAGGTACATTATCAAAATGAATGCAGACAGGTAATTGATTGGATGCATACCCTCTACAACCTACAAATATAGGAGGAATTTCAACTAGAAAGGTACACATTTATAATATTTTCCTCTCCATAAAAACATGTTTAGAGCTCTTATTCATTGAGGTATCAGAAATATCAAAATTTTGGAGTGACGAGCATCAGAGTGTCATTGCAGGTACCCCTCACCCCACCCTTCTTCATTCATTAACAATTCTAAGAGAGCCAAAGTCATTGGAGAGCTGAGCTGAAATCTCTTCATCATTAAGAATGTATCCCGAGGAATATCTTGAATCATCTGACGGTCTACAATTCATTCATCAAGTATATATAAATCTTAATTCATTTAACGGTTAAGATCATATCTTTCAATACAAATCCCGAGGAGTGTTGTAGGAACATACGAAGGAGTTTATTAGATTAAACGGAAGAGCCTTTGTAGACTCATCTATATCTTTATCCATATTGATTAGAGTGGTTACCAAACAAATTCTTCCTTTGATGTTTGGAATACGATCCAAAGGACTTGATATTCACGTGCGGGACTCCAGAAGTCGAAGGCGCAGGGATACTGAGGGAACTAAGTAGCTAGGGGTAGTCTGCTTGGTCTCAACTATACGTGGAAGTTGGTATTAGATTTTTTATAGCGTCTTAATTCTGAGAGTATTCAAAACTGGACTAGGCCAGGGGTTTTTCTGCATTTATGGTTTCCTCGTTAATAAAATCTTATCGTGTCTTTTACTTTGATATACGCATTATAATTGTTATTATAATTAAGTAAATACACAAGTACGTTAACTCTGTAATACTTGATAGTGACCCTATAGAGTTTGGTTATTACCGAACCTATTATCAAGTAACACATTGTCTCGATCTTGAATCCATAGTTAATCACACAAGCTATCTTGTTGTTGTATTGTCTAGATCTCGTATCCATAAATAATCACACGAAGTGTGAACCGAATTGTCGTATTGTCTCGACTCTGTCCATAGATGATCACATTTGGTAGAGGACGTATAGGTTAAAATAAAAAGATTGTGGTGTATTTGGGTACCCTCGTCTTTTCAGTTGATGCTTGCAGCAAATCATCCGAATCTTTTAGATTCTGGCTAATCTAAGAAGAATAAAAAACAGTCCACACAAACATGTCACATATCACATATGTACATACGGAAATAGAAGAATCCTCGAGCTTCGTTTAATCTCACTTCTAATCTGTCGGGCATTTGACATTAATACACGTTTTCTATCCTAAGAGCAACAAATACTTATTAAATTTGTTGAATTCCATTTTCCTTTTGTCTAAGACAGATTTTGAAAAATTCATTTTAATTTTATTAAGGAAGTCCCTACTTGGATTGAGTTCCGCCCTCTTTTTATTGGTGAAAACGGTTAATATAATAATGATAACTATGTCTGTTAGGTCAAACATATATGAGGAAGGATCCCCTCACACTTTTATCATGACACTATCTCACACGTTCGGCATCATTTTTGCGAATAAAAACCAAACCGCAACGGACTTGAAGCTAATATTTTGGGGATATGTTCCTCTTACCAAGTTCTACATACCTACAAAAAATGAGTGTATTCCGAGACATATAACACCACCATCTACTACTTTGAAAATGAGCCGTTGAAAATTAACGGATTTCTGGCCGTCGAAATTAAGACTGGCAGATTGTGAGGTTTTATATTTGAGAATGTGCTCATTTTGGTAGGCATGTAGAACTTGGTAAGGGAACATATCCCCAAAATATTAGCTTCAAATCCGTTATGTTTGGTTTTTATTTGCAAAATGATGCCCAACGTGTGAGATAGTGTCATGATAAAAGTGTGAGGGGATCCTCCTCTACATATATATGCATCGAGGATATGATTGTAATGACTAACCATGTTAACCGATCCTTCGATATATCTTCCTTTTGTTAGCACCAATACAATGATCCAATTTCTAGTCTAAAATTAATCGGCGATGCTAGGTTTACCGACTCGACCCTGAAAAGAAAAAAAGCCTCCCCACTAAAACTGTGGATTAATAGGGGTGTCGTTGGTGTGGGCGCTGCCTCTGTGCGAGAAGCGGGACAGACTGCGGGATTTAACCCGCGACCAACATAATATACCCAAATAAGACATCACGTGGTAGCCGGTATCCGATACATACCCTCCGGGTAGAACCGAGTTAGGAAGCGGAATCTAACGATTATTAAACGGTTCTTGGTCGTTTATTGAAACTCCTAATCAACGAGTTCATTATTAGAAACTAAGACCGCATGATTCGGTTTCGTGTAATAAGTTACTCATTTTCACCACCCCATTTTTTTTATGGTGGTTAACTATGAAATTTTGGTGTAATTACTTTATTAACCCTCTTCCATTAAATATATATTCACATAATTAATAAGATTGGTTTTGTAAATTTGAAAATAATAAGGGAATACTTGTGACAAGACGGTGAAGTACAAAATTGACCTTGTTCGAGTGTTACGAACACGTAAATCATATAAGGATTATTTAGATAAATTCACAACGCAATGAGGATATAAATGACACATTGCTTAGGATGTTTATGGCTAAGATGAGATTTGGGCGATTGGATCATTCGTTTGTCTCTTAAAATATTATACGATCATCTGGTAGTCTCTCAAAATGTCACTTTGATAAAATTACTTTATTAACTTAGGTCAACTTTAAATATATAATCAAATTATAAGTTTTTTTTTTGTTGGTAAATTTTGATTATAAGGAAGGCAATTGAACACAAAATTACTTTTTATTAGGCTTCGATGCTACTCACATGAATGTGCTGAATTCGAAGTTTATATTTATGTAATTTTGATTTTGCTTAGGATTCAATTTCGTTCCTCTCTCTTCTCCGAACTTTCCGGAGCAACCGAAAAATGGCAATTTCCATTGTTGAACTCGGCCTTCTCTTGGTCTCAATCCTAGTGATTGATTCATGGTAAAAGTGTGCTATTCTGAACTTCTCCGCCGCCTAAGGAAGGATCTTTGATCCTTCCCCTTGGGGACGATATTTATTGGATAGTAGAGTTTCTTCTTTCGCTATTTTTTTTTCTTTTTTTCATTTTCATACATGACTGTAACTTTTGAATCTAAAACTTTTTCTTCATCATGGAGAACAAGAGGGGGTTTAAAGGAGCTGAAGATTCATGAATTTTATAAGGGTCGTCAAAGCTGGATTTTCATCCCTGAAGATGCTATCGCCTGGGTAAAGTCTTTCAATTTGAAAGCTTTTTCTTTCTTGGGTAATAAGCCACATAAGTGGACGCAAAGATTCAATCAGATAGTTCTCCTTTCGGAGATGTGTTCCAATCAAAACGGTGCCTATCTTAAAATCTCAAGATTTGAGAAGGATTCTCGTTTGGCTTCTTCTGCATCCCTAGTGGAAAAGAAGGATCAATCTGGAGTACTTTTTGGGTTTCTTTGCTTCCCCAATTACATCAAACAAAGGATTTTGTTTTTGGAACAATTGATTTTCCAAAGCTGTTGGAAGATAAACAAGATAACCATGATACTCATCACTTGGGTGTGGTGGTTGAATCTAAAGGCCATCACTTAGGTTGGAATCCTATTTCGAAGGGATTGCGGAAATACTTTCAGTGAAAAAGCAATTTGGATCTAAGATTTATTAATTCTCGACTGGCTTTCTTTGAGGCAAAAACCACTTCAATTTTTTACATATTTAAGGAGGAACAACATATTTCTCTAGGAAAAACTCACTTATCATTAAGGCAATAGAATTCTGATGAATTGATATCTTACTCACATGATGGCTCTCACTGGATAGGTATCCGAGGTCTTTCGTTCTATCAATGGGATATTAATAATCTTGAAGCCATCTTCTATCCATGGGGCAAAGTACTGGAACTACATAACTCTTCTAGTAATTTTTCGAAGCTTAATAGTTGTAGAATTAAGGTCCATCTGATCTCAAGAAAAATCCCAATTTGCTATATACTATAAAGGTAGTTGGTTGAGCATCGAATGGATCCATGACTTTACTGAGAGTTTCTGGCATCAACAACATATAAAAATTCCATCAATTAAATCAAAGTTGGTGATTCCTGATCAAAGATTAAATCATGATAATCATGCCGATCCTACTTGCACGCAGTCAATGGCTCAAAGAGACTTATCTGTGCATGCTAATTTTATGCCGGAGAATAAGTCTCACTCTCATTCAAATTCAATTCGTCTTCAAATTCGGCGCTAAAAAAGCTAAATAAAGTTTGGAAATGGGTATCCCGCATTCAGCTAGGGGATACACAATCTAAAGAAGACATAAACTTGGATAATGAGTTTTACGAACTTAATCTGCCTTTCCTCGCACACAATTTTCCCCTTCAAATGTTGAGGTGATTATTCCTTGGGTTAGAGTAAGGAAGAAAAAAGCGGGTCGTTATATGAGCCAGATGGGGAGAGCGTCTCCTACGAGTTCTTCTAACTCATGATTCGGCTCTAGATTTTTGAGTCTAACCACTGCTCATGACTCTTTGAGTCAAGGTACAAAGAATCAATATATGGGGCAGATGGGGGGGGGGTGTTTCCAGCGGGATCCATATTTGGAACCGGATCCGACCCTAAGTTTTTGAACCTAACTCCCGCCCATGATTCTTCGGGAACTGATTTGAACTCAATTACATATTATAAGAAT
>JAJJWW010017228.1:0-24213 GCA_023531295.1 Papaver armeniacum
TGTGCCTCTTGAGGAACATAAGAGCATTAGCTTTGTCTTTCTCGGTTAAGACTTTAACATCGCGCAGATGGCTTGATAGTGGAGGTGAAATCCTTTACAACGAAGGTAGTTTCCACATCAAGAACCCAACGGGTGGTACTCAAGTCCTGCTTGAGTCCAAAAGTTCGAACTCCGGTCCAATTGGGTCCATCTACATAGACAAAGTAAAGGACATTAATATGGTGCTCAAGTCCTTTGAGTCCATAAACATGACAAATTTCGATACCATTTCTTATGACCAAATTTCTTTATGGCCATATATAAACCAAGTTTCTTTATGGTTATATATGGTCATAACCCTTCAACAAAAATGACTAACCAAATTTCTTTATGGTTAACAAATTGATTGACCAAAAATAGGCTTGCTTGAAAAAAAAATAGAATACAAAAATATTTAATATTTACATGCACATATTTCTTAAGGATTCAAGTTGTCATTCCTTTGCAAGTGTATGAAAATAAATAATATATATATAAGTGTGAAAATAAAAACTTGCATATTATTTTATGACTTTAGTTGTAATTAGGACATCTATTTGGTGGTAATAATTTGTAGTTTCTCGCTTTTTCTAACAAGTAATACAAAATAATACTATCTTCTTTCTTCAATATGTTTTTTGTTAATTATTAATGTACATGCATCTTGTTTTTCAAAAGGTAAGTCAAAGGTAAAAGGCAATATAATATAATATCATAAAGGTTCAAATTTATATGGCAAATTAGAGATGCTTTTGTCTATCACATGAGTTAATTTATTAGGGTGAAAAGGACAAACATTTATTACTTTAAGGGAGAAATGCATGATAAAACCAAATATGTCACTTTCAAGAGGACAAGCATGCATGCAATAAAAAAAACGTTTTTTTTTTTTTTTAAACAAGGACAAATAAAATTAAATTTGTCCTTGATGAATACCTCTTTGGGAAAGAAGTACTTGATGAAGAACCAATAAAGATGAAGAATTAAATTTCCTTCTTTTGAAAAAAAATGAGAAAAATATGGTTTGGTCCTTTTCAAGGTGACCCCATGTCTATTTGGTCATTTCAGAAATCACCTTTTCCATTTGGTCCATAATTATTAAAATATCTAAAGTACCCCTCATCTCTCTTTTTTTCCTCTCATCGGGTGAATGGTTTCTCTTTTTTTATTTTCTCTACTATTTCTCTCTCATTCTTACCTTAATATTTAAAAGTTTAAAAATTAAATATCGCTCAAAATATATGTCAAAAATTAATAAATTTTATATATTCGGAAAACCCTCGACGATATCTTTCCAACGAGTACCATTGTCGCTATGTTTCAGAGCTTTTATTTTTTTTTCAATAATAGTAGTTCAGTCCAAGAATGAAAAAAAACAGACTTCATTTGAAGATGAAGATGAAGATGTTGATGTTTTTATATGGACTTCATTCCAGAAATTAAGTCTGTTTTTTTAGGCTTTTATATGGACTTCATTTCTAGAATGAAGTCTGTTTTTTTCATGTTTTTATATGGACTTCATTCCAGAAATGAAGTCTGTTTGTATATGTTTATATGTACTTCACTGAATGAAGTCTGTTTTTTTTTCCAGGTTTTTAAATGGACTTCATTCCAGAAATGAAGTATGTTTGTATATGTTTTATATGGACTTCATTTCTGGAATGAAGTCTGTTTTTTTCAGGTTTTTATATGGACTTCATTCCAGAATATAATAATTCTTTTTGTAGAATGAACTCGTATAATAGTTCATTTTATAGCTAAAAAATAAGGCAAAAAATTAAAAGCTCCGAAACATAGCGACAATGGTACTCGTTGGAAAGCTATCATCGAGGGCTTTCCGAATATATAAAATTTATCATTTTTAGACATATGGTTCAAAAGATATTTAAGTTTTAATTTTACTCCCTCCGTTCCGATTTACTCGACGTTGTAGAGTTTTTCACGGATATTAAGAAATATCAGAGAGAGTAAAATCTTTCCAATAATACCCATATTAATTCCTACTTAAAAGTTAAATAACCTAGTTTTTGTGTTTCTAGAATATAGGGAAATTTATCAATCCCATAGTAATGTACTTGGGATGTACAAGATTGAGTATATATCCTCCATGGGGTATATTTATAAGTTAAAGTAATTGTTTTTGTGTTGATTACCATGAGAATTAATTCTCTGGTATGATTCCAAAGCAAGGGTAAATTAGTGAAAATTGGGGAAAAAAACTAAAACTATCATCTAATTTGGAACACCAAAGAAACCCTAAAAAAGCAAGTAAAATGGAACGGAGGGAGTATTTTTTTATTTTTATTAAGAGAGAGAAAAAAACAAAGGAATGTGACATTACCTTAGGACCTAACCATTATTTTCTAAGACCAAACAATAATATAAGGGTGTTTTTGCCACTACAAGATGACATTTACATCATCTATGACATCACCCTAGGACCAAACTATAATTTTTAGGACCAAATGATAATTTATATTACCAAATAGGACCAAACAGACAATTGACTAGGTCAATTGGACTAGAATCTCTCTAATATATTATTTATAGGTCCATATGGTATTTCCTACAAAAAATTCTACTTGATTTGAGAATGAAGCCAACAACTATTTTGTGTTTGAAGGATTGAAACTCAAATGGTTAGGCAAATAGCTGATAACGTATTTAAGTTTGTTGCATGGAGGAGACAAAAGGGTGAAAGAGAATCAGACATACTTCTCATTAATTGTGTTTCTCATTAAATACATGTAGGAAAGTAAGAGAGAATAGTTAGTAGAAGAGAAAAGGCAACACGTATTAAGCATGAAGGAGAGATGTGCATGCACTATGACACATGTAGGTAGTGGTCAGATACATGTCACTACAACAGGTTTGTATTTGAATTATGGGGAAGAAATAGGATTATTAGTTAAAAAATTAAGACTTATTTGGTAACTTTGCTTTTTCGTTTTAACTTAAACTTTTTGGGCTATATTTAAGAGAAGCCTTAATAAAATTCTTTAATTTTATCTTTGATCAAAACCAAATTGTGTTCCGAACCACTTCGGATTCTAGCTAACAAATACCACTGAAACCCTATACTAAAAAATTTAGGCTTTCAAGAGTTAAACGGAGCTCTCGGCTTTAGTTGCTAGCTTCTCAAATTGAATATCTAATTATCAACCACTTGAAAGCGGTGGATCCTACCAAAATGGCAAGGATCAGTGTGGGAGCCATACATAAGAGATCTTTTTTTTTTTTTTTGATGTCCTAGACTATACCGAAATTCCTTAAATTAGAGTGGATTTCAGCAATTATAGGGTTCGATCCCCTACTCCACAGTGGGAGCGAGCATACCAACCACCGAGGACCACTTGGTAATTGGCACACGTAAGAAATATTTACAAGGCTATCTTGTATACTCACGGAAAGATGGGATTACTCTTGAAATCGCCCATATGAAAATCGAGATGATTAAATCACGTATATTACATGGATCCAAGAATGGTGGTTGGGTGTTGTTATCGGTATGGACGTATATGGCGGCAGGAGCGCAAAGGAAAAGATGAGAACAGAATGTTTGTTTCGAACTGTTATTCCACTGATGGTCAAATCTTTAACAAAATAAAATACATCTGACTAACGATTAAATATGTCTGACTAACGATAATTTGACGGTCTCTGGTCAGTCGGCTATTTGTATCTACGGTACTATATAGTTCGACAACTTCCCGTATCATTTGACCGACGGATATGGAGGAGCAGATCTATAGGATAGGATTATGGCAGTATTAGTAGTACCCGCCACTATAGATGGTCCTCTAGAAATTTTCCAATTTGGGCAAGTACTTGGAGTTTATGACGCTGACATTAATGATATTTGAGTTCTTCCTTTGCTAATTTTAAAAGAGCAGTGCTGTCCCGCACTGTTTTACGGGAAGTTATCCGCTCAAGCGGCTTCTTTGCCGTCCGATCACGCTAAAACTCAGATCCAACAGCCTTGAACCCTTTAGGGGAAATGGTGGGTCCTTTCCTGAAAGTGGTGGGTCCTTTCCTGAACGCAAATACAACTGTTGATTCGATCATCTAACGGAAAGAAGCCGCTTGAGCGGGATAGCTTCAAAACGGTGCGGGATAGCATTTGTCTTTTTAAAATGAAAAAGAGAGAGAAAAAAAGATCTCTTTTTTGAAATTAGAAATAAGGATTTGCCCCACAATGTAGTTCAAAATTGAATTCATTGACTCTAGAATTGTGAGATGTACCCCCTCTAGTTCTAAATAATATGTTGGTTTCTTTAAATAGATGTTTCAAAAAAATATTTGGTTTCCTAATTGGGAAAGTCAAATGTTACTTTAGTTGTACGGGACCACTTTTCTCTTAACTTCTTTTGATGACAAGTGTCATGTGGACCATTTCATCTTACTTCTTTTGCTGACAAGTGTCATGGGGACCATTTCACTTCACTTCTTTTATTGACAAGTGTCATGATGACCACTTTCAATGATTAGTTCTCTTAATTTCTTTAATTTTTTCAAAAACAAAATCAGTCTATTAATTAGGAACGGAGGGAGTACTAGATATGACATCACCAAACTCGAAACTTAATCCCAGTTATCTAGTTGGATTTCTAAACATACGCGTATCTTTTCCAGAATATTTCAGGTACATACCTTTTCCAAATACCGGGTTTTCATATTTTTCCTTTAGTTTTGGCGCCAACAAGGTCCTTCTCTTAACAAGACCACCAGTATTACTGGTATTAAGATTAAGAGGTAGTGAATCACCAAAAAAAAAAAGGAAAAGAAACACAACCAAATATTTCATCTTCCTATTCTTTAATCTCCAATGATCAAAGACTTGGGAGATGATGAAGTAAAATTACAACCTAAATACCTACGCAATTCGATACATTACTGTGGCTAAACACTTTTCTTAGTTACCTTCTTAGCATTGGCTATTTTGAAGGTACAGAGAGTGGGATGGAGTTAATGATCATTTTGTATTAGACTTTACTATGTCATGTATCAAGTTATTGCTATATGGATTAATAACACCTGGTGATAGTGTAATTATTGCAATACCAAAACATAATCCCAAGAAACTTAAAATGTATTATGTATGTATCCTTCTCCAACTGAAATAGTCACCCATAAAATTAAATAAAATCCTCCAAAATGTTTGTTAAATTTTATACTCTGCAACTTGCCCAATAGAAAGACTTGAATGTCCGTTCCAAGTAAACACTCACCTGCAAATACCAAAACATCACCAAAATATCGTGTCATAGTCATTAGTATTAATTTGACTATCAAATACCAAAACATCACCAAAGAGGCTATAATCCATCCTGCATTTAGCATCACTCCAAAAACAGTTGAACAACTGACCAGTTTCATCTACTTGTATTTCATAAAAAAAATATGGATTATGTTTTTGCATCGATTGAAAGTATTCCAAAAGGTGTTCAGCGTCACCTTTTCTTAGTACATCTTCACGCCTTCTTCTTTGTATATAATTATTATAGTCTGTTTCAGTAAAGTTCAGGTTCATACTTCCTCCGGATTCAGCACTTAAGTACGAAAAAATATTTTTCTGACTGATACCTGCATAATGCAAATTTTCAATCAATCTCGCTTGAGAAGTTTCTATATGCCTATGTGATCTCAATATATGAACCTGAGATGGACATGTAAGTTGGTGATTGTGGTCTTCCACGAATTCTTCAACAAAATATTTAATGTTATCACTTCGCAAATTAACTACCAATTTTGCTTGAGAACCTGTTCTGGCATGCAAACGTGGTTTCAAAGGGGATCTCCTTGGATGCTTTTTATACATTCCTGCATTTGAACATTGAAGAACTCTTCCAGAGATTATTTTATCTTTGCGATGAGTGCTTGAACTTCTACTTGTACTAAACCCAACACCTCTAGCGTCCCGATTATAATAATCATATGCATGTTGTTCGGAATCAAATTCCATACCAATTTTCGGTACTCCATCCGTTGTGTCGACCTTTTCTGAGACATCATCATCAACAGTATAAGAATCATCATTGTCTTCCGGAAAAGAATAGCTTTCAATAAGAACCATGGCCTGACCTGATTCATCAATAACAATTAAAATACAAGTTAAAATGTTTGTTTCATAGAATTCGATTATATAGAGAATTCAGTGGAAAAAGAAAAAGATCATTTTGAATCCAAAACACATAGAAAATAAAAATCGGGAAATAAACTAATGTTACTAAGTAAAATTATTTATTGTTATCTTGATTGGAATAGACAGATAGTTGTATCTCAATGGTTGCATACAACCAGAAGTCATTCGTATACCATTATTAACCCAATATGATTCACATGGTATACTAATTGATCACAAAAGAGAAAGCAGTGCAGTAAGTGAAATTAAGATGCATTTATCATCTATAGGAAAAAATTACCAGTAGTATAGGTTACGAGATAAATGTTTCGTTCTTGTGATTTTATTTCCGCAACTCCAGATTCTTATTTCGGATAAATAGAATGGAATGTTAAGTTTTCCAAAAGAATAAGATTAGGTTTTCCTAAAGAATAAGATATACCAAAGATCCCATCTTGGCGTCAAAAATAAGGATTGCGAGCCAAATTCTGGCACAAAATATATGGAATATCTTGGAAAATATATGAAATATACTTGAAAATATACGCGTATGTTTAAAAATCTGTCTAGATAACTGGGGTTAAGTTTCCAGTTTGCTGATGTCATATCTAGTACATCTCACGGTTCTGAAGCTGCAAATTCAATTTTGAACTCGCGTCAAAATATTTTCCACTTCGATACCGTCGTACGATGGATTTCACATGGCCAGTCGCGTAAAATAAATTTTAGACATGTCCAACTCATAATGCCACAATGACCAGTTAATCAACTTATTTCGATTTAAACTCATTCAACCAACTTGGATTCAGTATCAGTTGCTCTACTCTTCTATAGTTCTTTTATGCATACATTAGGGCAACAAGTCAACAACCATCAAATATCAATGGCTCACGTTGGGGTATAGTTGGGAAACTTGTGATTGAATTGCAGGTCAATACCCACGCTGATAAGTTCTATACTATTTTCAAGCACCAAAAAGATGTTCCAAAGGCAATTCCTCATCTTTTCACTGATGGCAAAGTTATCGAAGGAATGGAACTATGTCCTTGCTATGTGTAAGTACATTATATATTGCATTTTTACTTCATTATTCGTGCATGATTTGGTTTGATTTATGCTTCGCAACTTTGCACCAAAAGGTTTATCCTCATGTATGCAGAGGGTAAGACGATTTCCGTAACAGAAAATGTAGGAACAAAATATCGCTCGACCAATAGGAACGCACTACAACCACTTAGCAACGCGGTAGAATCATAACAAGGGCGAAACCACAACTCTACTACATCAATAGAGCGCTCCAACATTAGGAGAGCGATCCAATATCAAGAGAGCGCGATAGAACCATGCTCCCAGATCCGAAATAAAGGGCTTTATAAGCTATAATCCATTATCTATATTAGTTGTCATCCACTATGCAAACACTTATATAAGGAAAAAGTCCAAGAGAGAGAAGGCATGATATGTATTATTAGTTTCCCTTTTTCTCTTTCAACCTCCATCACCTAAAACTACATCTAGAGCTCTACAAAAATCTTCAACGGAATCTTATGTAACACAATTCTCTTGTAACACAAATCAATCATAATGAAGAACCATGGATGTAGATTACATTAATAGAACCATGTAAAAAATCCTTGTGTCCGTTTTACATTTCAAGCACTTTAATCTTCATTTTCATGTTCAATATATTTAGATCTATAGAAATTATTAAGGGGTGTTAGTTGTGTTATTAAGGGGTGTTAGTTGTGGGATTTCCTGCAACTACATTTTGGCGCTAGAAGGAGGGGAGTAAAGGATTTATCCTACCTCAAGTCAGTTCAAAACATCATCAGTGAAGATCCATTCGATGGATCCAGCGAAGTTAGCTACTGTCAACAAAAGATCTCACTGGATCTTTAAAGTTCAAGGGCAAATATGGAAGCTTAGGCGACGATTTCATCTCTTCAGACAACAAGTACCATTTGCAAGTTAGAGAAATCAAAAGAAAATAGATACATGGAGGTGTTAGAGCAACATCAGCTGCCAGTTTTGAAGAGAAACGCAGAAGTAGAAATCAAAGGAGCTTATATTGATCATTCATCTTCAAGGGACAAATCCTCTTCCCATTATTTTAATTTTACTTGTGAAATGTTTAGATCCAGTGATTTAGAATGAAGTTTTGAAAAAGATTTTCACAAAACCCATAAACTGTTATTCTTCAAAAGTTTAAGTTTCTCTTGAAAACAGGAACCAAAGTGAATTTCGGCTACAGATTTACACTTGGTATGGATATGGGGTTTTCTTCCCATAAGAAAGCTGAATGAATTTCTAGTAATGGAAACGTTAGCTATTGTATTTTATACTACTCACTGCAGGTGCGAAGAAAATACGAAGATGAACAACATGAACAATACAAACAGAGTTGAAGAAATTATGGTAGGATCAGGCGAAGATAACAACTTAGCTAAAAGCCAAGGGCGATCAAAACTTATTGTGCTCGAACTGCCAGGGCGATGTATCTCTACAAGGGCAAAGAAAAACTGCCAAAAGCGAATGATGGGAACCTTTCTAACATGGACTGTAACGCGATGAAGAACTATCAAGGACAAAGAAGCTGGCATGTAAATCAGTTGTGATGATTATGTTTGCAGGTGGAGAGGAAGGGCGGTCAAATTAGCAGCGCGAAGGAAACAACGTCAATCGGCGGAGGAATCAAAGTCATCGGAAACGCGAAGATATCACCACCAATCAATAGGGCAAAGAAAATTCACAGCAACAAAGTATTTCACGAAGATTAATGACAAATCATCAAGCATAGGCAATATTATTCTTCCAGTTTAACGCGACACAACATCATTCAGTTTAGGGCGGTTAAATCACCAACTGAAAACGGCGAGAGGTGACAAAATGAGATAGGGCGGAATAATAAAAAAAAATTCTGCAGGAACAGCGAAAAAGAAGAGCAGGTACGATCAGGGGCAATCAAATCAGCCTAGATGAGAATGGTGAAGAGCGAAATAAACGCGAAAGAAAGAGAAGTTGACAGGGAAAGAAGTTGGAAGGTGAAGAAGAAAGAAAGCTTATTGTGCTGGTTTATAGGACGAAGGCGAAATTATGAAAACTTATTGTGCTGGTTTATAGGACGAAGGCAACCTCAACTGCAATGGGTGAAAGAAAGCTAAAATAAGGGCGACTCTAAAGCTGAAGAAGCAATAAGCAGGACAAGATAAAGGAAAGGAGAACATGAATGAATGAATTGAGGATGAACAATTGTATAAGCTCTCTTAACCCTATTAGGGTACCAGAGGCATGTATTTATATTAAGCTTAATGGACATATTACATTGGACTCTTTACAGGAAACCGACTTATATGTATGGACTCTATATGGACCAAACTATACATTGGACAATATTCTTCACCCCCCTCAAGTTGTACACGGTGGTAGACAACGTGAAAGCTTGCCACAGAGAAAATGAAATCTGGCTGTGGACAATCCTTTCGTGAACAAATCAGCAAGCTGATGTGTAGTAGCAATGTAACATAATTGGAGATGGCCTGAAGATATTTGTTCTCTGACAAAATGATAATGTATGTGAATATGTTTCGATCTTGAATGTTGAATAGGATTGATGGCAAGATAAGTTGCACTGATGTTATCACAATATAGAATCGGTGGCTGCTTCAAATACGACCAAGATCATGCAGTAAATATTGAATCCACGTAAGCTCAGCGGATGTAGAAGATAAAGCGCGATATTCAGCTTCAGTGCTGCTGGTAGAAACTGTTGGTTTATTTTTAGAACCCCATGAAATAAGATTCTTACCTAAGAAAATTCAATGACTTGTATTAGAACGAGAAGTATCGGGATCACCACCCCAATCAGCATCAGAAAAAGCTGTGAGCTGCATAGGATTGTTGCGCAAAAGGAGATGCCATGGCCAAGTATTCCTTTAAGATACCGTAAAATACGCTTCACAACCAGAAAGTGAGATTGTGTAGGTCGATGCATAAACTGACTAACCTGATTAACTGCATAAGTGATGTCAGGGCGTGTCATGTTAAGATATTGTAAGCCGCCAACTAGACTTCGATATAATGTGATGTCAGGAAACAAGTCAGCATCATTGGAGGATAGTTTAGAACGAGGAGAAACAGGAGTAGAAACTGGTTTCGAATCAGTAAGATCAATCCTTTTTAAAAGATCCAATGTATATCTGTTTTGAGTTAAAACCAAACCATCCTTTGTACGTGTAGCTTCCAAACCAAGAAAATAGTGCAAATCTCCCAAATCTGTCATGGAGAATTCGCATTGAAGCGTAGGCAAAAGATTTTGGAGACCAACAATATCACTGCCAATAATAATTATATCATCAACATATAGCAATAAAATTAGAATGCCAGCGCTGGAATGCTTAATAAACATCGAATGATCAGAATGTGATGATTTGAACCCAATATTCAAGAGAAAAGCTGCAAAGCGATGAAACCATGCACGAGGAGCCTGTTTCAAACCATAAAGGGCTTTGTGCAATAAACAGACATGATCAGGATAAAGAGGGTCTACAAATCCTTGAGGTTGTTCCATATACACTTCTTGGTCAAGCGAACCATGTAGAAACACATTCTTAACATCAAGTTGCTTAATTGGCCAAGAGGAAGATACTGCAATGCTAAGAACTAGACGTACCGTGACAGGCTTGACAACCGGGCTAAACGTCTCATCATAATCAATGCCATACTGCTGTGAGTAACCCTTAGCAACAAGACGTGCTTTACGTCGATAAAGAGAGCCATCAGATTTTTGCTTCACAAGATATACCCACTTTGAGCCAATAACATTCATACCAAAACGACGGGGAACAAGTGACCAAGTACGATTGCGCAGAAGAGCATTAAATTCTTCAAGCATGGCTGCCCACCATTCCTTGAATTTGGATGCATCAGTAAAACAGGTAGGCTCAGAAGGAAGTGAATTAAACTGTGCAGCAAAACATTGCAATACTGGATATCTAGTAGAAATACAACCTTTAAAACTCCTAGGTTGAATGGTATGGTCCTTGAGTCGAGTGACCATGTGGTGAGTATTAGTAGTCGACTGAGGAAGCTCTTGTACAGTAGGCAAGTCTGCTGTTGATGTAGATGGAGAAGGAGAATCAGAAGTGGAAGACGATGTTGAGGGTGCATCAGGGGAGAGTGGAGCTAAAGAAGACACTGTAGGAGAAGACGGTGAAGTACAAGAATGTGCTGGTGAACTAGGAGATGAATGAATATTGGCATCAGAAAAAGAGAGTCGTCTGGGAGACAAAGAAGAAGGAGAATGTGCTTGGGAAGATGAAATGGGTGTAGATTTTGTAGAGGAAGAAGGAATTGAGTGCACAAGGGATAAATTAACAGGAGTAACATGTACTTCAGAAGAAGAGGGAGATGGAGATGAGAGATGTGTTGCAGGAATGTGATTAGGCCAAGCCAAAAGAGTACTAGTAGAAGTATTAGACTTTAAGGTAGGAAACATAGCACCGAGAATCATTTGGAAATGGAAATAGAGACTCATCAAAGATAACATGACGAGAGATATAGATCTTGTTGCTCTTAACTTCAAGACACTTATTGCCCTTATGTCTATCACTATATCCAATAAAAATACAAGGTAGTGTTTTGGGCTGCAATTTATTGTGGCGAAAGTGATTTAGTAGAGGATAATAGCGGCAACCAAAGGCTTTTAAAAAGGTATAATCAGGAGAACGATTATGAAGCGCAAAATAAGGAGAGTGATTGGATAAAATAGGAGAAGGAAGATGATTTATCAAGTACACAAATGGTTGCATAAAACTCAGCCCAAAAACTCTCGGGAAAACCACTTTGAAGCATTAAAGCTCGGCCCGTTTGGTAATATGACGAATCTTTCGTTCACCAGGCCATTCGTTGAGGCGTGCTAGGACAAGAAGATCTACTGAGAATGCCATGCTCAGTTAAAAAATATTTTAATGGTTCAGCGTATTCAGTGCCACCATCAGTTTGCAACACTCGTATGGTTGTTGAAGATTGAGTTTCAATCATAGCTTTGAAGTTAAGAAAGCAACGAAACACTTGTGTTTTGTCAGATAAAAAATATATCCAAGAAAAACGAGAACATTCATCAACAAACAAGAGAAAGTATCGAAAACCACAAGTAGATAAAAATGGTGCAGTACCCCATAAATCTGAGTGTATAATAGAACCAATTGTATTAGAATAAGTGCTTCCAGATGAAAAAGGTAGACGATGATGCTTAGAACCAACACGACTAGAACAAATGGAACTAGATAAAGAAGAACGAGAATCTAATGATAAACTAGACTTAAGAGACTGGAAGACTACATTGTTGGGATGACCTAAACGCATATGCCACACAGTTGGGCTAGCTCGAATGCCAATGGTGGCTGCGGAAAAAGCTGGGACATAGGATGACGAAGATGGAGAGGAAACACTGGAGAAGATAGGTACATGCCAGCTTCATTCTTGCCCTTGTATAGAAGAGTTCCCGTTATCCGATCCTGTATACAAAAACCATGACGATCAAAGTGAAAAACACAGTCAGAATCTCGTGTAAGTTGGCCAACGGATACTAAATTTTTAGCAAGCGAAAGAACATAAAGAGTGTTCTTCAGGGTCAACTTTGAGGAAGGTGAGGTAAGAGTTACATCACCAATTCCCGTGATGGGTAATAGTTTACCATCACCAACAAGAACTGTATCATTACCATTGTAGTCAAGACGATTGGTCATCTGCGAAGAGTCAGATGTCATATGGGCAGAAGCAGCTGTGTCAGCAAACCATTGATTCTCATATGGCATAGGTTGAATCTGCATTGCTGAAAAAGCCTGTGGGAGATGAAAATTCGATGTTGGACTGAGATGGTGACAAGTCTGAGTGCTTGTATGGCCTCTCGTATTGCACTAATGACAAGTGACAACTCGATTTTGAGGTGGAGAGCCAAGGATAGATCCAACTTGATTATTATGACCATAAGATGGACGTCCATATGATGAATGTTGATGTCCACCAGAGGGTTGAAAACCATTGTTGTTACCACGACCATTACTATTATTCCATCCAGTATTCCAGTTTTGGTTATTATTGTTCCAGCCATTATTCCAAGTATGTCGACCCCCAAAGCATTATTACCACCACGATGTTGATTTGAATAAGAACCACGACCATAGTTTCCACCACGGCCACGAGGATAATTGTTATGCAAGCCACGACCACGACCAGAGTTATTGTATGGATTTGAATTTTGATGTTGACCACCATGACCAGTAAAAGCACCAGCAAAGAAAGATACCGGACTTTGAATGTCAGCAGCATGTGTTTGTAAATTTTGCAGATATTGAAGATGAGATTCATGATGTAAGAGCAAGGAATGAAGCTCAGTAAAAGTAGGAAGAGTAGTACGGTCTATGACTGCTGTGTAGATGTTAGACCAATCAGCACCCAAGCCACGTAGTGTCGTAGAGACAAGCTCAAGATCAGACACCGGTTGAAGAACAGCTGCTAAGGAATCAGATATTTCCTTTATCTTCAAAATATACTCCGAGATTGACGAATTACCTTTTTGAATAGTTGACAAGCTTGCTTTCAGTTGGAGAATACGTGCAGGATTAATTGTTGCATAGGTAGAACGAAGATAGTTCCAGACGTCACGAGAGTTTCCACGGCGTGCACATTCAGATTTCATAGTTTCAGTAAGAGAACAATTGAGCCATGACATGATTGTTTGATCAATAACTTCCCATTCCTCATAGGCTGGGTTGGGAGTTCTAGCTTGAGTTTCCTCATTAATAAGTTCTTTTGCTGGTATTTCATGAGAGTCATCAAGATATTTATAAAGCCTTTGTGATTTAAGAATAGGAAGAATCTGTGATTCCCATAGAAGATAATTGGTTCTATCTAAGAGAACTATTTTAGTTGAAGAAGGTATGAAGGGTGATTTTTCGGACAGAGAAGGACAAGAGTTAGACATAAGAGAACCTATGCTTTGCGAGATAGATGCAGTTATAGTTAGAGAACCAAAGCTTTGATCAGAAGCCATAGTACTAGAGGTAGAGGAAGCCATAGTACTCGAGGTAGAAGAAGCCATAGTACTCGAGGTAGAAGAAGCAGATGAAGATGATTGAGCTGGTGAAGTCACGATGAAGAGAAGAAAAGGCTAGGGTTTTGAAAAAAAATTTGAGGCTAGGGTTTTGGAAAGATCGTTCTGGCTCTTGTTACCATGAAAAATTGTATAAGCTCTCTTAACCCTATTAGGGTGCCAGAGGCATGTATTTATATTAAGTTTAATGGACATATTACATTGGACTCTTTACAGGAAACCGACTTATATGTATGGAATCTATATGGACCAAACTATACATTGGACTATATTCTTCAGAGGAAAATTTATAGCGTAAATCCAAGGGCGTAAAGAAGAACAAAAGTTGCAAGCCAAAAGTTACAACACACATGAAGCAAAAAGTTAGAAGGTGAAACAAAAGAAGGGTCTCCATTTATGAGATGAAAAACAACAATGACAAGAAGGATCAAAGCATGACCAGCAAACAGAGTCAAAAGGAAACGCGTCATTTTCTTCATGACTTAGAACAACAAAAAATCAGCAACAACGGTCTAGCACAGGGGAAACAAGGGGAGATACATGGACAAACACAAAGGGAGGAAGGATCAACACAAAAATAAATAAGTACAAGAGAAGGAAGGCGATGACATCTCACATGAAGAAAGGAGATGTTATCCCGAAAGAAGGAAGGTGATGACATCTCACATGAAGAAACGCGATGCTATCCGGGAAGAAGGAAAGCGATGGCATCCCATATAAAGAGAGGCGATGATGTCCCAACAATGTTAGGCGATGAATCCATAAAGACAAGGGCGATAACTTCATGTCTCAGAGATGCTAAGAAGTATCAAAGGAGAAGCTAAAGAACACATGAGGCGAATTAATTGCATGTATTTTTCAGATTTTACAACATGCTAAGAAACAGGAGAAGCTAAACATTGTACAAAGGGTGATAATAAAGAGAATAAGTTAGGAGAATTATACCTCTCTTTCACAAAAAGGAACCTGCACAGATGGTCCAGGGCGAGGAGAACAAGTTTGGTGTCGCACGTTCGAATCCCCCCTAACACGTATTTTTCACATATTTTTGAACAGCAAAGGGCGAAGATATCAATAAAACCAAAGCGTTGTTCAATTATTCCGCACACAAGAGACAACACAGTTGGTCATGGCTTCACAATAGAGGCGGCATGCACGAAATTTAAAGGATGTCAAGGGCGGCATTTATACATTACTGAGTTGCTTCATTATTTCGCACACACGTGTTTGCACAAAGAAGGTCCAAGCCATATACCCTGAGTTCAAATCCTACCTCCTGCTCATATTTTTGCTCAAGGGAGATATAAATGCACCAAGAAGAACTCACAACTACAAACTCACATCAAGAGAAAGAGAGCACTACAACAAAAGGAAAAATATGCAAAGAAGAAAAGGACAATAAACACAAATAAAAGCGAAGAAGAAAAAGGCAAAGATAAGAGGGAAAATAATGACAAAATAAGCGGAGAGTCTATAGATCGTATTGCAAAAGCTTTCCCATTTTTGGTAAAGGTATATTTCTGGTCTCTCCTATGTAAAATTGCATCTCGAACCCACAAGTAAGGATTACCAAGTACAACCTGACAAACATATAATGGAACCACATCGCATGTAACCTCATCAATGTATGACTCATCAAAAGCAAACTTGAACGTCCACTGCACTGCAACCTATAGCCCACCTTTATTTTGAAGCCACCCTAAAGGATACGGTTTCGGATATTTGAAAGTCTTCAAACCCAGCTTCTGTACCGAAGAATGTCAAAGGAAATTCTTCTGACTTTTTGGGTTAATAACAACATTTATAAGTGTTTTTTTAACATGCTGTTGATGGTGGTTTTTAGCTTAGGGTTAAAATCGTAAAACACTAAACCCTAGCAGACAGTGATGTCACAACATTTAAAGTAACAAGCATTTACTAGGCACATTTACTAAAACCTTTAATGTGTCCCTAAATAATTACCGGGGTATCTTTTTCAAATTAGGGTTACGACAAGCCAAACCCTAATTCCCACGTGTGCCAATGGCAAATCATGCCAGCCACACCGACCGCGCCAAAGCATGCCAACCATGCTAGCCGCACCTCTGTGCCAATGGCAAATCATGCCAGCCACACCGACCGCGCCAAAGCATGCCAACCATGCTAGCCGCACCTATGTGCCAATGGCAAATCATGCCAGCCACACCGACCGCGCCAAAGCATGCCAACCATGCTAGCCACACCTTTGTGCCAATGGCAAATCATGCCAGCCACACCGACCGCGCCAAAGCATGCCAAACATGCTAGCCGCACCTCTGTGCCAATGGAAAATCATGCCAGCCACACCGACCGCGCCAAAGCATGCCAACCATGCTAGCCGCACCTCTGTGCCAATGACAAATCATGCCAGCCACACCGACCGCGCCAAAGCATGCCAACCATGCTAGATGCACCTATGTGCCAATGGCAAATCATGCCAGCCACACCGACCGTGCCAAAGCATGCCAGCCATGCTAGCCGCACCTCCGTGACAATGGCAAACCATGCCAGCCACACCTACCACTACACCAAAAACCCGAATTTACCACGTTTATAAATGTTGCTAACAATTTAAGCAACGCTTATGTATGTTGCCACACGGCGTCACAAACTTTAGGCAACGTTTATATACGTTGCTTAAATTAATTAAAGCAACGCTTTATCCGTTGCTTCATCCGTTGCTTTAATTAGACTTAATGCAACGTATTAAATAATTTAAGCAGCACATATATACGTTGCAAATATATTATTAAAATTAAAAAAATACTAAATTATAAAATCCATGCTGGTATTTTCCAAATTCAGTATTACAAATAACATTATCCGCTGACCTAATAATAAAATCTCTTATATATCCTTACAACATTTTACAACATTACAAATTTAGTTTGAATATACATAATGAAACTCTTTAGAGCAAGGTATTGGGTGCAAGGATTCATCAATAGTAAACAAGCTAGGTACTTGATTCTTTTCTCGCACTTGAACCGGGAAGGATGTAATGAACCAATGCATTCTTAAACATTACCAGCTTCATAAACGGCCATCTTCTAAGCCTTCTCAACTAGAGTCTTATAGTAGATTTGATGCTTTGGATATGCGGAAGACATCCAACAAGTAAACTCTTTGCTTCTGCCACTTGAAATTTAAAATAAAATGCCATCAGAGCAAAATTACAAGTGCGCAATTTAAAATGAACTGCAAGATGTAAGAATGCAGGCATACAGAAGTAACAGTGAATCATCATTCGTGGCATCCACTGCGAACAACTTAGGAATTTTTTTTTCTTAAGATTGATTGTTGAATAAAATACCGGAAAAACTATTTAACTCCGATGTTTTTATACATATACATATGTTGTGCCTATTTTAGAACAAGATCTAGCACATTATCATTGATATCCAGCAAATAGAGCAATTGATTCTGTTTGGTTTATGCACATGTAAGTAAACTAGTACGAGGTTGTTGATGGGTGAAAACTACTCCGGCAGAATTTGGTAATTTGGGGTGTGGATGAGGAATGAATCTAAACCTTCAACAAATGCAACTGCGCGGTGAGTGCTTGTAGATTCGAGAGATCAACAGGCAAGTCCGGCCTAAACCAAGAAATGGCTGTTCCGGATTTGTTTTGGTCACAAAGTGAAGGAGATGGGGTTGATCTTAGGGAGGGAAGCGAAGAAGGTGTTGAGATTGTGAAGGTGTTGGCTTGCTTATGACTTGTAACAGAAAGATGAGCAAGCTTACGGTTGATGCAAGCAGGCTCTGAGTGTTTGAATACGGTTTGTATTAACACTTGGTTTCTGTCGTCTGAACTTGTGTTGTTCTGTCTCGTCTGAACTTGTTTTTTCCTGTTGTTGGAAATAGGGCGGAGAACCTATTTATACAAGTCATTGAGCCTCATTCACGTTTTCTCGTGGGAAGTGGAGGTAGTGGAATGATGGAGTAGTGGAGTTGTGTGTCGGTGATACACCACCCGTCTTGCCCACTTCTCCTGTTCATCTCTAACCGCCCATGACTTCCTAACACGTTCTTGTGATGGCGCGTTGCACGCAAAGACGCCGTGAAACCGCGCACCAATACCCCGCATGTATCCCCCGGTTTGTGACATGATTGATAACGGGAATGTGGATCGTGGATCCACGAAAGGTAGCATGTAATGCTTGGATTGAATAATGCGTTATTGAGGAAGTTGATACTTGTAAAGTATCGTGTGTATTTTATGTGCTTGCATTGTGGTGTGGTAAGGCGATGGGTAATGACGCCACCGACTAATTGACTCCGACCAGGTTGTATAACCAAGCCGGTGAAGTTGGACGGATGAGATGAGCTTTGAGACACTCATCCGCGACTCGTTAATGAATATTGGGTTTTTTGAAGAGGTGCGCAAGCATCACTCTTCGGGGCCTTTGGTCGAAACCAAGTATGGGAAGGATTTTGGAGAGGACCGACCATACATGCGTGTAGACGGCATGATGGTGTAGGTGCTCGTATTCCGTTCCCTCACGAAAGCGCGATCTCGGGCCACTCAATTTGACCTAAGAAAGAGGAGTGGTCGAGATCGATTTTGCGATAAGAGTTTGATACCGCAAGAAGCCGCGCGCCATACTCTTTTCCGGCGCGTTTTCCAAGACGACCTAACTTGGTCGGTCTTGGCCGGTTGGTTTGGCGTGAAGATGGTAGGCTGATGTTCACGCCTATACCTGACTATCCCATGAAAACGTGATCTAAGCCACTCAATTCGTCCGGTGAAGTTGAGCGGTCGAGATCGATTTGCAATTTGGGAAGTGTAACCACGCATGTTTGAGCGGGCGTTTTGGATTGGCCAGGCGTGATATGCCTTGGCCGACCGCATGAAGAGGTAGATGGGCCCACGGTGGTCATCTTTGGTATGACCAGGACCGCTAATCTGTCACCTTTGACCCTCCATTCGTGTCGGAGAATATGGACGCGCGTGATGGCTTGAACCCTAATTTTGGCTTTCAAAGCCGCGCGACCATGCTATTTCAAAGTGACGAATGTGTTGTAACCAACCATGGTTGGTTTTGACCGATTGGTCAAGTGCAGAAGCGGTCACATGGTGATTGTGTCGACATGCTCCGGCCCTTTGAGTCCGCATCAAAACCCTCCATCTATACCTGCAAAGATGGATGGTTGAGACCGTTTTGCGGCACATGTAATATGCCGCAAACCCTAATGCAGGTTTTCCGCCCATAATGCTTGGTATGGACGGTTTCTTGGCAAGCAAAGGCCAATGGTCGACCATGCGGGGTCGGCCGTGTGTATTCCATACCGCTGGGGGTGATGGAATTGATCTGCGGTCGGCCCAATCATGCTTGTGGAGTTGGATGACCGCGATCGGATCATATCCGGCAAGCTAAGGCCGTGGGTATTCCATACCATGCTTAGGGTGATGGAATTGATCCGTGGTCATCCAATCATGCTTGTGGAGTTGGATGATGCGATCGGATCATATCAGAGATCGATACTGATCAAGTCCGGATGCTCAATCAAGCTAGTATAACACACCGAGAGGGGCTCAATCGGGCTAGTATAACACACCGAGAGGGCTCGGGCTAGTATAACACACCGAGAATCGGCTGTCGACAGGTATTTCAGTACATGGTTTCATTATAGTGCTTGGAGGTTCGTGTTACTCTGTACATGAGTAACACTCGATCTCATGCCACACCGATAATGATTCATTATAGTGTTGGAGGTTCGTGTTACTCTATAAGAGTAACACTCGGTCATCATGCCACACCGATAATGAGTACAGTGAAATACAAGGTCAATTAAGTGAGGGAGTATCCAATACTTATAAATGGCTTTATCTTTTACAAGATGTCGCCGCATGATTTTTCCGGGTTTTTACAAACTCAACCTTGAACGAAAATCCACCATCAACATTAAGTCCCTCGCCTAGCACACAATGGTTACACTATTGTGTGGTAGGCATGAGATGGTGACGATTAAAGATAAAACTTATGAGATAATGTTAGATGTTACCGTGGAGAGGCGGTCGTCTTGTCCGTCCTTCGAGCATGTCACGTTCAAGAGACGTCCGGAAAAGTGTTCCCCTAGCATGATGTCGGTCTTGCACGCTTTCGATCGACCTTGCTATAAGCGCCTGGCCGAGGGCTATTGCGCCTGCCGTTCAATCGTGGGATGTGCCTAATCGACCGATCGCTGCGCCCGCTTCGTTCGTGGGGTTCTTGCGCCCGCTTGATCGAACGTGGGCTTGTTGTATCCGCCGGTTGAAAGTGGGTCTGTGTGTACATGCTTCAAACGTCCCGCCCATGTGCTTGACAAACTTGCCTGCTATGTGCGCCTATTATACCAGCCTTTATGTCGTGATTAACACCACCTTTGCGACTTGCGCTTGATACCCGCCCTTTGACTTGAGCAATACCGGACTTGAGGCTTGTACCGTACTTAAAAATTGTACCAGACTTGAAATCAATACAGATGAAACTTGTACCAGGACTTGAAATCAATACCGGACTTGAAAACTTGAGTTATACCCGAAGCTTGATCAATACCAGGACTTGAATGATGTTTGTGGCCATCGTGTGAGTTGTGTCTTGCTTAGTGTGTGGCGACACTTCTCATATGCTTTCATACAAGTTCTAACTCCCGTCTTTTATTTCATTGCGGTAGAAAGAATCCTGTTGAGATGTCTTGGAGATAATCTCGGTGTCAAGTCGGGGAAGTGTTGATAGATTCAAAGATATGCCGAACGTTGATGATGAGCTGTTCACCGCGCCCTTTCAACTATGAAAATATTCGTTCCATAGGATAACCCACCTCATATCGACTTTAGGGTTCTTCATGCTCATTTGGGTCCTCATGAAGGATGGATGAGACGTACGTTTAAGCAATGAGTACATCAAAGATAACTTAGAGTGCGGATTATTGATGTAGCTTGAGTGTTGAAGCGACTCGAGAGGATGTTAAAGTGGTTTCTGGCGCGAACGTTGAGGTAGATCTGAGAGAGTGTTGAAGCGAGATTAGAGCGAACGGGGGTCCGGAGAGAGCATTGAGGCGTCTGAATAGACTATTGAAGCAAACGCGGGAGGGAGAGTTGAAGTGGCTTCTCTCCCGATTCGATTTACCCTTACGAATTCCATGATTCTTGACAGACCATCTTTCTCGTGTTGAAGAAGTCCTTGGTCGACGGTGAAGGAACTTCATGCCGATCCTCGTCCCAACCGTGGTTTACATGGTTTGTTCGTAGTGGTTTTTGTCGAGCCTGGTATGGAATATCTCGAACGTTGTTGCATCATTGCGGGAGTCGTACATGTGGCACCGGAGTTGGAGTTGGCGGACACGCAGGATATTGTATCTCGGTGGTTTTCCCCTGTCGCTTCAGAAACCGGCCATGGAAGGCCAAGGTTGTATCGCATGTTGGTGAGATATATGCCCTTGCGTCACGCTTTCGTACATCCTTATCTGGTTGTAGCCGCTACATCCATCCATGGAGGAGAACATGCCGTGTCCGCCGGTTGCATCTACTAACATGTCGATGTTCGCAGAGGAGAATCGCTTTTGGAGCATTCCATTGGGCGGAGAGACCGGTGTCGGTCTCTCCGCTAATTGCTAACAACGACGCCAGTATATTGTCTTCCCCTTCTAATCACGTCTTGCTTCGAAAGTGCGTCCCCTTTTGGTGTGAGTATGGGTTGACGCTTCACCGTATGTGCTGGTCTGGTTTCCTTCAAGTCCGTCATTGTGGTGGGATGACGCACAATCTTGCATGGGCTAAACTTGGCCGTCCTGAAAGTCTTGAGAGAAATCACATTGGAAGATGCTCCTGTGTCGACGAGGGCCCTCCTGAACTCTGAACCCTTGATGTGTGCGGTAACATGTAGGGCTGGTCGTGATCTTTTTCTCGCCATCATGTCGTCTTCAGTAAATGTAACATTATTTCTGAGTGTTTTCGATGCTTGATTAAGACTTCGGACGTGAAGGAGTGGTGTACGTCCGAGCTATTTTATTAATTACAGAAACATCTCTCGCACGTTGATTCTTTGAGAGGCGCAAGAGTTCACACAAGCTTTCCACTAGAGATGCCGCTTCCTAATCCACCGGTCTCCGGTTCGTAGTAAATCTGTTGACTCCGGGAGGATCGTTGTGAGGATCGGTCCCCGTGTAGGAATCTCCATGATGGGACCGTTCATATCGATGTCGCTCATTTTATCGGGTCCACGTAGGTCCGCACGGTTGAAATACCTCTTTCCGAGTTGCGGCCATATCCGTTTGAGTCTTAGCAAGAACTTCCCCGCTTCTCCATCAAGTCCGAAATGGTAATGGATGGTGGTCCTCCTCTCGTCCCTCCGGCTCCTCGTCCCGATGCGGGAGTGAAAGTTGTTGCTCCGGCGACCACCGGAGGCGTTACGCCGAGGAGTTGTCTGGATTTGCTGCCGCTTCCGACTCCGGTGACGGGAGGTGTTACACTTACGGAACATCTCCCGCTACGCCGGCACCGGTGGTAGAAGTGACGGCTGCATAAGGTGTATTGACCACGGTAGCTCCGTAAATTATAAGACGGAGCCCCTTCCGTATACCGTGTGTTACTCGCCGGGAAGAAGAGGTTGAAAAGTTGCCTAAGGAATTGAAGGTCAAGGCAGGTTGTACTTCAAAGGATGAAAGTCTCTCCTGCCGGGAATGACGATTCTTCTTGAAGGACTTTCCTTGAAGGATCGTAGCTACCTACTTGTCTTTTTAGATGCTCTTGTTTTTGAGTGATAGTGAGGATTCCTTTGACTACCTAGGTTTTGAATTAATAGTAATTGAATTGGTTCATTTTGAGATAGTTTGGTGAATGATTTTTTCCGAAAGAGGTTATTTTAAATGAAATTTGCATCTTGGTCATGAATGATTGCACATGTCACATGAAGTTGCAAACGTTGTGTGAAAGGAAAGCATGAATGAAACGGACGTGTTTGATTACTTGAGCCTCTTTCTCCACGTGTGGGATGCTAAGTCCCCAAGTGAATTCAAAACTATCTTTCTTGTAAAATTGTTGAGTAGAACTTACTTGCTTTTGAAGCCTCATTTGTATCAAACCGGGAGTAGCCTCTCCAAGAAAATCCTCCGCACTAACTTCTCAAAGCTATCCCTCTAAGCCAAGCTTCTCCCGAACAATGCGCTCTAAAGCGTTGCACTCACCGGTGGGGTGATGAAGGGACCGGTGGTAATGATGCACCCTCGGGTCCATTACTTCTTGACCGCAGTAGGTGGGCGCCGGGACGGGGTAGCTTTATCTCTCCGTTTCGTACCCACGTCTCCGCAGCTCAGAATCTTCTTCATTGGGAAGGGGAAATGTAAGTACCTTGTGTCCGGCTTTTCTCGCGTTAGCGGGCGCCACGATGTCTCCCGTGGCTTTGATATGGAACAGGAGATGAAGTTGGAAGACTTGCGAGCGCCATCATGTCAACATGATTGTCTTCCTAAGCAGAGGGATGTAGAGGGTGTTGTAATGTCACCGCTGGAGTGACCGGATTCAACGCTCCCATCCTCTCGTATTCGAGCATTTCTTGATTGATTTCTCCTTCCTCAAGCGTTTCCGATTGGTTGGAAGGCCGACGCGGATTGGACAGGGTCTTAGGGGCTTCGGCAAGAGCTTTGAGGTATAAATCCTCCGGGCAAGGCTCCATAGGCCGCAGGTTCCCTTCTTTATCCTGGGCGACATCGTAGCATTCTGGATAAGTCTCCTCTCCCGTGGAGTTGCATCGGGTCTCCATTGTTGACCAGGACCATGTTGTTCATCTTCCCGGCCCCGCGGTTGCGCGCCCTTTTGCTTCTCCACCGGTAAAGATGTGACTCGGTTAAAGATTCTCGCATTGCCCGAGTGGATGCCCGTCGATGCTTCTTGTAATTGTGCCGCCATATCATTCAAAAGGCGAAATGTCTCGCTCCGTTTTCCGGTGATATGGTAGCAAAA
>JAJJWW010017229.1:600000-824188 GCA_023531295.1 Papaver armeniacum
TAGTAGGCACTGTGATGTTGAAGAAATGGTGGCGATATTTTTATATGTAATTGCACATCACCATAAGAATAGAGTTGTAGGTTTTCAATTCAAGCGATCAGGAGATACGATTAGTAGACATGTGAACACGGTGTTGAAAGGAGTTATTAGGCTTCAAGGAGAGTTGTTAAAAGAACCAGAGCTTGATCGCTACAAGTTCCGTTGACCAGAGATGGAACTGCTTTAAGGTACGAGATTATCTGTAATGAACTATTAAAACCTTGTTAACCTTATCTGTCATGAATACTATCGCTTGGTTTATCTTATCTCTAATGAACTATTAACACCACCTTGTTTACCTTTAGAACTGCCTAGGCGCATTAGATGGAACACATATTAGTGTCCATGTTGCTACTGCAGACAAGCCTAGGTATCGTACAAGGAAGAGCGCAATTGCGACCAATGTCTTAGGTGTGTGTTCTCAAGACTTGGAGGTTATATATGTGTATCCTGGCTGGGAAGGATCAACTGCCGATTCTCGTGTTCTTAGGGAAGCCATTTACAAAAAAAAATGGCTTAAAAGTTCCACATGGTAAGTTTGAAACTTGAATCTGCGGATTAGCGAGAGTATCTCGTGTTATTTATTTAGATAATGATGGTTGTTTACGTGATTACTTGTTTAGGTTACTATTACCTTGTCGATGCCGGTTATCCAAATAGTGGAGGATTTCTTGCTCCTTTTAGAGGTCAACGTTATCATTTGAAGGAATGGGGGAGAGATCGTCTAGAACCCAGAACAGCTGAATAACTATTCAATATGAAACATTGTAGGGCTATAAATGTGATTGAAAGGGTTTTTGGATTGTTGAAAATGAGATGGGCAATACTTAGGGGTCCCTCATGGTATCCTGTGAACATACATTGTCGTTTTATCATGGCTTGCTGTTTGATCCATAACCTCATTAGGAGAGAAATGCCTATGGATGAATTTTTACCGGAAGACGAATATGATGATGGTCCAATTAATTTGGTTTCTCCTCAAGAAAGTCGAATGATCGAATATGTTGATTCCTCGAATTATTGGGATGTTCAGAGAAAGGAGTTGGCTGATCAAATGTGGGAAAGATGGACTGCGCGTAGACGTCGGCGCATAGTTAGTTAAAATGATTTCATCGTTTTTCCTGTATTAGTTTACTTTTTTTGTCACTTCCATTTGTATTGTACTGTTACAAGAACAAGGTTGATTACTTAAATGTTACGATGTTTTCTTCTTTGTTGAGTAATGAGATTTAGTTGACACAAATGAAAAGCATACATTGTTTCATAATTCATAACCTCATCTGTGCATTCCTTGTTCCATTTGATGTTAAACTACTTCTGAAATTAAATGCGATGAAGGACTGCGAATTGTATATTCATTTTGTGCTTAGGAAATTTGATTGACACAGGATTTATTTGACATCACATATATCTGGATTTTTCTTTTGCTGTAATATGTTTTTATGTTGTAAATGGTCGTGAATAGAAAGTAATGGCACCTCATCTAATTGGGTACAAAGTTGAGGATGACATATTGGTTGATATATTGACGGAACTTGCGCTTGATGGCAAGTGGAAAAGTGACACAGGATTCAAATCCGTCTATTTGAAAGTCATTGAACAAAAATTAGCTGAGAAACTACCCACCGCTGGGTTAAATACTACCAACATCGATTCAAGAATCAAGACTTTGAAGAAGCACTCGATGGCAATCAACGAAATGCTAAATGCTGGCAGTGGTTTTGAATGGGATTATGTCAACCATAAGCTTGTCTGTGAGAAGAGTTTATTTGATATATGGGCTAAGGTAATTTTCTAACCAGTTATTGAATATCTGTTTCATAATTCATAATCTCATCTATGAATATCTGTTTCATTGTTTCATAAGCTTAGCCCTCACTGACCTCGATACAATTAGCAGATAATTTTTTTGGTAGTCGTTTATTTTTTGGTAGCAAGAGTCAGATGGTGAGTTAGTGATGTACTCATTTCTACCAAACGATACATTCCAATAACAAAAAACTCTGAATGACGAGTATGTTCAGTCAAGTCCCTTGAATTTTTTTTTTATCCGAAAGTATTTTGTTACACCATTATTTGGATGAATACTGTCTTCAAAACCCTGCACTTTAATACTTTGTTGTTTGTTGATTTTGCAGTCTCATACAAGTATAAAGGGAGTGTATGGGAAAGTTTTTCCTCATTTGGACGCATTGGTTGAAATATTTGCTGAGGATAGAGCAAATGGTAAAGGAGCTGCATCTTTAGCTGAAGAGTTGGAAGAGATAGACAAGGAAGATGAACAAGAAAGAGAGAAAGAAACTGAACAGGAAAAAGAACAGGAAACTGAACAAGAACAAAGTAACCAGTCTGGATCAGTGGACGAAACCAATAATGTTAATGACAAAGGTAGGAGGAGGAAAAGGGTTAGATCATCTTCTTTGGATATTGCATCAGATGAATCCAGTGGAGATTCAAATGGTCTTAGTTTGATGGCTAATTCTTTCAGCAAGTTTGTATCAGGAACTCTCCATCATTTCGAAGTGGTTCGTAGTTCATTGACCCAAGAATCAGACACCAACAAACAATTGTTTGAGGAGTTGCAAAAAATTGATGGTCTAACAGATGATGATGTGATAGATGCTGCTTCAATTATACTTGATTCAGCTACAAAGACCAAAATGTTTTTCGGGATGGAAGAGAGTAAGAGGGCTCACTATGTGAAGAATAGAATCCTCAAGTAGAGTATTCGAAAAGGGCGTTTCTTGTTATACATGTTTACTTTTTAGTCGTAACTCGTAGTTCTTGATCTTACACGTAAGTTAGATAATTGTTTTTGTGCTCTAATACACCTGCACATCGTTGTTTTTTTTGTGGAAAAATGATTGGCACCTCTTGGTTTGTCTGTTGTGATCTTGTCAGGGCGGTATTTTTTCAATCTGTTTTGAAATTTTGCATTTGGTTGCCGGTAACATTTGGGAAGAATACTATATCTGTTTTGAAATTTGAATTCTTAAACTTTTAAATTTGAATTTTAGTTGGCTGTTAGAGGCAAGGATATTTAAGTAATATTATAGATTTGGATTACAGTGCAATCCAATTACCCCAACCAAACAGATTTTCTTCTACTAGGGAATCCATTTCTTGGAATCCAATTCTAGGAATTGGATTACCCTATAATCCAATTCCTGGGATTTGAAAAACTTGAAACGAACAAGCTGTTAAAACTGCATCAAATTACTGTCTTTGTAGTTGCAATACAATGTTGCAAGATTTTGAAAGCTTGTTGGTTTATACTGTCTATGTTCAATTGCTTAATTTGATTAACATCTCTAATAGCCATATCATATGAATGATGCAATTCCTCTATAAAAAGATTTACCTTATGTGTCAGTATGGAGATATAAGATGGTCCTATAAATAGTTTTATTTGGCATCGTAACTACATCACTCCAAAATATGAAATTTCAGTATTTACATTAGTTGTCATGTTAACGGCAGGAGCAAGCTTTTCTTGCTCGAAGCTGCAAATGCACAGGCGGTGAAAGCCACAAACAAGCGAAGCTCAAAATGAAAATGTAGAATCAATGTAGTATACGTACTTGGTGTCTGTTTTCATACACTTTTGGCATAGATCGATATTTTCTCTTAACATGATTACTACTTTGGCCAACTTTCTAACGGAAGAGGACTGCAAAGGGGACTTAATAAAGAAGTCTTTGAGAGAGCTGGAGATATTTGATTCGAAAGGGGTTGTTGACTGCAAGAGGATGGCTGGAAGATACTCGATTCGAGCTTAATCGGTGTCTACCAGAAGCGGATCCGATCCTTTTTTCCTCCCAGCTACATACAACTGCTAAGTGATAGATTGTTGTGTAAGTGGCCTATGGCGCTATATTTTGAGCTTCGAATCCTAGATAGGTATA
The DNA here is from genome assembly GCA_023531295.1 of Papaver armeniacum. Lineage (NCBI taxonomy): Eukaryota > Viridiplantae > Streptophyta > Magnoliopsida > Ranunculales > Papaveraceae > Papaver > Papaver armeniacum. Next base: position 603,945 of record JAJJWW010017229.1, read on the forward strand.
TGTGAACTAGCATGCTAGATAGTTACGCTGAATGATTCAGCGCTTGAAAAACTACCTTTTCGCGGAATGGTTCAAATCAACGAGAGATTTATTTTTGATCTGACGGCTGAGATTTAAAGCGCTGAACCATTCAGCGCTGGGCTGACGTGGACTGCTAATCTAGTTGCTAGATTAGCACTCCCATAAGATTTAGGAGGTAGTCCTGACTGCTAATCTAGGTGCTAGACTAGCACCCCATAAGACTTAGTCTTAGAATGCTCGCTATTAATTTCAATGATATGGTTGCACTGGATGGGGTCAAGTTTGTAGTTGAGCTCAAGGAGAAGTAAAAGTTTTGGTGCACACATTGCAGGCCCAACACGATGAGCTTGAAGCAAAATATTTTCAGAAGAGAGCTGCACTTGAAGCTGAATTCCAAAAGCTTTATGAACCACTTTACAACAAGGTAATTTTTCGTGTTCTTTTATTTAAAACGTTCCAAATCATAAGTACATTTGTGGCTGCGAACATGGCATCATAAGTAGGTGTGGATGTCTGTTACTGCTAAGGTAGTGCATTGGTGATTATCGAATTAATAGACCTCTCCTGATCATTATACGAAGAAACCTTGGTATGCCCTAACCCATATAAGCCTGTTATTATCATGGAAATGTTGAGTAGCATTGAGGTAATAGGTTTAATTTAATCGTCAAGGTAATGTGTTATCTAGCTTAACAGCTGTAGTGTGCTTGAATCTGGCTAGGTCATCAACCTAAAGTTGGATTTGTTTGAGCGCAGTTGTGCCTATTCTAGCACAACAATGATTACATTTGATGTTTCTCAAAAAGAAAAGAAAAAGAGTCATCACAATTTAGACTATTTTGAATCAGTTTTGCTTGTGAGAAACTCAAAGTGTTGATTACAGCTCGATGTATATTCTTTTTCTTCTCGTAACTTTCTCGGTTTCCCTTACAGAGGTTTGATATCGTCAACGGTGTGGTTGAAGTAGGAGTTTCAAATGAAGCTATAGTAGACACAAATGACAAAAAAGAGGGTAAAACCCCAAAATGCAAACCGTTACAATTTTCAGTTTTATTATGGTTTGGAAATCAAATCTTACTGTCGGCTTTGCAGAGAAAGGAGTGCCCGACTTTTGGCTGACTGCAATGAAGACCAATGAAGTAGTAGCTGATGAGGTATTAGCATTTAATTCTGCCAGTTCCCTAGTTTGGCGTATTCCACTTCCGCCTAATAGTAACTTACTCTCTTATGTTGGGCTTGACATTTATGGAGGTCAGATTCAAGAGCATGATGAAGGCGCCCTCAAGTATCTCAAAGATATCAAGTGGTGCAGGGTTGAAAATCTTAAGGGTTTTAAGCTTGAGTTCTTCTTCGATCAAAACCCGTATTTCAAGAATACTGTTCTAACCAAAATATATGAAATGATGGATGAGGCTGAATCTATTCTGTATCAGGCAATAGGGTGAGTAATTACTACCTTCATTAAGATTATTAGATGTTACATTTACTTGTTTTTGTCTGGAATCTAATTCCGGTTTGGGACTTTAGGACGGATATTGAATGGCTACCAGGGAAAAACTTGACACAAAAGGTGCCAAGAGAGGGATCCAAGAATACTGAAAAATGCGAAAGCTTTTTTAACTTCTTCAATCCACCACAAGTCCCAGACAGTGATGAAGATTTGGATGAAGAAACTGTAAGTACGTCTCTTTTTTAGTGTTTGCTAGGTATGGACACTAATTGGTTTGGTATGTTTAATAGTTCTCGGATTTTGGCAGGCTGAAGATCTTCAAGGTCAAATGGATCAACACTCTGTCATCGGGTAAGCTTGTCAACCTTCTTGCTTGATTATTTGTTAGATAAGGTATCTTTACCTGTAGATGGTAACGTAAATTCAGCCTTTTTTCAAGTTTGTAAACAAGCGTATGTATGTCGTTCTTTTCTATTTTTATCAAGTAATCTTGAAATAATGCTGATTATTTGCTGCCATTAATTGGACAGGACAACTATCCAAGACAAAATCATTCCTCATGCTGTGTCATGGTTCACTGGAGTGGCTGACACTTTTTAATGTGAAGAAATTGATGAGGACGGCAAAGAAGATGGCAAGGATGGACGACGATGAAGTCAAGACCAAGAAGAGATGGATGTCCACATATATATAAGGTTTTATCTTGAACAGAATTCTTTTACTTCTCTTAAAATGGCAGGATATAGTTTTTACTGCTCCCTGATAAGTTAGTCCTCAGGGCGGCTCTTTTCTTAGTTTGCAGATTTATCCCCCTATTTAGCAGTTCTTGCCCAAAAGTCTACAAATGTTTGTAATATATTTATGACTCAGATTTTTGAGTTCGATTTCATCAGTTTTATTTGCAATCTTGTCATATTTTTGCATCAGCATCTAATTTTCTACTGTCAAGATTTTGCTAATACAGCATTGCTAGATTTCGATAACTTGATGAGCTTGGTAACAGTAGAAATTGTGGTTTCATGCATTTCTTTATCGAATCCTAGATAGGTATATTGTGCACTTGAGAGATTCCAGATGGCAGAAAATGGAAGAGAAAAGGGCCATTACACGAGAAACTGAATACTTACTTGTAAACTAAATGATGAATACCGTTCTTCTAAATTTCTTACATTAGTAAGAACTTTCTAATCAAACCAAAGTAAAAATTGGAGATAATCCAGAAATGTGTGCGCTATCAAGCAAGTAAGAAAACCTTAAACTAAACCGCGATGTTAAATATCAGTATTTTGTTTTCAAGAAATCTGGAAATTTATAGCACTTCTCTTCAATGGATTCAGGCATTCAGCCAGAGAAGGGTAAGGAACATACATACCGTATTAGTCTACAAGGACATGACGCATGAGGTGCAATGGTAGTGGTGATGGAAATCTCTGTTCATGAGACTCCGTCTTTCTACTTTCTAGCAGTTCTCCATTTCATATGTGTACAAAATAAGAGGAGGTTATAAGGAGATTCAAGATTGTAACGCCAAGTCAAAAAAGCCAAGGCCACTTACACAACAATCTATCACTTAGCAGTTGTATGTAGCTGGGAGGAAAAAAGGATCAGATCCGCTTCGGTAGACACTGATTAACTGAATCGAGTATCTTCCAGCCATCCTCTTGCAGTCAACAACCCCTTTCGAATCAAATATCTCCAGCTCTCTCAAAGACTTCTTTATTAAGTCCCCTTTGCAGTCCTCTTCCGTTAGAAAGTTGGCCAAAGTAGTAATCATGTTAAGAGAAAATATCAGTCTATGCCAAAAGTGTATGAAAACAGAACACCAAGTACAGATACTACTGTTGATTCTACACATTTTCATTTTGAGCTTCGCTTTGCTGGCTGGCTTTCCTGCCCTGTGCATTTTAAGCCATATTTCCAAGCCGCTATGCCATTGGCGCATGCCAAATATAGCGCCATAGGCTTGCAAAACGTGCAACTAGGTCAACATGGCCGTATGTGCCATTGGCACATGCCAACACGCACCACAAGCCATATTTCCAAGCCGCTATGCCATTGGCACATGCCAAATATAGCGCCCTAGGCTTGCAAACCATGCAACCTAAGCCAAGTCGGCCACGCATGCCATTGGCACATGCCAACATGCTCATTGGTAGCTTTTCCTACCAAGGCCACGGCCCTAATGGCCACGCATGCCATTGGCACATGCCAACATGCTCGGCCGGGTAGCTTTTCCTACCAAGGCCACGGCCCTAATGGCCACGCATGCCATTGGCACATGCCAAACACACACGCTGGTAGCCTAACTTGCAAACCGTGCAACCTACCACCAAGGCATTCCTGCACATGCCATTGGCACATGTCAAACACACACGCTGGTAGCCTAACTTGCAAACCGTGCAACCTACCACCAAGGCATTCTGCACATGCCATTGGAACATGCCACACACGCCACTAGTAGCTCTGGCATTGCCACTTACACTCAACATACAACCTACCACCAAGGCATTCCGCACATGCCAATGGCACATGCCACACGCGCCACTAGCAGCGCCACTTGCACTTAAGGTGCAACCAACGAGATATCAACACAAACCGGGGGATGCTTTCCAGGGTTTTGGTTTGGCGGTCACAGCTTGCAGCGTACACTACGCTCACATTAAGAAAGCGTGAAAAGGAATAAAGCGGTCAAATAAATGAGGAAATAATGGTGAAAACGTTTTCACCCATTAACACCATGCGGTTACCACCTCCTCCCATTATTTCACCCTTTACTCTCTTCCTTCAGAGACCAGGTACGTTTCAATCTCGACTTGTATAATTAGGTCTTACCTATTTCCACCAGACAAAAGTCTCGGTCGGAGAAAAATACTACACTCGTAAAAGGCAACTTTGCAAGCTCTACAAAAAGCTTTCATCTCTTGCAAGCTTCCTAAGCTTTCACTTTCTCGATACAAGTCGAGACACTACTCTCCCGTAACTATTCTGGTCTCAACACCTTTCTTTGCTTCCTCCCCAAATCAACCCTTCTCCTCCACTTTGTGACCGAAGCAAGTCCTGGAACGGCCATTTCTTGGTTTAGGCCGGACTTGTAGGCTGCATTGATCTCTCGAATCTATAAAGTGCTCACGTGCAGCACATTTGTTTAGGGTTTAAATCGATTTCTCACTCACCCACCGAATTTACCGAAATCGGCGTAAACGATTTTCACCCATAAACAATTGGCGACCACAATGTGAGGATTGATCTATCGGCCACAATGTCGATCTGTCGATCTCGTTCTTCGACCCAGATGTCAAGACGGTAGGGGATGACGACTCAATCCGACGCAAATACCAGACGACCCGGTTACCATTTGTAAAAACTACACAAGAAAACTGGGGACTCGCCAAGATGCTACCAGTGATTGGGGACTTGTTGCGATGCTACCAAAGAAACCGCCTTTTACATGAAGAGGGGCATGTTCGCAAAACCTATGAAGTGAGTAAATTCAGATCGCAAGAAGATATACGATTTGTTTTTAGGTTCTTAGTAAAACCATTATACTACCGAGTATTGTGCCTATTGCTAGCACGCACTTTCATAAAGGCAATATTCCTTTCCCAAAACATAATCGACTCATATTATCAAAACCATTTATCCCTTAAATAATCCAATATCCTCAAAAGCTACCAACTGTCTACCAAAGCCGGTCAAACTTTGAACCGTACATCCAATATGTCTTTCAAAAAAAAAAAAAAAGAGAAAAAGAACCTAAATGAAATTTTAACGGAGAAACATTCAAGGAAAATCATCCAACAGAGGTCCTGTTCTTCTTGGAAAAAGTCAACTTTGCATCTTTAAGAGCCACTCTCTTCATAGTCAACATATTGGAAAGTTTTTCGAAGTTCTACCTCCCCGTCGTAATCTCCTCGCCGAAAAGGCTTTCGACTGCTGCATCTTTCAACTTTTGGATCTCAAGAAGGCCTTCGACAAACCACGAAGTGTTGAACTCCTTTTCTATGCACACGCCGCGATGGTGCTCCTGGGGTTGGCAATAACATCTTCTAAACTGTGACCAAGTCACCTCACGCATATCCTCGATGGAAGATAAAGCCTCTTCTACACGCTTAATCAGTGCAAATCGACTAGTGACTTTCTCGGTTGGCCAGGCCATATGTCCGTATTTCACCCAGATTCTGGTGTACAACGCCTCGTGCTTAGCCTAAGCACGCTGAAGCCGCCAACCAAAGACATGACCCGGGATAAGGACCAAGTACGGAGGATCAAAAATGGCGCCGCACTCGGCCTCACGACTCGCAGAGGGTTTTCCTCCATGTCTACGGCAACAACCATCGAGAATCATCCGCCGTTTGAGCCACATCTCGTGTTCCGGCAATTGGCTAACGCCCATCTCCAAGTCACCAAACGGTGGTCACCAAAGGCAAGTTTTCGTGTGCCTCTACCCCAAAATCATCCTCCGAATCGGATTCCTCCTGCGAACTCGAGTTTAGACATTTTTCAAAGAGAAGAAACAGAAGAAGAGAGAAAAGAAACGCGAAACTCACCGAACCACTTCCCGAAAAAGAACCGGTACTGCCAGAGGAACCACTCTCACTTGTCGAACTTTCTTCTTTCTCTGACTCATCATCGCTATGAGAAGGCTCAGTGCTGCTGGAATTCTTTGAAGAAATCGCTGTCTCCTGGCAACGTGCAAGGGAAGCGAAAGTATTAACACTACCGAAGCCCTGGAGGAAACAAGACGCATGTTTTCAGCAGAAATTCATGTGTTTTGAGAAAAACCAAAGAAGAGGCGACACATACCTGGTTATTGGAAGAACTGAAAGACACGAGAGCTGAGGAAGGGTCTTTTGAAACCGTCCGGAACCCGCCAGCACGATTCTTCGTTCTCCGTTCCTTGGCCTTGGACTTTCCGAGTTGCTAGGAAACTTTCGTTTGAGGTCTCTCAACATCGGATACTTTTTCAAAACTGCTGGGGAAGGTTTACAACGAACGTTCTCCACCACTTTATTCACAAAAGCCTGGATCATAATAAACTCATCGCACCAGAACTCATTATAGGCAAAGGTCGTCGAAGTTACTCTTCCCATTTGTAAGAAGGGAAGGCGGATACCCGGCTCGAGGGCACCGGCATTGAGGGCGCACGCAATGAATCCTTAGGAAGCACCTACTGGTAAGCAAGAGGTACCCTTGATCGAAACCCATGTGACGAGCAAAGACGGCCAATATTGTAAGCAGCTATCCTGGAAAGACCCCATGAAGAAAGATGGCATATAACCGGCAAGCAGCTTTGAACGACAAGTTTTCACCAACGCTCAAATCGCCATCAGAAGACAAAGACGTGAGTGGAGCAGAAGCAAAGGTGTCAATTTGAGTCACTGACCTATGGACCGGCTCCCATGGGCAAAAATTGATTTCGTACGACTTATCAAGAAGACTAACCAAGCTCACGCCAACCTTTGGACGCCTGTTCACCCATCGAAGAATTCGGGAACCCCCAACTCATGGAATCGAAGGCACGGTTTCGAGCATACTTCTCAAAGTGCTCCCATAGCTGGACTTGCAGAAAGCAACGTGCACATATGAATTCACTTTCATGAAACCATTCGAAACTCGCGTGTTCGCAACTAGGTGATCCAGATGCACATACAGTGGAACCGAGGAATAGCTTGCCAATGGGAAGAACCTCACCTTTTGCTAACTTCACAAGAACCGCTAGCAACTCGGGTCTTATTTCCTTCTTGCCGTAACTTAGTCATCAAAAATGTCTCTAGACAACCAGAGAGCCAAAAATGTTGCAACATGAAGATCACTGCTTTTCCTCGTGTTCCAACTCGTCCGGAAACCACCGAGACATGCACCAGCCTATAAAAGCACCTTTCATCCTCTTTAGGGACAGTAATCCTTCGACTTCGCAGCGGAGTCTTTTCGAGCGTAATCTCCCATCTTAGCGGCAAGGTCATCCCGCATCTTCACCTCACTTTCAGATAATTGGATTTTAAGATTCCCGAGCTATCGAAAGATTCAAAGAAGAGAGCCACACTCTCCAAGGAGAAAGTTATCTCACCCCATCTACATATGATTGTATGGGTGTCCGAACACCATCTGGAGATATCCTTCCTAATCTGGAGGTTTACTGAAGCTCTGACAGCATCAATAATCTGCGCTCGAGTCAGGTTGGTGCTTATGCGCTCCTTACTCACCATGAACTCAACCCATCTACCAAAAGAACGCAATGGGCTTTGACACATCCTGAAATCAATGTTAGAAGAGGAGTATACCCTTTTGAAGACAACCGTATAGTATTTTCTCGGGCGAATCGAACGTGTCTTCCCGTCATCTTCACCACCGGTTAACAAAATTGGCACGAAGCCCTGGGTGATTTTTCCGAGCAGAGACGAGTTTTTGGCGAAGAACTCATCATCCGTGTTTGGTTTGGAATTATGGACATCCTTTGAGGAAGCGAAATTTTGTCCAGGTAACATCTTTTAATAGCAACCTAGTAACAAGATACCTGCACACAAAAAAAAAAAAAAAGATTATCTCCCTGACACATAACCGCGCCCAACAAAAGAAAACCCGAAATAATAAAAAAGAGGAGGGCGTATTTTCTTCGGGTTCAAGACTATATACGCAGAATTTTCTTCGGGTTCAAGAATATATATGCATAATTTTCTTCGGGTTCAAGACTATATATGCAGAATTTTCTTCGGGTTCAAGACTATATACGCGGTATTTTATATGGGTTCAAGTGTGCCTATAGTATCCTTCTTTGGGTTCAAAATTATATAGAGCATTTTTCTACGAGTTCAAAACTGCACGCGCAGTATTTCTTTCAGGGCCGAAAAAATCATATATACAATATTTCCTGCGGGTTCGAAGTCGTATGGATCATATATACAGTATTCTTCTTCGAGATTCATGTACAATATTTTTTACGGGTTCAAGACCGCACATGCAGTATTTTCTTCAGGGTTCAAAATTATATACGCGGTATTTTATACGGGTTCAAGTGCGTCTATAGCAGCCTTCTTCGGGTTCAAAATAATATATGGAGCACTCTCCTACGGGTTCGAATAATATATGCAGTATTTCCCTTGGTTGCATACATACAATATTTTCTACAAGAGACACGCCAGGAAATATACTGGAAGACATACCTGGAAATTGGTTCTTCTTTATGACTCTGTCGCTGGTAGGAAAGGATGAAAAGATGAAAGTACAAGATGGGAGAAAGGGACTTTATATGCATAGGCGTGAGGATTCTGAAATAGGGAAGGATTTCCTTTCCAAAATCGTGCGTAAGAAACGGCCCCACCAATTGCGCCAACTTCTCAATGGCCGCCCAAGTCACGCCCGCAAGCACGCATGCCTTCCACACCTTGCGCCTGGGTCCCACCAGCCTAGCACACTCGCTTCCTCCGTTTCACGCAACTTCCCAATGTCGCCCAAGTTCCACCGCCCCACCAATTGCGCCAACTTCTCAATGGCCGCCCAAGTCACGCCCGCAAGCACGCATGCCTTCCACACCTTGCGCCGGTCCCACCAGCCTAGCACACCTGGGTTTCCCTGGGCCACGCGACTTCCCAACGTCGCCCAAGCCGCACTGGCCCCACCGATTGTGCTAGCCTCCCTATTTGTGCAAAACTCCCAGAGGCAAGGATCCCAAATCCTATTTATAAAAGGTCGACAAGCCCTCAATTCTCTTTACGGCTTGTCTTGTTGATAGTCCTGTCACCATCTTATGCTTACCTCGCAACAAAGCCCCCTGTTCCGAGCTAAGCAGTGGGACTTAATGTTGATGGTGGTTTTTAAACAAGGGGTAAAATCGTAAAACCCCATGACCTAGTGTTACCCGCAACATATTAACTAAGAGCATTTAACTCGTGTAAATAATTAATAGGGGTATTTTTAAAAATACCGCATTAGGTTTTCAAACAACCCTAATTCCAAAACTAAGCCGCACACGCGCACCATGGCAACAATGCCAAACCAAGCCGCACATCGCGCACCACGGCAACCATGCCAAACCAAGCCGCACATCGCGCACCATGGCAACCATGCCAAACCAAGCCGCACATGCGCACCACGGCAACCATGCCAAACCAAGCCGCACACCGCGCACCATGGCAACAATGCCAAACCAAGCCGCACATCGCGCACCATGGAAACAATGCCAAACCAAGCCGCACACTGCGCACCACGGCAACCATGCCAAACCAAGCCGCACACCGCACCACTTCAAGCAACCATGCTAAACCAAGCCGCACACTGCGCACCACGGCAACCATGCTAAACCAAGCCAAGACATGCGCACCATGGCAACAATGCCAAACCAAGCCGCACACTGCGCGCCATGGCAACAATGCCAAACCAAGGCGCACCCTGCGCGCCACTGCAACAACGCCAAAACAAGCCGCACACTGCGCACCATGGCAGCAACGCCAAAACAAAACTACATATCACACTCATTGGCAACCATGCCAAACTAAGCCGTTATGCCATTGGCACATGCCAAAGATAGCGCCCTAGGCTTGCAAAACGTGCAACTAGGTCAACATGGCCGTACGTGGCATTGGCACATGCCAATGCGTACCACAAGCCATATTTCCAAGCCGTTATGCCATTGGCACATGCCAAATATAGCGCCTAGGCTTGCAAAACGTGCAACTAGGTCAACATGGCCGTACGTGCCATTGGCACATGCCAACGCGTACCACAAGCCATATTTCCAAGACGCTATGCCATTGGCGCATGCCAAATATAGCGCCCTAGGCTTGCAAAACGTGCAACTAGGTCAACATGCCCGCACGTGCCATTGGCACATGCCAACGCATGCCACAAGCCATATTTCCAAGCCGCTATGCCATTGGCGCATGCCAAATATAGCGCCCTAGGCTTGCAAAACGTGCAACTAGGTCAACATGGCCGTATGTGCCATTGACACATGCCAACACGCACCACAAGCCATATTTCCAAGCCGCTATGCCATTGGCACATGCCAAATATAGCGCCCTAGGCTTTCAAACCATGCAACCTAAGCCAAGTCGGCCACGCATGCCATTGGCACATGCCAACATGCTCGCTGGTAGCTTTTCCTACCAAGGCCACGGCCCTAATGGCCACGCATGCCATTGGCACATTCCAACATGCTCGCTGGTAGCTTTTCCTTCCAAGGCCACGGCCCTAATGGCCACGCATGCCATTGGCACATGCCAAACACACACGCTGGTAGCCTAACTTGCAAACCGTGCAACCTACCACCAAGGCATTCTCGCACATGCTATTGGCACATGCCACACACGCCACTAGCAGCTCTGGCATTGCCACTTACACTCAACATACAACCTACCACCAAGGCATTCCGCACATGCCACACGCGCCACTAGCAGCGCCACTTGCACTTAAGGTGCAACCAACGAGATATCAACACAAACTGGAGGATGCTTTCCAGGGTTTTGGTTTGGCGGTCACTGACTTTGCAGCGTACACTACGCTCACATTAAGAAAGCGTGAAAAGGAATAAAGCGGTCAAATAAATGAGGAAATAATGGTGAAAACGTTTTCACCCATTAACACCATGCGGTTACCACCTCCTCCCATTATTTCACCCTTTACTATCTTCCTTCATGAGACCAGGGTACGTTTCAATCTCGACTTGTATAAATAGGTCTTACCTATTTCCACCGCACAAAAGGTCTCGGCACAAGAGAAAAATACTACACTCTCGTAAAAGGCAACTTTGCAAGCTCTCCAAAAAGCTTTCATCTCTTGCAAGCTTCCTAAGCTTTCACTTTCTGATACAAGTCGAGACACTACTCTCCTAGAACTATTCTGGTCTCAACACCTTTCTTTGCTTCCCTCCCCAAATCAACCCTTCTCCTCCACTTTGTGACCGAAGCAAGTCTGGAACGGCCATTTCTTGGTTTAGGCCGGACTTGTACAGATTGATCTCTCGAATCTATAAAGTGCTCACGTGCAGCACATTTGTTTAGGGTTTAAACCAGTTTCTCACTCACCCACCGAATTTACTGAAATCGGCAGAAACGATTTTCACCCATAAACAGCAGGAAATGGGAGACATTTGTCAGCAAATCACAAACCTAACTTCTAAAGCAAATGGATATAAAGATGTTCCAATACAACTATATTTCTCTATGTTGCAGCATCGTGAACTGCTTAATTTACCCATTTCATTACAGGAAATCGGATTCTAACTAAGCACACTTCCTATTTTGTATCTGTCCTAACTTAGCCGATTTAAGTCTAACCATACCAGCTAATTCATCATCAAGAGGACTAACTGGTGCTTTTACTCTTAACATATCATGCAATTCCATAAACACAATTCGAAACAGCATTGCAAAAAAGGGTTGAGAAAAAAACAAGATTTTCACAGTTTCCACCCCCAATTGATGAATCTTCACAGACTAAACTCAAAAAGAATTCAAAGCAAACCTGAATCTCTTGCAGAACTTCAACACGTTTCCTGACATTTTTTGGAAGCGATTCAAGAAATTCCTCTAATGTCGATGGCATAAGCTTATTATGCTAACACAACAAAAAGATATTATCCCAAACACAAAATCAAAACCCCTTTCATCCAAAATCAAAATTACTCAACCCCCAGAAACTCAAAATCACAAAACAAGTTACCTTAGTAGCACCACCATCGGGATCTGCTCTATCTTCATCACCCAAAATCAGGGTTTTTATATACTGAAAAACTGATTCAAACTACCAATTAAAGTAAGGGTTTTTGAGATTACAATCATTTCCAGCAGTAGCACCACCAAAAAGGGGAGTTTTAATATCATCAGACATATCAATTTTGTTATTACTCACACTAAAACTGCAATACCCTTAAAATTTCTCTCTTCTTAGAACCTTAAAATTGTTCTTCAAGTGGAATTCGCCCTAAAAAAACCTTAAAAAATGGAAAAAGCAAAGGAAGAAACCGAAAAGCTTCCAATATAATAATAGTTGTTGTCATCACTCTTTCCATCTCCACTATTCAAAAGGGAATATTGCCGCAAAAGGCAAGATCGTTTTTAGGACTGACACGTGTCCGTTGGTTATGTCATTAATTAGTATAAAAATAAAGTCAAGAAGTTCGTTTGACAAACAGGCTATTTGGATGGTTAGCCCTTTGAGGGATGTTGGGTCTACCAAACATGGACCCTAGCTAGTTCTAAGCCAACATCAAAGGGTGCATGAAGAAGATAGCTCATCTTGTGAGATCAAAAAATAATGAAGAAAAATGGGCAAAAATGTACCAAAGACTAGTTCTCTACATAGGGCCATCGATAAATTAAGCAGCAAAGACAATTTATAAAGAAAAATGTCACAGATTACTTCAAAATTATAAGGTAATTTCCAGCCGGCCTGCATTGATAAGGGAATTTTGTTATTTGTCACTCATACAAGCAGCAAAAAGTAGCTTCGAGCTCAATCAGTCGATTGTCCATGATCAAAATGAGATTGAGCTTCAAACTAGAATCGTTCTCCAATCCTGAAAACCAGACTTGGTCTTGGAATGTGCCTATCTAAATACTAATTTGAAATGTGAACAGCTGCCACCAGTGGCCAAAAGAAAAGTTTACATCACACTATTTATAAAATAGTCACTTGCTAAAGGTATCCACGAATTTGGCAATTCTTTCTTTGATGAAAATTCATTATGAGTTTATTTTGTTAGACATTTTAAGTTTGTGAACCTCCGTTGGGACTTTGACTTCTGTAGCAAATCCAAGATACTCTGAGTAGATTTATGATATACCAAGGTACATGGAGCTGTCACCATTCAAGCCCTAACTGAGCTAAGAACTTAAAGGCGTGATGGTTGTTGTGCCAACCTTCACCATGAATGAGTTGTGGGTTCTAAGTGTTGTTCTGACACGTATAAGTAGTAAAACAAATTTACATGAATCCCAGAATTCATAATCCCAAGGGATTATAAATTTTTAGAAATCGTGAATGTTGCAGACAAACCCACCAGCGCATACATATAAAAAAACGAAAATGATTTTTATCCCACGGGCCATCCCTAATGGAGTGAGAGAGAGAGGGTGGTACCCATACTCAACCCACCCCTGCTAAACCGCCGGGTCATAGACTCATAGGTCTCAAACCAAATACTACAATTTAGAGCTAGAGATCAAGTTTCAACAAATAGTTCCATTTCAAGTCCTGACACACATAACGAGGGAGATTGCTTCCATAAACTCATTACTAGAAGTGGTGAATATTCAAGAAGGGGTCATTGACTCTAGATTGTGGATGGTGGATAGAAACAATATGGTTGATGCTTATACGGTTAAGTGTGGGTTTGATTCTCTTTGTGACCAAGGTGATAGTAACTTCCCAAATGAGATTATTTGGAGTCGATATTATCCGTACAAAGTAAACTTCTTTCTATGGCTTTTGTACCTTGAGAGGTTGATGACGACGGATAAGCTTTTTAGAAGGGGTATGGATGTGGATAGGGTGTGCCGGTTTTGGGAAGTTGAAGATGAAACAAGTGCCCATTTACTCTATGAATGTTGGCGAACAAAAAGAATTTGGGATTATTTTGCCGAAGGATGCAACTTCAATTGGAATTATGATACTAATATTTCCACAACTATAAAAGATTGGAGTTATGATTGGGGTGATGAAAGACTTGACCGTATATGGAACAACTTACCGGTTGCAATATGGTGGTGCATTTGGAAAGAAAGGAATTCTAGAATATTCAACAACAAAAAGAGAAATTTGGAAAGTTTAATTCGAGATATTAAAATCCAAGCCTATTTTTGGGCGGAGGCAAACACTAGAATGTTGGGTTTGACGGCGAACATGGTAGTAGCTCTATGGGACTCGTATTTCTATCGGCCGCTTTGAGGTGGATGTGAGGCGTTTGGTGTTTGTTTGTTTCTTTGTATTCTCACTTGGATATTTGTTCTTTGTCCTTTTGGGTGATCGATCTAATTTCCGTCTCCTTTTTGTGTCGGTTGTTTTTATTGGGTTGAGGTACCCCCTTAAGTACCTCTTTTTCAATGAATCATTTCCTCTTGACCGATCAAAAAAAAAAAAAAGTCCTAACACACATCTACAACAACACACCAATACCATCTATATAACCTGGGTCTCCTTCTTCTGCAGGTCCTAGATACAAACTCCTTACACGTCTGGTAGGAGTTCCTGAGACTTTAGAAAAGATTACTGAGAGATTTTGATTAATTCTTTTTAGGGTTTTGGTTTTGTTTCATAAGAAAAGTGTATTGGGAAGCCCCTCTTCCATTTACAAGCCGTCGAGATGTAAATTCTTGTTTACTTGGAAGTTATTGTTTGTCTTTATTGGGTCTTGACCGTTTGGTAGGATTTGGTCTTACCAAATTTAGACCGTCTAAACTAAAACACTCTTGCCCCTAGTTTCCTTTCCTTTCTTAGACACAATTAACAAAGGTAATAATCCCACATCGGTAATTCCAGATTTGTTAATCTAGTTTATAAGGAAAAAAATCGGGCATGTTATCGCTAATTGGTAAGGCTTGGAAAACTTGTAGGTGGAGCCATTCCTTCACCAAGCGTCCATGGGGCTTACCCCCACTGGCCTCCACGCTTGGCCTCGGATGAGGCAACCAAGCCACTGGCCTCCACGCTTGGCCTCATCCGCGTCCATGGGGCTTACCCTCACTGGCATCCATGCTTCGATGCTATGCGGGTAACACCAATCTTACCAATTGGTTTTTGGTTTTTACTCTCTCCAGTATCTAAGAAAAACTCATGAGTATCTACTGTTGGGTGCAATAATCAAAAATAAGGAAAAAATCAAATAAGCAAAAGTTATTGATACTTAGCTCCTTTATAGTGGAAGTGATCGAACGGACGAGCTCCCTAAATCTCCGTAACAGCAACAAGGCAAAACTTTGGAAAAACATAGTGAGTCACGTGTTCAACACGTTGCCCTTAAGACAGCGCCTGCTACACTCAAGAGTGATGCTATAGACCTCACAGACGGATATCTCCAGGATAAAACACCCTACTATACCTACTACTAGCATATGTAGTAGATGCTCAACTTGAGCTTGGCAACTCGAAAAAAACCGTTAAGGAAAATCGCGAACGCTTAAGAAACGGCTGTAAAATATTTTCCTTAGGGATCCCTCTACAATAAGGAGCAACCCCTTTCCCATAGATTTAACAAAAGTAGTGAATTTTTTTATATATTTGACAAATACAACTTAAGAAGAAAAACTCCCCGATGTGGGACTAAAAGGTTTATATAGTCTCTTAAAACAACTAAAACGTGGAAACTCCACAATGTGGGACTAATAAGTTTTTTCATTCACAAAAGAAAACAATAAATTATAATTTTATTAAAACCTTAAAAATTATTTTTTAGTAATCGTTTTCCAACAATCCCCCACATGAATGAAAACTCAATAAAAACACGAAAACACAGATAGATCTTGGTAAATCAACAACCCAATCTCACGACCCGGACTGACTGAACAGACAGACAAATCGTGTATGCTGAAGTCATACTAGCCATTCCAACGTCATCTCCCTCACACAATAGTGTGTTGACCCCAGGGTCATACTATGGATTGCAACAATCATATAGTATATATAGAGATCTTTCATCTTTAGTTCCTCACAAGTGAGACTAAAGGTTCCTTTCACCAAAGTGAAAAAGCATGAACTAGTGAACCCTTAGTGATCCTTAGATCCTAAGTTCCAGTAATACCAAAACCATCAAAACGAAAACCACATAAAAAGCGCAGGAAATACCATTTTAGGCAGAGGTGTCCATGAGGTCTTGAACCTTTGCTTAGTGAGATATTACCGGAATTACTTGCTAGAGACAGTGAACTATGTCTTGAACTGCTAGAGTTTGATGTACTCCGCGATAACAACCACGGATGATATCTCAAAGGGTGCTGCCAAGCTCGTGCCGTTTTGTCCAATTTGGCCCTGGACATATCCTGTTTCTCAGAATGCTCTAGAGAATCAAAGCTCATATTCTCATAGGAAGCGGCCCCACTTCCTCATTCAGATAGGTGAGTTTCCATAAAGAGTGTTACCGCTACACCCCACTTCAATCTTAAATTGAAACTTTAGAACTCATTAAGACTTCTTAAAAGTCATCCTTCACATGCAGTCACACTATCACGTCTACACCATAGGGAAGGGACAGAGAATGAAATTCTATGATAGTGTTTACCTTTACCCACCACAAATTAGTTGTCTCATTTGAAACCTTGATCATGGGATCTCCAGTCAACAAGGTTGAGTATCCTTCATGGCAAGTTTAATTTAAGAGCTTAAGCCCCATCCCCCTCGATGCATTTCTAACTATCTCTTTGGATAAACCTTTCGTCAAAGGTTGCGCGATATTCTCCTTGGACTTTATCCAATCAATGGAAATAACGCCGATTCAGATTAGTTATTTTTAGCTTAAGCTATTATAGCTTGGCTAACACAATGTATAGATATAGCTGGCACAGGCCTATGCCAGAGAGGAATGTCTTCTAAAAAGCATCTTAGGCACTCGGCCCCCTCTCGTGCTTTATCTAACGCAATACTCTTAGATTCCATAATGAATTGATCAATATATGTCTGCCTGGAAATCTTCCAAAAACAAACCCTCATGTTAGAGTGAAACCATATCCACTCGTAGAATTAGACTCCTCTGAGTCAACTATCCAGTTTGCATCATAAAGTCCCTTAAGGACAACAATATACCTTTCATAAATCAAATAAAAGGTAATAGAGTATTTTAGGTACCATAATACTCTACTAAGTGCATCCCAATGCTCTTGCTCTGGACTACAAGTATATCTACTTAACTTACTCACAATATAGGCAATGTCTAGACTCTTACAGGTTCATTAAATTCATCGGACATCCTATAACTCTTGAGTATTCAAGTTAAGATACTCCATTTTCCTTATTTTTCTTGAGTCTACAAGAAGAATCGTATGAAGTAAAGCAGTGCTTACAATCAGACTCGATTGTATCTCTTAAGCACAAATTCAACATAATGAGAATGACTAAGACTATAAATGTTTGATTATCTTTTAATCCTCAACCCTAAGATTACATCAAAAAGAGAAATTTGGAAAGTTTAATTCGAGATATTAAAATCCAAGCCTATTTTTGGGCGGAGGCAAACACTAGAATGTTGGGTTTGACGGCGAACATGGTAGTAGCTCTATGGGACTCGTATTTCTATCGGCCGCTTTGAGGTGGATGTGAGGCGTTTGGTGTTAGTTTGTTTCTTTGTATTCTCACTTGGATATTTGTTCTTTGTCCTTTTGGGTGATCGATCTAATTTCCGTCTCCTTTTTGTGTCGGTTGTTTTTATTGGGTTGAGGTACCCCCTTAAGTACCTCTTTTTCAATGAATCATTTCCTCTTGACCGATCAAAAAAAAAAAAAAAGTCCTAACACACATCTACAACAACACACCAATACCATCTATATAACCTGGGTCTCCTTCTTCTGCAGGTCCTAGATACAAACTCCTTACACGTCTGGTAGGAGTTCCTGAGACTTTAGAAAAGATTACTGAGAGATTTTGATTAATTCTTTTTAGGGTTTTGGTTTTGTTTCATAAGAAAAGTGTATTGGGAAGCCCCCTCTTCCATTTACAAGCCGTCGAGATGTAAATTCTTGTTTACTTGGAAGTTATTGTTTGTCTTTATTGGGTCTTGACCGTTTGGTAGGATTTGGTCTTACCAAATTTAGACCGTCTAAACTAAAACACTCTTGCCCCTAGTTTCCTTTCCTTTCTTAGACACAATTAACAAAGGTAATAATCCCACATCAGTAATTCCAGATTTGTTAATCTAGTTTATAAGGAAAAAAAATCGGGCATGTTATCACTAATTGGTAAGGCTTGGAAAACTTGTAGGTGGAGCCATTCCTTCACCAAGCGTCCATGGGGCTTACCCCCACTGGCCTCCACGCTTGGCCTCGGATGAGGCAACCAAGCCACTGGCCTCCACGCTTGGCCTCATCCGCGTCCATGGGGCTTACCCTCACTGGCATCCATGCTTCGATGCTCTCCTTTATAGTGGAAGTGATCGAACGGACGAGCTCCCTAAATCTCCGTAACAGCAACAAGGCAAAACTTTGGAAAAACAGAGTGAGTCACGTGTTCAACACGTTGCCCTTAAGACAGCGCCCGGCTACACTCAAGAGTGATGCTATAGACCTCACAGGACGGATATCTCCAGGATAAAACACCCTACTATACCTACTACTAGCATATGTAGTAGATGCTCAACTTGAGCTTGGCAACTCCGAAAAAACCGTTAAGGAAAATCGCGAACGCTTAAGAAACGGCTGTAAAATATTTTCCCTTAGGGATCCCTCTACAATAAGGAGCAACCCCTTTCCCATAGATTTAACAAAAGTAGTGAATTTTTTTATATATTTGACAAATACAACTTAAGAAGAAAAACTCCCCGATGTGGGACTAAAAGGTTTATATAGTCTCTTAAAACAACTAAAACGTGGAAACTCCACAATGTGGGACTAATAAGTTTTTTCATTCACAAAAGAAAACAATAAATTATAATTTTATTAAAACCTTAAAAATTATTTTTTAGTAATCGTTTTCCAACAATCCCCCACATGAATGAAAACTCAATAAAAACACGAAAACACAGATAGATCTTGGTAAATCAACAACCCAATCTCACGACCCGAACGACTGAACAGACAGAAAAATCGTGTATGATGAAGTCATACTAGCCATTCCAACGTCATCTCCCTCACACAATAGTGTGTTGACCCCAGGGTCATACTATGGATTGCAACAATCATATAGTATATATAGAGATCTTTCATCTTTAGTTCCTCACAAGTGAGACTAAAGGTTCCTTTCACCAAAGTGAAAAAGCATGAACTAGTGAACCCTTAGTGATCCTTAGATCCTAAGTTCCAAAGAATACCAAAACCATCAAAACGAAAACCACATAAAAGCGCAGGAAATACCATTTTAGGCAGAGGTGTCCATGAGGTCTTGAACCTTTGCTTAGTGAGATATTACTGAATTACTTGCTAGAGACAAGTGAACTATGTCTTGAATCGCTAGCGTTTGATGTACTCCGCGATAACAACCACGGATGATATCTCCAAGGGTGCTGCAAAGCTCATGCCGTTTTGTCCAATTTGGCCCTGGACATATCCTGTTTCTCAGAATGCTCTAGAAAATCAAAGCTCATATTCTCATAGGAAGCGGCCCCACTTCCTCATTCAGATAGGTGAGTTTCCATAAAGAGTGTTACCGCTACACCCCACTTCAATCTTAAATTGAAACTATAGAACTCATTAAGACTTCTTAAAAGTCATCCTTCACATGCAGTCACACTATCACGTCTACACCATAGGGAAGGGATAGAGAATGAAATTCTCTGATAGTGTTTACCTTTACCCACCACAAATTAGTTGTCTCATTCGAAACCTTGATCATGGGATCTCCAGTCAGCAAGGTTGAGTATCCTTCATGGCAAGTTTAACTTAAGAGCTTAAGCCTCATCCCCTTCGATGCATTTCTAACTATCTCTTTGGATAAACCTTTCGTCAAAGGTTGCGCGATATTCTCCTTGGAATTTATCCAATCAATGGAAATAACGCCGATTGAGATTAGTTATTTTTAGCTTAAGCTATTATAGCTTGGCTAACACAATGTATAGATATAGCTGGCACAGGCCTATGCCAGAGAGGAATGTCTTCTAAAAAGCATCTTAGGCACTCGGCCCCCTCTCGTGCTTTATCTAACGCAATACTCTTAGATTCCATAATGAATTGAGCAATATATGTCTGCTTGGAAATCTTCCAAAAACAAACCCTCATGTTAGAGTGAAACCATATCCACTCGTAGAATTAGACTCCTCTGAGTCAACTATCCAGTTTGCATCATAAAGTCCCTTCAAAGACAAAGAAGATACCTTTCATAAATCAAATAAAAGGTAATAGAGTATTTTAGGTACCATAATACTCTACTAAGTGCATCCCAATGCTCTTGCTCTGGACTACAAGTATATCTACTTAACTTACTCACAATATAGGCAATGTCTAGACTCTTACAGTTCATTAAATTCATCAGACATCCTATAACTCTTGAGTATTCAAGTTAAGATACTCCATTTTCCTTATTTTTCTTGAGTCTACAAGAAGAATCGTATGAAGTACAAGCAGGCTTACAATCAGACTGATTGTATCTCTTAAGCACAAATTCAACATAATGAGAATGACTAAGACTATAAATGTTTGATTATCTTTTAATCCTCAACCCTAAGATTACATCAAAAAGCTTTAGTCTTTCAAGTCAACGTTCTCATTCAATTGCATGGTTTTAGTGGAATTAATCACATCTGTGTTTGTATCAAGTATAAACATATCATCAACATACAAGCATACAATCACACAGGCATCCTTAACAAGTTACTTATAAATATACTTGTCAGATTAATTAACTTAAATCCACTACACATTATCTCATGATCAAATTTTCCATGTCACTGTTTACGCGCTTATTTGAAAACCATACAAATATTTGTTCAACTTACAAACTTCATAACCTTTCACTACAAAATCCTCAGGTTGGTTTATGTAAATTTCTTTATCTAATTCACGGTTTTAGGAAAGCTGTCTTAACATCTATCTGATGTATCTCCAAGTTGTTTATGGCAGCAATATCAATTAGCATCTCAACAGAAGTAATTCTCGTCACAAGTGAATAAAAATCATGGAAATTTACACCTTCTTTTAGTTTATAGCCTTTAGCTACCAACTTAGCCTAATATTTTTCCACAGTTCCATATATCTAATGTCTCAACTCATTTACATCCCATGGTCTTACTCCTTAGAGGTAAACTAGCAAGTTCCCAAGTCTGGTTCCGACGGACTGAGTCCATTTCCTAAATGAAGCTTCTTACCAGAATGGGGTTTCAATAGATGTTATGTCTTCTTTACGAGTCTGGAGCTCAGATTAATCTAGGTTTATTAAGAAGTTAGATCCAAAAAAAGTCTCAGTTCTAATCTTTACTTCTCCTAGGATCAACTCTAATTCATCTTCCTTAAAGATAAGTTCTGACTATTTGAAAATAAATCTAGGGGATCAACATCACATTTCTAATGAGGTACATGATTAAGAATAAACATGTTCAAAGAACTCAGCATCCCTAGATTCCGTAATAGTATTCACACCAAAGTCAGAAAAAGCAGAACTCACAACCAAAAACTATATGCAGTAGGGTACTCAGGATATCTTATCTAAACACCCCCACACTTTGACGTATGCATAAGAAGGTTGTCTATCTTTCATAAACATATGAAGTTTTATCTAATCCTTTAAAGGTTACTCTATTCAGGATATAAAAAAAATCAGAGGACGACCTCCCCCCCACAAGTTGGCGGTTAATCCTTTAATCAACATGGCATAAATCATCTCCTTAATGGTTCTTTTCTTACGATCAACTATACCATTAGACTACGGTGAATAAGGAGGTGTGATCTCATCAATAATGCCATTTAACAAGTAAATTTCTCCTATATAAATTTCATATTTGCCATCATGTTCAGACCTAACCCTTTTAGTGGTAACATATACTTTGCTTTCAATTTCAAGTTTATACTCTTAAGGCTTCTAAGGCATCATCCTTACCCCTAAGTAAGTATACAAGATAGTACCTCGTACAATCATCTGTGAAAGTTATAAAAACACCTTTTACCACCTTAGTTTGGGTTGATTTCATGTCAACTAGGTCTAACTGAATTAATTCTAAGGGCTTAGAATTACTTTGAGCAATTTTGCTAAAAGGTTTTATAGCATATTTTGATTCTGCGAATATTTAACTTTTGTGTTCAATATCCAAACTAAATTTGGGTATGCAGCCTACGCTTCCCAGTTTATGCATTGACTTATATAAGTTTATGGTTCCATGTCTACCATGCAAAACATTCAATCACACAAAAGAAAACACAAGAATCAACTACTTCATCAATTTTTTCGTTAAGCTTATATTGAACTTAAGTCTTATAACGTTTCCTTCATAATCACATGCCCTTAGGTACGACAAGTTTTCCATATTCAATTAAAATCTTAAGTCTTTTACCATCTACAACAGAACAAGATACAAGATTCTTGCATATGCCCTGAACATGAAAACTTCATTCATGTGAGAATATTACAGATATGAGCTTCTGCTCGACCTTTCCCTTTTATGCAACCTCTGTCACAGGTGAGTTACTCATATAGAGTTTCTCGACATCTCCTATCCTCTCGATAGGAGGTGAACAGTCTCTGTTTCAACAAACATGCTTGGTGGCTCCAAAGTCCACCTACTTGGTCTCTCACATTAGTTATTAAAATAAATTCCGACATCATGCCACTGAACTCGCACTAGTTTGTTTAAACTAAATTAGCATTAACTATCTACTAATTAAGGTTTTTATGTTGCCTACAATTTACTGCCGTATGGTTAGGATTTTACACACATAAAAATCACCCTTAATTAAAGTAATGCTAGATTCAGTTTATGAAACATACCTTTCTTAAGAAGACTACGCTTAGAGTTGAGTTTGATGTTCCAACCTTTGTCGACTTTGGAAAAATTATGTTCATCCACATGCGCCTGTTAGCCATGTCCCTTTCCAGTTCATGTCACAATCTTCGTTTATACTGACGACTACGGAGATGGTAATTTACCAATCACCTAATACACCACATCTCAGAAACCTTAGTTCCGAAACGGAAGATAAAATATGAGTTTTGAAGATAATATCTATATTTACAAACTTCGTTTGAACCACCATATCAAAAAACTCATGGTTACCCCATAAAAACTACTTTAGTTAACAAAACATTTCTGCCCGTCAGAATTTTTCAGCAACGTTTCTCTGTTTTGTAAAATATCAAAAAGTACTTTTACAACTCCAAAAATTCTGAAATTTTACGTGGGTAACTATCAGGATGTCCACTACGTTGTGTAAAAAGGGTTCATCGAAATTCCTTCTAGGTTGAGAGATAAATTCGAAACTCTACAGCTGACTAAAAATTCGTTTTCTGTTTTTTCACTCCATAGTTAACATCCATGATTCACAAACGAATCAACCATTCTTGATTATTACAAATTTTAATGTCTTAAGATTGTTGGGTGCAATAATCAAAAATAAGGAAAAAATCAAATAAGCAAAAGTTATTGTTACTTAGCTCCTTTATAGTGGAAGTGATCGAACGGACGAGCTCCCTAAATCTCCGCAACAGCAACAAGGCAAAACTTTGGAAAAACAGAGTGAGTCACGTGTTCAACACGTTGCCCTTAAGACATTAGCGCCCGGCTACACTCAAGAGTGATGCTATAGCCTTCACAGGACAGATATCTCCAGGATAAAACACCCTACTACACCTACTACTAGCATATGTAGTAGATGCTCAACTTGAGCTTGGAAACTCCGAAAAAACCGTTAAGGAAAATCGCGAACGCTTAAGAAACGGCTATAAAACATTTTCCCTTAGGGATCCCTCTACAATAAGGAGCAACCCCTTTCCCATAATAGATTTAACAAAAGTAGTGAATTTGTTTATATAATTGACAAATACAACTTAAGAAGAAAAACTCCCCGATGTGGGACTAAAAGGTTTATATAGTCTCTTAAAACAACTAAAACGTGGAAACTCCACAATGTGAGACTAATAAGTTTTTTCATTCACAAAAGAAAACAACAAATTATAATTTTATTAAAACCTTAAAAATTATTTTTTAGTAATCGTTTTCCAACATCTACTTCAACCGAGCTGTTGGACATGCCACATAATGACAATACATGACCATTAAGTACAAACTTTCATTCTTTAGTATGCCACAGAACAGATAGCAATGTTCATTCTGAATTTCGAGGAACTAAAGTGGAACATTTATTTGCAAAATTAATATACTCCCTCCGTCCCACATATATAGGCGGAATTTTGGTTTTTGTTTGTTCCACTAAATAGGCGGACTTTGTTTTCCAAGATGAATTTTTCTATATATACCCATATTTATTGCGGAAAATGGGTCATTTGTCCAAAAAAAATTAAAACACGGTTTAAATGGACGAGTAAAAAATTTTATGGGTGAAATGGACAAAGAAAAAATAGCAAGGATGAAACTGGATTCATCCTGGCTTAAACTTAAAAAATAGCGAGGATGAAACTGGATGTATCCTGTGTAAATTTAAAATAAGAAAAAGTATTTGAAAATGGGCAGGATGAAACTGGTTACATCCTGCCTATTTTTAAATTTTTGTCCATTTAAACAGTATCTAAATCTAACTGTCCTTTTCACCCAGGAAATTTTAATTTTGGTCTTTTTAACCAATTTTGTGTATTTATTGTACATAGGTAAATGTGTTGGAGATAAGACGAAGGGTAAAACAAGAAAATAAATATAAAATTATGAATCCCATGCAATTTTCTTAATCTAAGAGAATTGTCTCTCTCCGCCTATATATGTGGGACGGAGGGAGTACATGACTTTTGATTACGCATCTCCAAAAAAACACTTAAATACTATCAACGAAGTCAACAAATCTAGACAGCTTGATTAATTAATCCAGCAACTGTGTGATTGCGTGGACCTCCTTAAAGACATGGTAAGACAGCTTGATTAATTTTGTCTTCATAGTCATACAGGATGAAAAGATATGAAAGCAAGAACAACTAGGGTTCCAAAAGCTGTCCTATTATGATAAACTAAAATAATTGAATTCTCCTTCTCTGAAAAATAACCGACCACTTTGCCTTGTTTATCGACTTCCTCCAATCCCTTCCGGCACATCACCCCACGTGGTCGACGAAAGGCTTTAAGTGTTTTTAGTGGTCACCACATTGGCATACTCAAAGGGAGATGGGATCAAAATTTTAGTCGTTTGTATTATCAAAATCCACTAACTTTACGTCCTAAATGTTTTTATCTTCATTAGTGGTCTCAGCCTCATCATGTTTTTTGAAGCAAGGCATTACCTTTGCCTAGACAAGTGTCACAATTCGCCATTTCCTTTGCATAAATAGGCGTCACAATTCACTTACACTTTAGATAGCTTGGACGAATGGGAGGTGGTGCTACAAGTAAACAGTGTGTGCAACTAGCTATCTTGTTTGTTTATTTGTTTGGGTCTGACTCGCGATACGAATTTGACTCTGTATCTGACTTGAGCAGAGACGTTAGCTTGTTTGTTCTCATATTTTTCTAATCTTTGAATGGCGATACGAATTTAACTCGGGTCAAGTCAAATGTCAACTTTATCACTGTTATAAAAAAAGGTGGTGTTTGACTCTGAGATTTGAGAGTCATTAGACGGACAGGATTCGCCGGAGAGGGTCATCTCGCGGTCCATATCGTCCGGATCGTGTTTGACTTGGACGGCCAGGAAACTTACACGGTATTATTAAGTGATTCCGTGTGGGGAACGAATTTCGGGATGTGGAGGTGTGTAAAGCCCATTTTCTCAGGATTTCTGTTTTTTTTTTTTTTTTTTTTTTTTTTTAACTTTTCTCAAGGTTTCTCGAGCATCCTCTTTTCTCTCTTTGCCTCTCTAAAACCACTTCGAGCAGATTACTTAGTTTTTTGTCTGTTTAACTCGCAGTGTTACCACCGTCAAGGGTAAGGTGATGTAGTTCTTCAAAGAGGTTTGAATCTCGAAATAATCGCAGACAAGAAACCTTTCTCAGAAGATAATCTAGAGAAAGCATATATGACTGTTCAATTTTCCAATTTCTCATATGATATTTAGGGTTTTTGATTCGTTATTATTTCGAATTGTGGATTTCCTCCTGTCGATAGAATTCGTGTATTAGGTTTAGGAAAAATTAGTGTTTGTTCCAAATTGGGGTTAGGGTTTTGTGCCTTTACATCTCAACCAACAACTGTTGGTTTGATGATGATGTTACTCCTACTCCTCCATCCTTTGCAATCGCAATCTGTAATTTCAACTGCAATATCAACTTTTGGTTCCTGCAGAGGTAATTCTCTCTCTCTCTCTCTGTTGAATTAGTGATGCTCCGCATTTTATTTTATCCCCTTTTGCTATTTATATCGATTTCCAATTGATTACAAATCTAGGGTTTTTTTCCTTTCCGTCTCAGTCATCGATTGTTCCGGAGTTGGTTGCCGATCTTGTATATGGTCCACTCAAGATGATTCTTTTTTGGTGTTTTTTCTCTTGAGCCTCAATTTTACTTGAAATGCTAAAATTATTGATTTTTTGTGTATAGTGTTCAGGGTTCAACACTAATTTTTATTATAATTCATGTTTTTGGTAGTCTAGGTTGATTTATTGACTCTCCTTTCGAATTTGTTTGAACTTGCTCATTGATTAATTGCCAAAATCTCATATGTTTTCTTTACCCTCCTTTGTGTTTAAAGCTTGAATTGTGAACTTTAAAATTGGATTAGTTGTGTGTTATAGTACTTTTGTTTATACTATAGAATTGTGTCTCTGCAGGCTATGTAAGTCTTTGGGATATGTTGAGAGTGTGTCATCCATGGGAGGAATGGAAAAAACTAATCATGAATATTTACATTTGAGAAACCGTATAACACAAGCAGAAGCTTATGGTGATGAACCGGAAGATGATGAGTGTACAAGATCATGAAGAGTTTAGGCAAGAGTTCTTACCAAAGAAAGGTTAGTAAAATGCACCTTCTTCGACATATTACACAGGGTTATCTTTCAAATTCCCTTAATCAATCGTTTTATTCAGCTATGTGAGCATGGCAAACGGACATGGATTACGAAAGGCACAAGTTAATAACCTTAATTTTTAAAAACAAGTAAAAACATTAGTAGTTGTATTTTATCATTAATGGTTGGTATGTTCTCTTTCTTGAGAGATGTCAAAACCTTTATGCATATCCTCATAAAGAGGCATAGGGACCTCTTTCATTTTTCATTTTGATTTCATAAATGGTTAGTATGTTTTAATTTGTTTGCTTATTACTCTTTTATCCACTACTATGTGAAATGGCTCTAACCAACCATATCTTGATCTGTGTATATGGAAAAGAAAATAAATATTAACGGGCTTAATCGATAGGAAAAGTATTTATAGTTGAATAATGATTTACGCAATGATGTACATGCAACTTAAATAGCTCATTCCATTCGTTTGTAAGTTTGTATAGGAAAACTAAGAAGTGAAGCTATTTTCTCCATATCTCAATATTTTTTGAAAATGAGATATCATACCAACAGTTTTGAATGTTCTTACTTAGTAGGTATATATATATATATATATGAGGCTGGCTAATTGTATAAAATTTGATCTCGATCATGTTTTGCCCCTAATCTGTCAGGGGTTTATGTATTCTTCTCTAGGTTCAAGTATTTGAATTCTGATAATCATATCACTAGATAAGGAGGTTTATCTCCTCTATGTGTTGTAGCCTAATAGATTTCCACATTGCAGTGCCTTAAGATCCTTACTACGACAATTGGTATAACACCTTACTGTAAGCAAGAAAAATTTCTTATTCATTAGTGGTTGTTTTTTATTGGATTGTAGGTTAGTTGGTTAATATGAGGCCGCAGCAGGAAATTTGAAAGATGAAATTAATTCGCACGGGCTTATGCGTATTCATTAGAACCTATATACACTTATGTGAAATGGAGTAGATTATGCATGAATTTGTTAGCGTATACTAATTCAGCTTTACACTAGAAAAGGGGGTAATAGCCAACTAATCACAACTAATCACAACTAGAAAAGTTTGTGCAAAGTGAGCATCACATTTTACTCATTCACTACGTCGGAACTGGCATTATTTTAACTATTCAAATTAGTTTGTGTGTAATTTGTATTGCTTTCAAGAAAATTTGACAGTTCTTTTTTGCTACATCATTTTAAGCAATGCTTATATTGTATTTTTTTTTTGCAGGGATTGTTGTTATCCACTGTAGACCGGATTATTAGTATATCACCAGCTGAATGGATTTTTTGCAGGGATTGTTGTGAATGGATGTAGTAAAGCTAGACGTGGATCTGGACTACATGATCCTAGGTATTTTGATTAAATAGTCCTCTTCTTCTCTTTCTATAATACACCCCATATATTACTTGCTGAGTTCTGAATTGTTTAACTTATTTCAGTAGGAGGCTTTCCATTTAGTTCCAAAAATTACTGTTATATAAAAAAAAGTGGTGTTTGTCTTTGTGATCAAAGAGTCAAAGAGTGGACAGGATTTACCGAAAATTGTCATCCTGTGGTCGGAATCGTCCGGATGATGTTTGACTTCGACGACTAGGAAAATTTCAATAATGTTAAATAGGGTATGTCAGATATAAAACCTATTTTTCTGAGTTTCTCCCCTCTACAACTTTAGATTTTTTCTTCGTTGTTGTTTGTCTGCTGAGGTTCTTCATTGCTCTGTATGAAAGAGATTCATGAACCTCCCTTTTACTTCAATTTCATGTTTGATTGTATTGACAGGATTTTTTTATTTTGTGATTTAGGAAGCAAATTAGAATCACAAAAACTTCAGGTTGAAGCTAGCTCTCAATTCAAAGTTTTCAGGTTCTCCGTATTCATCAATTGAAGCTATCTTGATATTAGGTTTTCTGCCTAATGATTTCCATTTAATTTTTGCGGAAAAATGTTATATGGTTCAATCATTCAAAGGTTAAAAGTTGTAGATTTATGAGTCGAATTTTATTTTTAGGTTTCTTTACAAAAGAATTATACTTTTCCGTCTCAACCTTAATTATGGCTTCCCAATCATGATTTTTCGAATTACAAAGTTTGGGTATTATGCATTCTCCTTGATATCTTATTTACTAAAGAGGTAGACTATCACCTGATGGCATTGTTGCCCTACCGTCTTTGCTGCTAGCTAGCCTAAACTTGAGTTTGATAGCTTCCGTTTGTTGATTTGTGTAAATTGATTCAGACATGCAGATTATTGATTACATATATTTCCTCTGTTCGTATCAATACAGTGTTGTTCTTATTACTTGCCAGATTTAAAATGTTAACCTTTTATGGGTTGACATTAGTGTTGTTTCTTGATCTAGGTTGAGCAAGTCAATGAATTTTCCAAGGAACCACATCAATCATTAGAGGTTTGATTTTTTATAGCGAATGTTAATATTATACAACACCCCATCTGTCATGGAAACCACATCAATCCACATGTTTTACTAGCTAGACAAGGTGGTTCATCACTGAACATTGGTAAGTTCTTCTTCTGATGTTTTCATGAGTTTTATTAATAGTTGCTTATGGAAAACCACTTGACAATTGTGTTCTTGCTGTTCCCTTCTTCGTATCATCTCAATTCCAGGTGTACTCTCTTCAATGATATTACATGGGACATTGACTGGGCAAAGGTAAGCAGTTTAAGCTCAAATTGTGCGCTTATTTTAATACAATTGCTCTATCAGTATGGCCTTGTGGTACTTTTTTTTAATGATTCTGTGATGAATCTAGAGTGACTTTAGGATAGAATACTTAAAATACATAAACCTATCAAGTTTCTTAAAATACGTGAATACTTCCAACACTTAAGACTATAGTCATCACAAATCCTTAAATTGTTAATGCACACAGCTGTATTTGATGTAACTTATTTTTGACCTTGAAATCCTTTTGTCAGCTACATTAAATATATTTGACTGTTAATCAATGGTTGGTTCTGAATGCAGGCTTAATTTTCTCATGTCTTCTCGGTGCTTTGTACGGAGTTCGGTTTGCCTCAGATCCATATAGGTTGATAGCTGATGTTCTTATAAGGAACTTGATAGGTTTCTCACTAAAGTTAGCGTTGGAAATGGTTCACTTGATGGTGCATTGAGTGACAGAGTCTGCGAGGTCAGGCTTCACTTTTGAAGGGTCATAAGTGGTAAGTACTTCCTTATCCTTAATTAATATATTTTATCTGTGAAATAGTGAATTGTTTAACAACTCAACAAGAGGAGAGAGAGTTGCAGAAGCAACGGTCAGTCAGAATAGTAGGATTAGGAAAACATCAGCGGAACGTGGAAAGCTTTTTACTGACGGGCCGAGAACGACATGATTTGTGTTTGGTTTGATATATCACAGTAGAGGTATTTATCTGGGGCGAGCATCCGGCGCTCCATGTCATCCGGATCAAGTTCTTAGCTTGGACGGCCAGGAATTTTCAGTAATATGCTGATCCGAGGTGGCGTTTGGGTCAAAAACAAATAGGGAGGTGATGCTTAAGGACGTTTGGAGACGTCAGAGATATTTCGAGATGCTCCTCACCGTAAGATCTAAAGACCTAAGACAGTTTTTCATATTTGTTTTCTGTCTCCCCAAAACCTTTTTTATTTTTTCTTTTGCTACGGTTCTTCTTCCAGGTTCGCGGAGAAACTCTGGATTCTTGATTAACTGTTTTTATTTTGTAGATATAAGTTCCCTTATGTTTTTGTGCGATAACAGAAATTAGTAGCAGAAAATCTGGATTTTTGAGTATATGTTTTTGTTTTCGTGGTTTATGTTTCGTGTTTGCAGGAAATTTAGAAGGAAAAGTTGAATCTCAAAGAAGATGAGAGGAAATAAGAAGGTAAATATGTGGAAACCCTGGAGTTTTTAATATGTAAGCTCTTTTTTTTTCTTTCTTTTTTTTGCTTCTTTTGATTGTTGTAGGCTTATTGATGAAAATCAAATTGGGTTTTAATTCCTTCGTTTCAGTTCTCTTTTCATGAATTTCCGATAAATGGGTTCTTTGGTTCTTCTTCTAGGAAGCCAGATGGATGATGTCTGTTGTGGAATTTGTATAGAGCTTTGCTCATCCCGAAGGTGATCACAGTTAATGGATTGAAATTTCATCTTGCGAACGTAGTTATCGAATTAGTGAATTGAAAATTGATTTCGTTTGGTTTATTCTTCTCACTCTAGAAACTTTAGTCAGGAAAGTTTGGGTAAGCTTTCTATTGGTATGAACCTGTAAAGTGTAGTCTATGGGAGCTATGTGTTGATTTTGGTGGCCAGATTTTTGCTTACTATGATTCTGAATCTTTTCAGGCTGATATCAAAGTTAAATTTTGTTCAGGAAGATTAGAAAATGTAGAATCATTTAATCCTTTGTGGATTAATATTGCTTAATAACTTTGGGGTAGGAAATATGCTTTTGTTCAAGGTGGCATTGGACCATTTGGATTGTTAACTTTATCTTAGGGTTTTCAAAGCCGCATTTACCGATGAATCCTACTGTGCTTATGTGTTTTGGTGGTATCAGGTGCATTACAATTAGTTTTTGTTTAAGTTATAGGAGCCACAGTGCAGAAGCAAATGTCTGTTGTATATTTAACAGGGAAGCGGAGTATTACCCCGTTGCCAATTGAAAGTTGATTTCGTTTGGTTTATTCTTCTCACTCTAGAAACTTTAGTCAGGAAAGTTTGGGTAAGCTTTCTATTGGTATGAACCCGTAAAGTGTAGTCTATGGGAGCTATGTGTTGATTTTGGTGGCCAGATTTTTGCTTACTATGATTCGAATCTTTTCAGCTGATATCAAAGTTAAATTTTGTTCGGGAAGATTAGAAAATGTAGAATCATTTAACTTTGTGGATTAATATTGCTTAATAACTTTGGGGTAGGAAATATGCTTTTGTTCAAGGTGGCATTGGACCATTTGGATTGTTAACTTTATCTTAGGGTTTTCAAAGCCAGCATTTACCGATGAATCCTACCTGTGCTTATGTGTTTTGGTGGTATCAGGTGCATTACAATTAGTTTTCTTTAGTTACGAAGCCATAGTGCAGAAGCAAATGTCTGTTGTATATTTAACAGAGAAGCGGAGTATTGCCCCGTTGTTAGTCATAGTGCGAGACCTTCCTCAAAGGCCTCATTTTTCAATTACTGCAGACGCTTTTGCTTCCTTATTCTGCACCCAGTTGCAGTGATGACACTGCCCTTAATCCATAAGTGGAAAGAATTGAACCTACATTTTTTTTGTGGAAAGAATTGCTTTTAGCCATTATGGGATGTGTACAATTCATGCTCTTTCGGATATTTTTGCGGAACAATTGATCAATCAATTCCGCAACATCTTTGTATTCTCGCCTTTTTGCTTTGGAATTGCAATCTTTGTTACATGCCTAAAAGTCAAGTGCTGAACAATACTTTTCTTTGTACTTTTTGCAGGGTCTTGAGGGTATAGCCGAGCTTGAGCTTCTTATATTATCTGTGCAATAAGTGAATGTGTAATCTTACCTGGGAATTAAGATCTATATATGGACTTAGCATGGTTTGGCGGTTATAGGTGGTAATTGTCAATAACATTTTCAGATCGATAATTTTATTTTGTATATGTTTTAGTTTATATTTAGCCATGTTGGGTATTCAGCTGTTTGTTGATAAGGGATTTTATATTAAATTTCATTGGTATAATGGTTTCCTTACCACTGTTTCCATCCCTTCGTTAATTAGGTAATAGATTTCTTTCGATTTTTCATTTTTATTTATATTGAGGGTTCTAATAAACTATAAATCTTTGGTTGGTAGTTTTTATTTTGTTTCTTTTACAAGTGTACTGTGGCGAAGTTTGATCATCAACATCACCAACTTATCATTTTGTTGTATCATTTGAGAGCAGATGCAAGGGAAGATTGCGCATCATGGATTAAACTTGAAAGCACTACAAACGCTGAAAGATTACTGCCCATGTGACATTTTTGTTTTTGTTTTTTTATGTTGTTCTTACTTCCCTATTAAGTTCTGAATTAAGTATTTTGTCCTTAATTGGTATATGGCAACCGTATGATCGAAGGATGAGGAGATGCGGCCCACAAGGATATGGTGCTCACGATCCGTATTTGGACAAGAGTAGAAATGAATCGGAATCCTTGGATGAAAAGCAGGTTCACATGCACAACAATATTTCAAAGTATTGTTAGTGGTGTTAGGTATCTTCTTCACACTGTCATAGGGTTCTAGCATGTTTTTGGTCATGTCAGGATATTGCCAATGCTAATCATATTAACTCTACGTAACTCTGCGTAACTCTGCGCTCATGCCATTCATTCAAAAATGGCTCTTGCCTAAATGATAATGTGTTTTCCGAGTTGCTCTATCTCATGTATCCATCCTTGCATTTTATTGACTTAGCACCTCACTGCCGAGACACTCTCCGTCAAGCGAGGTCGGTTTGTAGACCTCTATTGTTATTTACACTAATTTTCTTTACTATTTTAATAGCTTTTTTTGAATGATAGTTGTGGTTTTCTTTAACTGTTGAGTGTGACGGGCGCAAATGTGGAAATTCTATTGGTAAATAGGTAATGTGCGTCTGGATGCTTCGTTGATGTTAACACCTTGGAGATCGATGCCTTAAAGAAATCATTCGTTTTATTCTGTTTTCCCTCATTTTTTTTTATTTTTTTTCGCATTGGAAATAATGAGGAGATGATTAGGTAAATTCCTTATATGTTTGGTCGTCAAACTGATGTCATAATGTATTAGCCCTAGGAACACCAGTATCTATTATGATCTGAACTTTGCGAGTGTGTACAACTAACCCAAGAAGGATCTTACAAGGCTTTCATAACGATCAAATCGGTTCATGTTTTAGCAAATGTTTGTGACGCACTTCTTCAACTTCAACCAAAATTAGCAACTGAAATTGGAAACAAAGTTGATACATTAGCATGAATAACTGATTTGGGTTTTTATTTCTTTGCAGGAGCATCAAGTTCCTTCTCAGTGGAATTTCATATTTGAACTTTTCAGGGAATTTCATAGTTGGACTTAACGAATTGGCCTTAGTTATTCTCCATTTATCGTAACTTATGTGCTAAATGGTTGAAGTGGGTGAAGCAATCCAATATCAAACTGCCTTTACAATGGAGATATCTCGATCAACCAAGGACTAATCCCTGGAAGGTTCGGTAGCATATGTTTTGCATTTCCTTTGTCGTTTACGTTGTCTTACCAAAATTATACTCTATTATATTTAGGTAATTTTATATGTTAGGAAAGCAAAATTATCTCCCAATAGCCAAGGTATGCCAAATTTCTTTAAGTATGGTTGATTGGTATAATTAACTCTAGATCTATGAACAAATGACTTTTCCTTTGCATCTCTTAAGATATGAGAATCCCGTTTCTCCTTAAATACTTACTTTTTTATTAAATACGTTCGGCTTCCTAGACCATCCAGTAAAGCCATGTCATTTCCATGGTTGTAATGGATTGAAATTCCACTCGATGGTATGAATTGTGTTGTCTTTATAACACGTGAACGTAGAACTAATTTTTCTAAATGAAATTGCCAAGTGTTCGGTTGTTGGATAAGTTTATTGTGATGCTAGACTGATTTTCTAATGTTGAATTTATAATGTTGAATATTTAAGTCATAATGAATTTTTGTTCCCCGAAATACTACAATATAGTAACCCAAGATGATATACGATTATGAATCTCATTGCTCTGAGAGCTCATTCGATTTCCATGTATTAGCACTTGCCATCTTAGCTCACTGGAAGAGCGCATGGGTTTGAACTTTGAACCATGTGGTCGTGGGTTCGATTCCCACGGATGGCGGAGAGACCCTATAGTTGTACGCATTTTAGGGTGCCCGCGGTACCAAATCTTATTACTTATCACACTCATCACATTCTTTGGAAATTAATAGGCTGGTAGATAACCATCCGAGGTAGTTAAGTTCATCGATTATGGTAGTTTTATTTCTTTTATCAGCCTTATATTTTGAAGTGGAGTTCTTATTCAATTAAGCCGTCTTGGATTGTTTTCAAGAGGTACTCAACGTTTAGTTGTTTTTGTTTTTTTTTATCTTTTACGGTAAAAATTTCATTGGTGGGTTCTCGGAGACCGTGGGCATGGGTGGACATGGTCACGAGGAACCTAACAACTAGCGTAAATTTTGCATGTTCTATGCCTAATAGTTGAATATTGCTTTTTTTGGTATTTTTTTTAGGGTCTTCGGGGTATAACCGAGTGTAAGCTTATAAACTGTTTATGAAGTAAGTGAATGATTAACCTTACTCGGGAATTAAGATTCATGCATGAACAGTATGTTGTGGTGGTCATAGGTAGTAATTGTCATAATTCCAGTTAACTTTACTCGCATGTACTACCTGTTTTTAAGTTAAGTCTGCATGTATCTAGCTATGCTGCTTTCAGGTATTTGGTTGTTTGTTGATAAGATCTTTTAGTTAATGGTAACTATTGTGTATATATGTTTCATATATACAATACTGCACATGACAAAACTTCCATTCAAAATTGACACGGTACTCTCTTGGTTGGGGATTTTTAAAAACAGCTCAAATATCTACCCTGAATTAATATTAAGATTGATATTGTAGTTTCCCATCAAAACTTATAGCGACTTAATAGCCCTAGCTCCACTCAAACTGCTTACAAGTGCAAAACACAGATTCAGTGAGATAAATATCCACGAGATACATAAAAAGCATTTTCCAAAATAATAATGTCTTTTGTGAGAAGGATTTAGCTATGGATATTCCTAATATGGTCGTGCCATGAATTACATGTTCAGGTAAGTTACCAAAGGAATAGGGAGAGCAGCCTTGGGTATCGGATCAAAGCCCAAGAAACAAATATACTTGAGTAATGATATAGTGGAACAGAAAGCGCCCGAGGTAATTACTGATATTGATGTCTGAGCATGCGATGGAAGATTTCTACGAAGAAGACAGAAAAAGGAGGAAGAAAAGCGAAGCACGTACAAGTTTGGATATCCATTGACTTAGTTGAGAAACAAGATTCATAGTCTAAACTCTCGAAACAAGTGAAAAGAATTATAGGGACGAAGTTCCCATGCAACATAGATTTTTCATTGAAGAAGTTGATAGAATGCTATATGATATATTGGGAATAATGAAAAACCATTTGGTGGAATAAATACCGTTGTTATAGGAGGAGACTTTAGACTAACGTTGATGTCATACCTGGTAGATGTCGTGAAGAAGTTGTTTGAGCATGTATGGGAAGATCATTGATTTAGAATGATGTTACTGTCTTAGTGCTCTATCAAAATATGCGGTTGAATGCGATTGAACCGCAAAATATATCTTTGGCAAAGTTCTTAGTAGAGGTATGAATAACCCCCAATGTTGTTTTTGTCATTTAACATGGCTATAATCTTATTTGTTGGATATAAATGATAGGTTGGTGATAGCCCCAAGAAAGTCATTGAGCTTTCACAATCAGTAAATGGATGCAAGGACATGTCTCGACTGATAACAAGTATTTATCCGTTGCTAGGTTCAACGAAAAAGTTTTTTTAGAACGCTTCATTGAAAGCAGATTATATTGTCATCCGCAATGACTATGTGCAAAAGATTAATGAAAAAGCGATGAAAAACATAGACGGGCTATGTACACATACCTTGCCTTTGCAGAAAAGTTAAATGTAGATGATGATGGCAATATTCCACTCATTTTCAATGAATTCCTACAAAATTTTAATCCACCTAGAAATACATCGATTAAAGTTATAAATCGGATTTGGTTGCCCAATCATAGTGTTGAAAAATTTTGCACCAAGAAAAGGCTTCTGCAAGCCAATATTTAACTGGAGAAAAAAACGGAGAAATTGTATTCATCCCAAGGATAAACTTCAATCCGTCAGCGTCGGAGATGAATAAAGTTAGATAATCTTCTCTTTGACCGATACAAAGTAAGTAAATCTAAGCACTTAAAAGGCGTGTTATGTCTAAATTGCCAACGATTAATCTTATATTATTGTTAAAATATGGGGTTGATATGAATGTCACTTTATGGGGGAATGGTTCGAGTAGAAAAGGGTGTTGTAAACGGACATACAAACACTCGAAAATTGTTATTATTCTTTGGAACGTTTGTAGGTGAGTTTCGAGGTTACTGGTCCTTTAATAATTAACCATGGAATGTGATGACATCAGAATTTATGTGTTTATCTAATAGAAAATTATACACAGGTGCACTTGCATTAGCAACAACCACCGCCTCCAGAGTGTTAATCAATCTGGATATACCAAAAGTCAATGAATTTAAGTAGTAAGTACGCAGAATAAAATTAAGACTATATGACTTTTATTACGTACTAAAACTACAAATTTAATTTATGCAGGCTTAAATTGGGAGACAATTAATGGAATCACAGATATTGGCTCCCCACAGTCGGATGATCCCAACAAAAATATAAAGACTACACAAAGTTGCAATGACATGATACATAAGCGTGTGTAATTGGTTAATTTTGTTAACATGCTTTAGTTAAACATATATAAATGTGTGTTGCTTTGAATGAATGGCAAGGAAAAACATTCACCTGCGGGGAGATATTATTGGGCTTGGTTGAGAACAGAGAGTGGTAATATATGGCATGTATCAGATGTAGTAAAAAGGTTGAGTACAGAGAAGATGAGGAACCTTGGTGTACTAAGTGAAAAAATAAATTTGAAGAGGATATACCATGGTGAGAATGAACGACGTTCTTTTTTTATTTTTATAAATGGATGGACAATACATCGAGACTTACTAATGCCTTAGAATATACACAGGTACAAATTGAATTTGGTTGTAAAGGATGACAAAGATATTGCAGTATTCACAGTGATGGGAAAGACAACAAATAAGTTGATGAAATGCATTGCCAAAGAATATGTAGAGTACCTGGAAAGATGCAATGAGGTAACAACATATTAGTTTCGACAATTAACTTGATTATAGAAAGATATAGTGCAAATCCATGCTCATCATATGGTTACCAAGGGAGAAAAGACACACGGGTGGTTCAACTGAATCAAGGACCACACCTTTGTTTTCAAATTTGTATTATAGGAGATATAGACAACCAATCTAACAATTTTATGGTCCAAAAAGTATTCAAACCAGAAGGCAAATTAGATGATTGGATGGTGACTCTTTGAATAACAAGTAGTTTTGCAAATGATTGGAACTAAAACACCTTTTATTTCTTTTTCACATATGAATCATGGTTTACATTTAAAGCTCCATCTCGACGATACGATCTCTCTGTCTACAGGTCGCGATATGAATCATTTTTTTTTTCAGACACACCAATGTGTTCACTGTTCAAATATGAATCACTGTCTACATCCTCCATGTCGCGAAAGAAATGTTACCATACTACCAAATATAAGGTCAATGAAAAAAAAAGGTCAAGGAAACATCTAAAAGGGGAAACGTGCATTAATTAATGAAAAGGAAGCAAAGTAGCCAAACACCCCATCCAAAGGGACTCGATGTTGACTGAAAAACAAAGTGGACTCTGATAATGAAAAGTAAGTAGCCAATGAATCTATAACTATTTCTTAAAAAAAAAAGGATTCCTATAAGATTTGATTACTCTTTTCATTACTAGCTTACACATTAAGTTTCAATTACATTGTTTTAGATTTTCTAAAAGTTATAATGTTTTAGGTAATTGTTCTATGAATTTATTTGGCATACTCAATGGATTATAAATCTATGTTTGTGTTTTTAAAGGATTATTGATGTTCCTCCTGAAACACGAAGTGCAACATTTATATTAACGCTGCTTATGGAAAATAAAACCTTTTTTGGTTTTGGAGTGGTGCTTATCACAGATTGATGAGCCAATCAGTTTCTTGAAAATTTAGCCTATGATAATATTCTATTATTTGTCACAGTGTCAAGAGTTCGACGACATCTTTGACCACACTGTGGTACATTTTTTTGCTTAACAACTATGTTAAATAGGGTCAAGTGTGATCCCAGCAGCTTAGGCCACCAGTCACAATATAAGTAGGATAGTCAAGTTAATATCTCCAAGTATTAGTGAACTAGGATGTAGGAATGTATATATCTCTGAGTAATTGTTTATCAGATTCAGGGTGGTCATAACTAGATTAATCAATAGTATTCTTTTACCCCAAGACAAACACAATGTTTGGGTTTCGATGAATAATTGTTTAGGAATTCATCGAGTAACTGTTTACCATGTGACTTTGTTAAATTTCATGATTAAAATAAAATTACAGAGTTGGTACTTCTCGGGAAAAAACTGTTTTACTGAGGTGAAAAAGCAATGTTCACAACAATACACATACATAACACAAATGTACTTACCAGTTTGATAAGTTGGTTGCTAAAATATTAAGGTTTAAGATAAACCTGACACACTAATTCCAAAGCACCCAAAAAAATGCAAAAACGTATCGAACAATCTACACATAAATGCTCTTTTCATTTATCTATTTCGATCTTCAATAACGATGGTTGGTTTTAAAACTAACCAGGGATAAAAATTAATGAAAGTAAATCAAGTGAATGATATTTTTTTGCCGTAACAACGTATGCGAAATGTAGACCGATTTTACTAGCACTTTGGTATTATTAGGTGTGTACTGATGTTATATAAGTATAGGTATCCTGGAATGATATAGATAACTTAATGTATAATTGACTAAGATGTAGTATTTTTAAAGTATTTGGATACATTAATTGAGTTGTAATCTTTTTTAATTTGTTGTTACAAAGAACTAACATATTTGCACTCAAGATTAAGAGGAGAGGTTGAGCCGGGGCCGTAAGGCCCCGGTGATACCTAGTATTTTTATAAAATATGGCTTGAGGTGTCATTTAGTTCATACG
Source organism: Papaver armeniacum (assembly GCA_023531295.1). Taxonomy (NCBI): domain Eukaryota; kingdom Viridiplantae; phylum Streptophyta; class Magnoliopsida; order Ranunculales; family Papaveraceae; genus Papaver; species Papaver armeniacum. The sequence continues at coordinate 644,016 of JAJJWW010017229.1, forward strand.
TCTGACTCATAGTTATTTCATAGTTATTTTGCAACTAGATTCAAAATTTTCTATAACTCTACTATTTTGTTGTTTTTAAATTAGATGTAATCGATCATAATCAAATATAATAAGTCGGATCCAAACTACTGGGTAAAAAAACAAATAACCCAGCTAAATTCTCTGCTCAAAGACAAAATTTTCTATAACTGTACTATTTTGTTGTTTTTAAATTATGTAAATGACTGTATTTCACATCCATTAGCTAGAGTGGGAACACAGGAAATATTCTTGATTGAGAAAACGACTTCATCGACCCTATTAGCAGCCACTTGTATCTCCAATTTTAGTTGGTTGTTTAGTCCCTGTTAAGTTGGTTAGAAATCATTAACTTGCATATCAACCAAGTTGGGTCTTCAGATATTGTATTGATATCTTCTTAACAATCGTCTTAAATTTCAGACACGTACATATTATAGTATTTGGTTTTATGCAATTTTCAATCTCAATTTAAAGCTCTTGACTTTTCATTTTCTTAAATTTAAAGCACAATGTTCTCATGTCATCCTCTCAGCTGTTTACTTACTCTCTGTGTGCAAAAAATTATTTATGTGTTCCTTCCGCAGCTGCACGTTGACATGTCACCTTCGAGTGTGTACATTGCAATTTATTTGTCCCTTTGGTACTTTTGCATCTAGACGTTTTACCCCGTGGTTACTATAAAGCGCCAGCTATTTTTGAGAGATGAGATATTGTAAAGCGCATTATTAAGGTATTTACCTCACTGGTACTTTGGTTGCAGGATATAGCTTAAACTTGTGAGTTGTGACCTCTACAGTTAGACTTGGAATATCATTTCATGATCAAACAGACAAACACCATAGAAATTTTCAATTCCATATCTTTTGGGGAAGAATTACATCTCTGGCATTATATTACACCGATTGTATTTTTTTTGAAGCATAGATTTTATTATAAAAAGTTTAATTTACAACTTGTCGTGGGTATGAGGTACCACAAAGTACAATTACAATCGGACATTGATAACTAACTATTGGTTTTACTTATTTCCTATCCTCATTTTTCCTAAATCCCATCCCAACTACACATATTAAATTTTGTATAAACCTTTCTAAGTTGGGTGATCAAAACACACCCTAAACCGTCTTCGTCTTCCTCCTTCTCTTAAATCTCAACCTAACTTTTATGATTTCTGCGTGATACACTATCGGATCTTCTCCAAGAAAATCGGCAGCTTCCATCCTCCTAACAGAGATCAAATTCATAAAGTAAAACACATCCAATTGATTAACTCGAAGGATGTACAGTTAATTAATGAGGTCCAATATGACATATCATTAACGATGGATGAATGATAATATCATTACCTCGGTGAATGAATCCCTACAAAGTAAGCGAATCAAATTAGGTTCAAAACGTGGATAGTATGTTAATTTAGACACTCCATGGTAGCACCACGACGACTATATACTACCACCAAAGACACCATACCCACTTTATCCAATTTGATTTACAAATTTGATTAAGATGGATATATGCAGTTTAATTTTTAAACCTGATCAATTTGATGGTGATGAGAGTTTATGTTAATTATGGAGATTAGGGTATACCAAAGAAAAATATGGAGATTAGGGTATATTGAAGTGAGTATTGTTTACCCAATCTAAAAAGAATTAATCAGAATTTGATTTATATAGTTGGGATGGAAATTAGGAAAAGTGTGGATGGGAAATAGGTAAAACCTCTGTCTTGCATTTGCCTTTTTTCGAAGAATTTAAAACGGTATTGCCATGTACTATTCTCAATGCTGCTAATAAGGGTACCAAACTGCTTAAGGGGTGTACCAAATTTTAATATAAGACAAAAAATTCATTTGTAAGAAATTGATACACTCTTAAGCAAAACTGGTACCCCAATTAGCAGCCATGGCATTTTTTTTTCGTATGCTTAAATCTGTGAGGCTACCATTCTATCCACTCCACATATCATCAAATTCCTAATAGAGGTACCATAATATTTGGGGGTGTACCAAATTTTCATACAAGACAAACTCACTTAACGAAAGGGATCGGTAAGTCCCAAAACAAACTGGTACCCCCATTAGCAGCCAAGACATTTTTTCATCTTATTTTTGGACAAAGGTATACTTCAAATCTGTGAGGCTACCACCATTCTATCCACATATAAGATACCATCAATTCTTGTAATCCACCATCAATTTGTTCAGCTTCTTATTACCAATTCTTTGCTCAAAGATCCCCAAATCTTCATAGCTGTTAAACACAAGAAAGAATTAAAGTAGAGTGTAAGCAACAGTGTACTAGTGGAGGAGGCATCAAATCTTTAATGATCCTGCACTGTTAAAGATAAAACCCAAATTTAAGTTCATTGCATGACACCACTACTGACCTGGTAGCAGCTGATAAAGTTGTTGTCCCGGACGACGGAGTTAACATTTTTGCAAACTTGACGGCATCATCAGGACGATTAACCACATGATTAAAGCATAAGTATCGCCCGTAAGACGAAATATCTTCGTATACACAGATATGAGCGTCAACTAAGAATTTCAAGTCTACTGTAACTAGTACACCATCTTCATACATCTCAGCTGCTCCTTTCAAATAAGGTGTCTTCATTGAAATATCTGGTCCTACTAATAATCCTGCATTGATGCTCACCATATTTACTCCTCTGTCCATTGCCAATGCCCAGGATGTTTTCTCTGCTAGTGTCTTTGACAGTCCATGCCACAGCTGTAACAATTTAACCAATACATTGTTATAATTCATTTCTGAATATACAGACTAAGTCTAGAGTTAAATAGAACAAATGATTGATAACATGTTTAAATTATACCTTGAATTTTTTACAGAAATTGACATCACTCCAATCCCTTTCGGAGAGCTCGTCGGCGGTGGTGGATTTATGGTCTTCTCTCCAAATAACTGCTGTTACTGATGATGTGAATACAACTTTCTCCATTGTATCTGTCTGGGCACAGGCTTCTAATACGTTATGAGCAGCTCTTACCTCAATTTCAGCCATAAACTCCTGAGAAAGAAGCAAGAAATGAAAATTAAGATCAGTGAAATTAACATCCAGAAAAGGGTACGTAGAGAAAATTAAGTAGTACATACATCAAAGATGGGTTGTTCTTGAGGAGTTTCGAAAGAGTAAAACAAAGCAGAACAATCTTTCAATGCGTTGGTAATACTTTCATAATCAAAGGGATCCGTTTCAAATATCTTCAACTTCTTATTGTTCAGACAATTAGCTAATCCTTTTAATGGCTGCAAATTACCTGTGTACAAAAAAACAGAAATTTAATTAGAAATTTCACTGAGATGAAACCAAAATTGGTGTAAACAATTGAAGGGGTTAATTACCATAGGTGGAGACGGCAGCATGAACAATATAATTCCTTTGAAGTAGAGTTTCAACCAAGCTTGAACCTAATCTTCCTGATGCATCCATCACACATACCCTTTTGAGAATTCTTCTTCTTCTTCATGAATTAAAAGTGGTATTTCTGCTGCTGGAGACATTTTTTCGTTGCTGTTGTTTCAGAGAGAAAGTGCAAGTTGTTTGAGAATAGAAAAATGTGTTATTTGGATTATCAGGAAAAGGTGTGAATGAGTTGGTATTTAAAAGGAAGAAAAGAGAGTGCATTCAAAGTGTGTGGGGGGAAAGTAGAGAGGGAGGAGACTGGTAGATAGTTGGGAAGTGGTTGTTGTTCCTAAAAGGTAAGTAGATGGACGGCACGGAGAGAGAGAGGAGTATAATGTGTGTAATTAGCATCGTGTTTGTTTGCATCTGACACGTTCATGATCCATTCAACTTCTGATTCGTCGTGAGTTAAATGTCAGACTTTTTGTTTTTAATTTTGAGTCAGATACTCAATAGATAGCTGACTTATATATAATTCCTGATTTGGATTCGTTTGAAATATTCCTGATTTATTGGGTCAAGCTACCTACTCAAATATATTTTTGAACCAGTTGAGTCAGATCGGACTCAAAAGACAAACATATTCAATCAGATCTAATTCAATCAGACGATTTCTGTCAGATCCAGACGAGTCAGATCTAACTAGTGAAGCAGCCTAGCGTACGAGTTGTTAAGCAGCCTAGCGTTGCCTATAACTAGTTGATAGCTATCCACGTACTACGTAGTAGTAGCAATTATAATATTTGACTTTCTTGGGATATACTGAAGAGGAAATTAGAAAGAAGGGCACTTAAATGTACTTCCAACTGCTTTCCAACACTTGTTTCGATTGTGCTGTCCACAGTGTTGTTATGGCGTGTGGTCAATTACTTGTACAGCTCGAGAACGTCATGCATGATGTTTTTTCAGCTGTTAAATTTTTGACATGGATCTTTTTAACCCTGCACTTTAGGGGCGACCCGAAAGAATTAGGGGCGACTTTTTATTCCCAACCCATATACACCGTTAAGGGATGTCCAAAACGCGGAGAATACGTTAATGCCCTTACACAATCGGAAGCTATTTTGTTCCCGATTATAATAACGCATAATCGGAAGCTTAGTAACGATATTATACTACCGATTATATCGATTTTGTGCCAAGCGCATATCGGCTTCTATAATAATCGGTAGGAAAAATAACCTCACTAGACTACCGATTATAGTAGCTCCTAAATACCCAAAATTGGTGATTTCGCCAAGAAAGAAATTTGGGGCAACCGTATAATCGGAAGCCTTATTAACTACCGATTATTCTAGTTCCCAAATTCGAAAAAAATGACATTTCGCAAAAACAAAATTTGGGGCAATTTGTATAATCGGTAGGTTATTAGCTACCGATTATACTCCAACTACCCGCAAAAAATGTAGGTGATATTGTTATGAATTTTAATATTTATGAAAATCGAAGTTTTAATTGTTGATCTAACTACCGATTATACTCCAACGGCTAGTTCGTTCAAAATAAACTAGCCAGTGCCTCGAAAACCAAAAACAATCGGTAGATAATACATATTGACAAACCTCCGATTATGTTGAAGTAACCGTTTTTTTTTAAAAAACTAGCCGTTGGGTACTTTTTTGCTATAAATAGAGACCTATCTCTACCAAACTTATTCACCCATCACATTCAATCTTCCTAAATCAGTCACCCATCACTTTGAATCACCAAAAATGGCTACAACTCCGTTCAATAATATAGAAGATGTTGCTATTGTCAGAGCACACACCACTCTCACAAAGCACTCCGTTGAGGAAGCGCAATGGGTGACCAGTAACGAAGACCCAACAAGAGGGCCTTACTTTGGGGATGATCAAAACACCAATGCTTGGTGGAAACGGGTGTTTAAGGTTTTTAAAGCACTAAGCGGAAATCGTTATAGGAGGACGCTCCATGGAAAATAAGGGAAAGGTACGCATATTTATACAATGAATGCGTATCTTTGAGAAACGAATTGAAAGCTCGTAAGGACGCTATGCCAAACGAAGACCGAATGAGTAGAGTAAGTTTGTGAATCAATAGGCCTCTTATCAAAAATTATTTATTTGGTTATGATTATTCAACAACGCTAACTTATTTAAAAAATTGTTTTCCCAAAGATATACTTTGGGTCGGAGCCAATACGAATTAAGGTACGGTCATGAGTTTTCGCACGAGGACCTGCTACACTCTCTTGGAGGAAGTTGAATGGCAATTCGCCCAATATAATTAAACTCGTAGAGAATCCCTAGAGCGATGTATTGAACAATTTTATGTGTTTTACTTCTATTTTATTTCAACTACATGTATGTTTTTTCGATTCAATAAAATGAGTGACTTCAAATACTTGGTTCAATTTTATTGGTGTGGAAATAAGGATTTTAGAAAAACTCATTTAGGGGCAACCTATAATCGGTAGGTTTTGGAAACTATCTTCCGTACGATTATGGCTACATCCAAATCACGAACCACATGGTTAGGCCTGGCTTTGTACCCTCTTAACCTATGGATTCTGGCAAGGGTTCGATCTGGGGATCTTTACAATCGGTAGATTATTAAGTTGAGTAGACTACCGATTATGGTAGATTTCAAATTTCCTACAATGAAGGATTTTAGAAAAAACTCATTTTGGGGCAACCTATAATCGGGAGGTTGGGTAACCTATTTGGCTTCCGATTATGGCTAAATCCAAATCACGAACCACATGGTTATGGTCGGCTCTGCACCCCTCAAAACCTAGGGAATTTGGCCAATGCTCAATTTGGGGCTTCCAATAATCGGTAGGTTATAAGTAACCATTTCTACCGATTTTGGGCTACTCAACAATCGGTAGCTAATGAGGTGGTATTACCTACCGATTAATAACCGTTTGAAGATAAAACCAAAGTCGACCTAAATTCAAATTCATTTCATTTTCTTTTCAACTTCAACTTCAACTCCTCTTCTCCTCTTTCCTTCCGATTGCAGAGAGAGGAAAACTCTCCCCCTCTCCTCGCTATACATCGTTCATCGTCGAATCGAATCATCGTCGATTATTCTCTATAAAGATGAAAGAAACGAACGTAAGAAAGCTCGAACCAAAAACGTAGTGCGCGGTGAGGATCCGAATATTGGATTGCATGCCCGTAATAAAGAGGTTTTAACTCACGAACCCGAAGAACACGGAGACGATGAAGTAGGCGATCCGATAGCCAAACTCTCGGGAAACTTCAAATGGCGCCGATTAGGTAAGATTCTACCATTAATTTGGTTTATATTGCTTCAATTGGACGAATCCATGTTTTTTTTTTTTTAGGGTTTTCGGTTATTACCCGAGAATCGGTAGGTTAGGTATTGTTATAAACTTCCGATTGTGGTCGAACTCTTCATTTCACGAGAAAATTTGTCATATTCGGGTGTTAAAAATTTTGGTATCCTACCGATTATATAACGTTTTTCATTACCGAGGCCTAATTCAATCATAATCGGAAGCTAATTGTGATTTATCCTTCCGAATAAACTAGGGAAGAACAAGTATTAGAGACGCAATAATCGGGTGAAATATTCGTAATATCTTTCCGATTGTTTAGGCTAACAACTTGATTTGTTTCGGATACAAAGAGACGCATATTCGGTAGACATTAGTTTTGTTAGGCTTCCGATTGTGTGGAATTCGGAGGGTTATGTTGAACTTTAGATTCCGATTATTGTGTGTAGATAAACATATTAGAAAACCAAAAAGTTTATTTTGTTTCCGATTATACGTATTCGGTAGCTTTAGGTTAATCGATACTTACGATTGTGAATAATCGGAGGCAATTTGTTAAATCAACTAACCGAATATTTAGTTTCATAACTGTTGTACTTTTTGTTGTTGTTTAGGGATAGGCGAGGTAAAAACATCCAAGATTCAATTGTCTCGGCTAGTGCAAGGAAGGATAGGCGTCGTAACCCGATGTGACTAGTGCAAGGAGAGCTAGGACTGCTAACGCCGCTTCAAGTGGTCAAGTTGGAACTCAACAAGCAAGCCAAGAAGCTGTTCAACCTAGTGCCCCTCAATCAGAACCGGTTCAATCAGGTGTTCAACCAAGTGCCTCTCAATCACAACCCATCCAAGAAGTTGTTCAACCAAGTGCCTCTCAATCACAACCAATCCAAGAAGTTGTTCAACCAAGTGCCTCTCAATCACAACCAATCCAAGAAGTCATTTCAACCAAGTGCCTCTCTATCACAACCAATCCAAGAAGGTGTTCAACCAAGTGCTCCACCATCACAACCGAGAAATTGAACAAGTAGAAGAAGTAGGACAAGCCGAAAAGAAAAATCCTCCTCGAAAGAAAGCGAAACACCTTGTCGAGATGAATCGAAGGTGAAGGATATTCCGAAGGTGTAATCCTTGGGCTGCGGAGGATGGAGGACAATTGTTATTTGGATACAAAGAATCCTGGGCGAGAGAAATATATGAAACCGAGGTAATGATCGTATCCATTTTATTAACTTATTATGTTTTTCTCCGTAATACTTTTAAGGGTTGTAGTTTTAGGTTATTCTAATTTTATTTTTAACTTGTTATGTGTTTAATAGTATCATTCCTATGCGGTTCGTTTACTCAAAGCGATCGCCGCACCAACAAAAATGCTAGATTGGCCTTTGGAGGATGAATGTGAAAGGTTCAAGACCATTATTGCGAATTCAGGGGTTGGCCAATGCTGCGGAGAACTCAATGTTGGAACATGACCGGGTGGCTATATCGGCGTTTGTGGAGAGACTTTATCCCGAGACCGACACCTTCCATATGCCGTTTGGGGAGATGACGATAACCCCGAGATGATGTTGAGCAGATTCTTAAACTCCCGTCCATGGCAAGGGTGTTAGGGCCGAGTTCACTAAGCGGTTGGAATGGAGGAATCTTTATGATCCGACTAAGAGGTGTTTGGGTTGGGATGAAGAAACATCAACAAGCGAGTTCAAAAGATGCATGAAGTATAGAACTAGACAGTTCAACATGGGTACTACGATGGATATGTTCAAGGGCACCAAGGAAAAAGAAGAGAAAGGAACTTTAACGGACGAGCAAGTCAACCACGCGGCCACCGCATATCTCCTATGTGTATTGGGATGTGTCATTTTCCCCAATACCAGTGGAAATCGGGTCGACGCCAACCTTTTACAACTTCGGATCCTCTCGATAAAGTGCATGAGTACTCTTGGGGCACGGCATGCCATGCGTGGTTGATGGAAGAGTTGAGAAAGGCGTCGAGGCTTGGAATTAGCCAAGTGGCCGGGAACGTGAGTGCTACGTGTATTGTTTATTAACTCCACATACTTGGTTATTTTTTTATTTTTTTTATACTATTGAAGAATCAATTTCCTAATACTTGCAAAAATGACATTATAGACTTGGATCTACGTCCACTTCCCTATCTTGGGATTGGCCATTGAAAACCCGCATGGGAGAAAAGTGACCCTATAGGAAGAAAGTACGTCTTCGATGACAACCATTCTAGGACGAAGGAGCATCAGTTGATTCGTTTGAGGGAGATTTTGGACTCACTTAATGCCCAAGACGTATGCTTTGATCCATACAAGGAAGACCGAGCTACCGGACATATCGCGGCCGGTCCGATTTGGCACTTTATTTTGGACCGTTGTGGCACCCCACGGGATATGTGATGTACAATGCCTCAAGGGTGATGCGACAACACGGTTTTGTACAAGGTATACCAAAGGAGGAAATCCATGGCAATTTCACTTTGGCCGGAGCAATGCGAGTCGATAAAGATTCTATCACGGTGGTTCACAAGGGTTCACCATCTGTCAATTCCATTGGGATAGAAGGGCGCATTACTTGATCAACCAAGGAAGGGCAGCCAACCAAGGTTTTGAAAATGCTCCCAACTACATGGATTGGTACCGCAATGTTTCTCATGTTCGTGTAATCCGTGATCTTAAAGCAAAGCCAGCTTCGTACAAGAGTATCCTCAAAGAGAAGCCTGCGGGTTTTGATAGATTGGTACGTATTGTTTTGTTAATTTAGTTTAATATTATGTTCAAAATAGAGTAATAACCGTTTGATGGTATGCTATGTTTTAAAACAGCTGAACAGGTTCAAGCGTTTGTCGAAATGGTGCACTGATTGTATAAAGGCCGGAGAGCCTGTTTCAATTGAGAAGATAAAAAACCACAAACAGTTGATTGACAACGTTGACAATGAGGAGTATGCATCTCAGTTCGGGGAAAAATTGTAAAAGAAACCTACAACCAAGGTGAACAAAAGAACTCGGGCTTCATCAAGCACTCAAGTTGATGAAACCCATGATGATGCTGGTCCAAGTCGTAGAGCTAATAAAAATCGCAAAGTCAAAGCAAATAGGAACAAGTAAACTCTCGGTGTTGTAAACTCTCGATGTTTTTCGTTAACTTTATGGATAACTTTGTTTATGTTGGTTATGTCGGATTATGTCGTTTTCAAAGATTGTGTCGGAATATTAGTTGTTTCGTTATGTTTATGGATTAAGAACAGTTATTTTACACATTTTATGCATTTAACGATGACTGTAAGCGAATCACATGAAGAGACATGAAAGTGTTGAATTTTGGAACACAATCGGAAGATAGGTTTATATATTAACCTACCGATTCTGGGGATGTTCCAATTTTTAGTCAGAATCGGTAGGGTTATATGTTATTAACCTACCGATTCTGGGGATTGTGCAAAATATTTGGTCAGAATCGGAGGATTGCTAATATACTTTTCTCTCCGATTATCATGTGTAAAGAAAACCTGTCTTCTGTATCCAAACAACACCACAATCGGAAGGTAAATGTGCACCTTCACTTCCGAATAACAATAATCGGTTGGTTTATTTGTAATGTTCCTTCCAATCGTTATAAGTACAAAAAAATTGTTTCTGTAACCAACCAACACCATAATCGGAAAGTAATTGAGCGCATTTACTACCGAATATTCGTAATCGGATGTTTGTGGTTTCGTTAATGTCCGATTATTATACTAAAAACAACTATGGTTTCTCAGTAACCAAACAACACCATAATCGGAGGCTCTCTGGTAATATATTGAACTCCGATTATGGCTCGCATAAAAATCACGAACCACATGGTTATGCACAGCTCTGTACACTCAAAACCTATGGAATTTGGCAAGGATTCGATTTGGGGCTCCTTACAATCGGTAGGTTTTTAAGTTGTTAACTCTACCGATTATGGTAGATTTCAAAATTCATCACATGAATGATTTTACAAAAAACTCATTTTGGGGCAACCCATAATCGGATGGGTTGGTAATATATTTAACTCTCGATTATGGCTGCATCCAAAACGCAAACCAAGTGGTTAAGGCTGGCTGTGTACACTCAAAACCTATGCAATATGGCAAAGGTTGGATCCGGGGCTCGTTATAATCGGTGGGTTATATAATTATATACCCTACCGATTATGGTATATTTCAAAATTCATTACGTGAAGGATTTTAGAAAAAACTAAATTTGGGGCAACTTATAATCGGTAGTTTATGTAACCTATTAGGCTTCCGATTATGGCTACATCCACGGGACCATGACTCAAGCAAAGTGGTTATGGTTGGCTCTGCACCCCGAAACAATTTGGCCAAGGTTGAATATGGGGCTCCTTATAATCGGTAGTATTACAAGTTGGATAACCTACAGATTATAAAAGGGATTATTGGCAAGAAGTATCTACACAACAATCGGTAGGTATATTTTAATTTAACCTACCGATTGCATTTTTACCTACCGATTATGGTGTTGGCTACCGATTATATAAGGGCATATTGGCCATTTCGAAAAATCGAAGATAAGGGGTAGCTTAGATTTACGTTTGGGTGACCTTTTTTGTCTTTTAGTGTTGCCTCTAATTCTTTTGGGGTCGCCCCTAAAAATGCCAGGCTTTTTAATTCTATGTAAACGAGTTGTATATTTTTTTTTGCTTGCCGTTAGTGCAAGTTGTGCGAGGTTCGGACAAGCCGGTGTAAAACATATGTTCCACTCTTAGGAGATATTCTCTAGTCGACCCGGTATTTGCTATTGTAAAAGACTTTGGATTTGAATTTGGATTGGGGTATACCCAGATTAATTGGGGTATACCCAGATTTATATGGACATAGTGCCCTTACTAAGGGGAGGCCAAATATGGGTGTGGTTACAATACTACCCTTACCCTATATAATTCTAATTACCCGTTTTCTTTTATACCATTTCATCTTCTTCTCTTCTTCGTCTTATAATTCTAAACGTGATCTCTAAAAGTGAAACCCCTAAAATTTTGATCCCATCTTCCCATTGACGTCGAAAGTAAACGATGGAAGGTACTCACCAGTATGAAGAAGGTCAACTAGTCCAAGCCCTAGGCTTCGTGTTTTCTTGATTCAGTCTGTGAACATATAAATACTCACCTCATTATGATTCTTACTAGCAAACCTAGAAGTCAAACCTAAAAAAAAACCTTCGTAACCTCTTTCACAGTCGTCTATCTTCAAGGTTCGGTCCCGATCTCTAATTCTGTTTGCAACCCTAGTTTTATTAATCTATACCAATAGGGTTCTTGACATGGAGAACATACTCCCAACAGATGTCACAATAGACATACTTTCCCGCTTACCTGCCGAATCAATCTACCATTGCAAACAAGTATGCAAAACTTGGAGAAGTCTCATCAATTACGATACGTTGTTTGCTCGGAAATATCAAAGCCGTGTCTATGAACAGGATAATGCCGGTGCTGCTGCTTCTGGTAAGTTGGGTCTTGTGTTTTCTACTGCAAGTAGTGGTAATCTAGGGAAACAATTTTATTATGCTACATACGCTCCATATGAATGCATCATGAAATATACAAGGATCAACTTATTCCCCATGGATGAATTAAAAACTTGTAGAATTCTTGGTTCTTGCAATGGTTTGGTTTGTATTTCTCGGGATGTCGAATACGAATCTTACAATGATAAACTTATTTATGTATGTAATCCTGTTTTAAAAGAATATCTTCGACTACAAATGAATACAAGGTAGTCAAAATCCACCAAGTTTTTGGCGAAGCTGGAAGACGGGTTTACGTATACACTCTTGGCAGTGGCACAGGGTGGAGATACATTGGCAAATTCACATACGGAATAGAGCAGACGTATCCAAGCGTATTTGTCAACGGTGCTCTTCACTGGGTAGACGGTAAACAAGGAAATATTGTGGCTTTTGATTTGGCAGACGAAAAGTTCACTATGATCTCCTTGACACCACCTTGTTTCATAGATAATTGGCCTTTCAAAAAATCATCGTCCGCGTCGAGCTATCAACTTCGGGTCTTGGGAGGATCATTGTGCATTGTCCATAAATACAGTGATTATTTTTACGACATATGGTCATTAAATAACGAAGGAAAAGGAACTCAATACCGTCATTGGAGTAGAGATTATAGTGGTTTTGAGTTTTGGCACCATTACAAATATCCATATGAGGCCGGAACATTCGCCCTTACGAAGGATGATGAAGTTCTATTTTTCAATAAGCATTCTTTCTACAGTCATGACTTGAAACAAGTTAGAGATAACCAACTGGAATATCTTCTGGATTTTAAAAGAAAGATCACTACACATGTTAGAGAAGCCGTACTTCATGTAAACAGTTTTGTATCACTAAAAGCATTGGGAGAGGAAGATACAAAGATTTTGGAATTAACTGAAGTAGAAGACTTTGAATCACATCTTATAAGAACTAAGAAAAACGATTTCGACGACTTATCCATATGCACGGAAATTCGACCACAAAAAAAAAGAAAGGGTTCGAGTCAAAGGTGGAGTCAGAATACAGACAATACAAAGAATCAAGTTTGGAGACATAAGGAAAAAGATCAGCAGCTTGAAGAAGGAAAGCTGTACTTACAAGTATAATGGTTTCATTTGATATTGGTTAGTAAATAGATGACACCTTTTCTTAAAACATTTGCCTTTTGTATGATTAGTCACTGTCCTTACATCATCCATCTCATCTTTTTGTTTGTTTTTTATGCAAACTTTGAGTATAGTAGTAATCTTGTGTTGTTAAATGCACTTTTGGCTATATTCATGTTTATCTGACTTTAGTTTAGTGGACGAATATTTGAATAAACTTGTTTCTTGTAAACAATGCTGAAATAGAGACCTGCAATACAAATTCCCTTGGCTATGATGCGGCGTCTGGAGCTAAATCGCGTTCCTGGAAATTTTATATTCAGTGAAAAAGAAAGTATTTTTCTAGTTGCTCATGAGTAGGAGTTTTAAGGAAATGCCAAAATACAGAAATGCATTGACATTACAGAGGAAATGGGGTGGAGGTAAATAGATGGGCCATAAAGTGATATACCGGTACTGTTAGTGCGGCAATTTTAATCTCAAGGAACACTCACTGGGAAAATTCTTAAATATTTCTTCTGATTTCTTTGCTTGGTTCCTTTGTGTGTGATTATTTAATTTTTTTCCAGCAGTCTTTGCTTTATCTGTAGTAGGTAGTTGGTGATATACCCTGAGAAAGATAAAGCCTATAATCTCCAGGGTTGTCATCAACTAGGTCTTGAAATTTCTTGAAACCTTCCTCCATATTACCAGTTAGAACATTTATTTGTTCAATCGAAATTCTTATATTGCTCGACAGGAAACCTTCACTTCTTTGGTCTTTCAAAAGGGGGTAACGTTTTACTAACTAATAATTATCTTGGATACGCCTTTCGTTATAATCTAGAATTTGGGGGTCTAATAAAGTTGGCGAGAGATGGGTCGTACCAATACCACACATGATCAGCTTTGTTTCGGTGAAAACACTTGGAGAAAAAATGTAGTCACATTCTCCCAAGAACATGATGGACTTATATAGCTCCATGCTTGAGGAAGACAAAGAGAATGCGTACTTAGACCTGCACCAACAGCCTTGGATAAGAGGGCGTGCAATAGCCTCACACTTGCATCCGAACTCTATAATTGTAGGTACTTTTGCGTATTATTCATTTGTTTACCTTTGAATTTTGATACCTGATTTGTTTTATCTGTTGATTTCTTTGTAAGAAGGGTTGAATTGCTTAGTGCTCCGTATATATAATTGCGCTGTTCTATACAAACCTACTACTTTTTTTTTTTTTTTTGAGGTAAAGGGGTACAATCTTTATTGATAAAGAAAAAAGAGAATTATAAGAGAAGAAGGCGCATAACAAACAACCCACAACCAGAAAGAGAACAATGGTGGTGGTGGAGCAATAACAGCCCAAACTAGAAGGATACAAATCTACTACTTACGTATTCATCTTTCAATCTGTCTGTATATATATATAACGAGTAGTTTCTCATCTTTTGTCTGCTAACTCATTTTGATATGTACATTATCTTTTCTATATTGTTTCTTGATACAAGCTTCTTTGTAATCTTTGTTTATCAGTTCAATATTTTCCCGTAATGGTTTCATGGTGTGATTGAAATTTTGAAGACATTCAAATTCTATACATCTATACACAAGCGTAGTCTCTTTATAACTTGAGTTTTTAGACTTCTGATTAGTAGACCGAATCCTAGTCAAATTAAGATTGAGAAGGTTTCTCCGAATGCAGCAAGTCTTTGAACGTATATAAATACTGACCTCATTCTTACCAGCAGTATTTTGTTGGCTTTTGAGTGTATTGGTCTTTTCGCTGTTATTCGACATGAATACATTCACATCATCATCTCCATTCCCATCCAACGTGGAAATAAAGTCATTCCATGCTATAGATCATGGTTTGTACAAACGCTTAGTCATTGACTTAGCTCAAGACATGATGCTCAGCATGAAAGCTATTTCCTTTTGGATGTGGCTCGAAGAGGTTGGATTTCCAAACAACATCGTCTCAAGGCTGCTAAAGATAGGTGATACTGAACTATCACTAATATTTGGTGAAGCTGTTGGTTGCCTCAAGTGTATCGAATCATCTACGCCTCCATTCTCTTCTCCAGCAGCAAATAATGTCATTGAGATTCCATTAACTAAAGCTGTGGTGTCTCCCATGGGAATCAACGTAACAAATTTATACAAAAACAGGGATAGCGCGTGCACAAGAATCAACCACGCTGTGGATGAAGTCTTTCCTGAGGCTTTTGACGATATCATTCAACAAGCGTTGCGAAAAAATCGGCAGCATAATCCTTCTGCATGGGTTCCTCAGCAGCTCATCATGTGTCGAACGAAAATGATTTACTTATTTCTTTTAAAGGTAGTCTCCTTTTCAGAAGCATAACTGCGTAAGACATGGTACATACTAATCTGTAGCTTCTACTTCATCACGTTGCACTTTACAAAACTTAGAAAGAATACCAAGAATTATAGAAAGGAATTCACGACTGGAGTGGTATAGGGAAAAATATTTGAATAACTTTATTCCCATTAGTAACGATGATAGCAATTCAAAAAAGATGGTTTCATTGATTCTTGGCGATTCTTCCGAGTGAAGAAGGTATATGATGAGTTTTCAATTGCGGGTAAATGAGCTGCATCCTCGAGCCATTCTGAAAAAGATGTTCATAAAACTTGGAAACTTAAGATGAGGAAGCTTCACCAAAATATCACACACACATCAGAGATGTTCGGCCACGGAATTTTATCGAAAATCAAACCAATGCATGTCTGTACTATAGTTGGTTGATACAGCAAACAAATCAGACCCTAGAATAATGAAAAAAAATCAACGACCTGACATCTGACTCAGGCCGAGTCAAACGCCGGATAAGATTCAGTTCACGAGCCAAACAAACAAGATACGTAGTAAGGGTGTACATCGGGCCGGGCAGGCCAGCCCAAGCCCGATTATAGCACAGGCCAGGACGGACGGGCTTGTAGTCCTTACTACCCATTAAATTTAACAGGCCAGGCCGGGCGTGGCAATCACAAAAATTTAATGCCCATGGCCCGTCCATACCCGTGAAACAATACAGGCCAGGCCAGGTCGGGCCGGGCAGGCCTCGGGCCTAAGAGATAATTCAAAATTTTAAAGTATGTATGTTTGTTTTTTTGGCTTGATGAATGATGATATATTTGTAACTCGTTCAAATGGTAGTTCAAGCAATTCATATTCATTACTGTGAAATGTAATTCAAAATTTTCTATAACCCCAATAAATTGTCCACATATGAAATTTAAGTTCTTGAGAAATCCATCACACTAGTAGAAAACTTTATTCGAGACTATTGGTAGTCAGGCAGACCGGGTAACTAAATAGGCTACCGGGTAGGCTAACAGGCTGGACTCCAATATTTGAACAAAAACCCGGGTCTGCCCACTTATAATTATCGGGAAGGCCAGGATAGCCCATGACAGGCTGTCGGGCGCCCATGGGCTCCTTCGGACCCGGGCGGTACATGGCAGGCCGCAGGCTTCCGGGCATTCTGTACACCCCTAAATGTGAAGCTCAATCCCTTTGAAGGAAAAGCTTTAGCAAATCCTACATTATATCGTCAGCTTGTGGGAAGTCTTAATTATCTAACCATCACAAGAGCAGATATCAGTCATGCAGTTCATGTAGTTAGTCAGTTCATGTCAGCTCCAAGATCCACACATTATGCTGCAGTACTGCGGATATTACGTTATATCAAAGGCACCTTGTATCAAGGTATAAAGTTCTCATCTACTTCTGATCTTTGTCTTCATGCATATTCATATTCAGATTGGGCTGGTGACATCACAAATAGACGCTCAACCACAAGATACTGAGTATTTCTAGGAAACTCTTTGATCTCTTGGCGCAGTAAGAAACAAAGTGTAGTTTCTCGGTCTAGTGCAGAGGCTGAGTATCGAGCTCTTGCTCATACAACTTCTGAAATTGTTTGGTTGAGATGGCTCCTTGAAGATATGGGAGTTTATTTATCAGAACCTACTCCATTGTGTTGTGACAATAAGGCCGCTATTCACGTTTCTCATAATGACGTGTTTCATGAACGACTGAAGCATATTGAGATTGATTGTCACTTTGTAAGACATCACTTCAAGCGACAGACTATTGTCTTACCATTTGTTCGCTCGGAATTGCAACTCGCTGATTTATTCACCAAAACATTGACCTCAGCTCGTCTAAGGTTCTTGATTTCCAAACTCAACATGTGTGTTACACCATCTTGAGTTTGAGGGAGGGTGTTAAACGATATTGTCCTGATCTCTTAGGATAATATCTTTCTTTACATGGCATGTATATCTTT
Organism: Papaver armeniacum; assembly: GCA_023531295.1. Lineage (NCBI taxonomy): Eukaryota > Viridiplantae > Streptophyta > Magnoliopsida > Ranunculales > Papaveraceae > Papaver > Papaver armeniacum. The sequence goes on from JAJJWW010017229.1 coordinate 661,678, forward strand.
GTATATTTTGTTCACTTATTTGTGTATATCTTGTTTCTCTTTTTATCTTTGTTTCTTGTATATAAGAACAGATGTATTGTATCTTGTTTACGACGTTGAATACAATTCTATCATTCAGAATATACATGTCATGTCAATCTCTGTCAGAAAGCAACTCCTGATTTTTGCTAAATCCCACTGCTCATCAAGTCATCAACATGATGCATGGTAACAATTTTGTACTTATACTTTCAAGTGTGTGCCTAAAAAAATAATATATTGACCTGTACCCTTTTCCCTTTGTTTTCTGTCAGTGCACCTGTCCATGATTCTGCAGTCACCAGTGTTAGTATAGTTTGTGAAGGCAAGCTTGACCTTGATGAGGTAAAGACCTAAAAAAACTGCAGAAGTTGTAACTGCTAGCTGTATCGGTTGGTTTCAATTTGTCATCTTACTGTTGCTACACAAGGTACCAAATGCTGATTTACTTTTAACCTGAAATTTCAATCTACATGTAGGTAAATGATTTGCTCGAAAAGACTATTGATGAGAAAGGAGAGGATCTGTGTAGGATGAAGTGGATTGTCTAGGAATGATTCAGATAGGTTTAAGCCTGGACCCTGGTGGCTGTTGTTGTCAGTACTAGTGAAGTGAAAATGTGGCTGATATCTTGGGGAACTGCCTCCAGCTGCTGATGTAGCTGCCGAGGTTGTTGTTGGAGGAACCGTTGTTCCTTATGTTACACAGGTTTCATGGATCTAAAATGCATCAGTAAGGTGGAGTATTCTGATGTCTGTCTCCTTAATTTGATTTGAAGGCGGATCCACTATCCTTTTGATAATTCTAAAGCCATGCACGAGAGAACATACTATTTGTCTCTCGGTTCATAGCTGCATGCTAAGCGAAAGCAATAAGTGTGACTGCATTGCAACATGACCTCGAAGTAATTCCTGTGAGTATTATGTAATGGGATAATGTTTGTGATGCATCTTATCTGTGCTGCCTGTCCTGACTCACATAATGTTCCTCTAGACTAGCTATATCATTCTAGTTTGTGGTTTGCAATCCTTATTGTCTCACACACTTAATTTTATCAGGGTGGTGACCTCACAGATATTGGACAAGGAGGTGTGAATATTAGTGGTGGGGAAAAGAAAAGAGTTTCCATGGCCACCGTATAGTCTACTCCAATTCATGATGGTATGGTGAAAGAGGAAGGAACGTTCAAGGAACTAAAACCTTGGAAGGCTGTAAAATCAAAAAGATGGATTTCATGGTTTCCTTCCTGTAATGTCTAATCAATTGTGAGTTCTTTTCTCTTTTTAATAAGAATGTCAATTGTAATTTGTAACTACAGTTTGTGATTTTGTGTTGGATTTTTCTTTTTCTTCTGACGGATTAAACCGTAAGTACTGACCGATTCGACTCGGATCGGTTTCGAACCGAGCCGGATGTGGATCGGCAGAGTTACAGTTCAGCAGCTGGAAACCGGCAGATAACCGGACCGAGCGATGTGCAGCCCTAGGACTTAAACTTGCAGTAAGGGACCTTTGATAGGTCTTGAGTACAACACAACCTTCCTACGTCTCTGACGTATAAATATAAATTACTAGAAGAGTTGTTCCAACCTACTCATATGTTATCTTTGTGACTTATACATGGTTAAGTTCTATGTTGGCGGCGAAAGCACAATTATTCAAAGCACTGGACTCACCGTTATATTCACTGCAAAGTTCAAGCTAATGACTATTACAACTAACCATAACGGCTTCTATAATTTTCCGTTTGTCATCTTTTTTTTTTTTTTTTTAAATAACAACTTTGTTGTTGCATAAATAAATGTCTCAATGACCACATCCACATGAAAAAGAAGATTGTCACAACTGGGACAAGACTACTGAGTATAAAACTAAACCCAATTTTAGTACTTCTTTTTCCTTTTCTCATGGGGTACTAGATTTTTAGGGACTTGACTTGATTATTTCTAGCCTTCTAGGTCTCTTCTACTGAAATTTGGCTGTTACAGCTCATTAGTCTTTTCAGACAACCTATATTGCAGTTTGAAAACCCCAGATTGAATATTAACCTACCAGGTTCTTTGGAGAGGTTATTCCTTTATTTTTCTTCTTCTGTTCTGCTGAATCCAAAATTTCGTTAAAAGCAAAAGGTAAAATACAAGCTTACTTTACAAGACTTCACAAGAACAAGAGCCACATTGCCCCCCTAAGTACTACCAAATTATTTGAATCTAAAATATGATATACTCGGCCCCTCTACAGCTTGCAAAAAGGACTGTCTACCCTCATAGTAATTCATGGCTCCTTGCGGTAGGAGACACCCTGTATCAGCTATGCATCTAATCAAACTTCTCATTTTTGCTTGACTATCCATGTAATGGAGTTAATCTTCAACACCTCCCACCATACTTGCCTAATCAGATCTAATCAAACTTCTCATTTTCCCCCATCTCACTGCCCCTTAAAGAGCATAAATCACTGCATTTGCTTCAGCCAGTAAGCTAGTCATAACCCCTAGGCCAATACTCTGCGCTCCAAGAACTAAACAGAAAAGAGTCCCCACTTCTGGCAATCATTCCTGCACCTCACATGCCTGGGTTCCCCTAGGATGCATTACTCCGTCAAGTTCAGGTGGCTGCCATCTAATTTCAACCGGAATAATATGTTAAACCATTCTATGCTCCGGCCTGAAATAGTTTAACATTGTAAGATCATACAGGAATTCAATGTGATGACCAGTTGATAATGTTTTAAGCTGGAATCACTGGAGGCAATCATGTCTGAATGACAACAATACAACGGGTGGTGATAGTGATACCTTCTTAATTGACAGAATCTGTCCATGAGTAAATCGAGGAGGACTACGTCGATCCCAACAGCAGGAACCTTCTCATAGAATCATCAACCGAAGCACCTTCAAGGATAGAATCTCCGCTAATCACGTTCACACCATCCTTGGAACAAAAGGAGAACCATGCTGGGACCTTTGTACGTTCAATTTTTTATACAGGCTAGGTGATTCAACAGGAAATGGAAACAGTGGATACCATAGGCCGTTGCAAGAAGACAGGTTTGCCTGCAGAATTTGCAACTTCAACTCTTCCCATCAGGAGCTGTTTCAAAACACTCGAGACAGAATGATGGCAGCTTAATGACTGCTACTATTTTCATCATGCTTTTGGGTTCCATATCTGCACGCCACAATAAATACAGTCATTACCAAACTAATCCTCCGACTAAAAGCTAAAATATGAACATTTAGAAACCCAAAATACAGCATCTTGGATACCACACTTGAAAAAACTATGTAACAAACATAAAAAATGAAATCTTTGTACAGGTACTTGTATCTGCTTCATTCACATCTTTCCTTTAATCTGCAGTACGCCTAGGATATGCATTGTGCCTATGTTCGGTACTTAGACTTGCTCGCACAGGGCATCAAGGCCTTCGACAAAGATTGGGAACCCTAGTACTCTCTTTTTGCAAACTCCAATAGATGCTATGAAGCTGAAGCAGTATATATCGAGCTTGCCTATACACGCTTTCTAGCTTTCATGGATATCAGTTCAGTTTTCAACCTTACTTTTATAAGTGAAAATACAGGCTTGTGTGAATTCCTATTGACGTTGAGAACCTTACGCCATTGTCAAGCTTGGGTAGGCACACCTTTTACTTTTCATGTCTTGACCTATGGAACTAAACCTCAGTTTTCTACCACTTTTCAGAAATATTTACATATTATTTCTACTGCATCTCTGCTTCATACTTAATAATCAATACAAAAGAGCAGACAAAGATAAGGACATCTCTACATGTTCAATTGAATCCGAACAGAGGCATAGAAGACTAGTAGACTACTCATGTAATGTCATGTTTCTAATTTCGGATATACAAACCATTCACTTTCCTATTGACTTTGAGACTTCTATCAGTCTTTTTCTCTAAGTATGACATACCGGATATATGCTCAGCTATCTGATGAAGGATGGAAGATTACCCATGTCCGGTTCCTAGTTTCAGATTTGCAAAGAAGCAACATTGGTCTAATCACTTTCCTCATCTTCTGTATCCCTCTCTAAGAAAGGATAAAACTCACATGTATGCTTAAGTCATAAAAGTCACTGAGATTCTACGGAACCTCAGAAAAGACTCACATAAGAAACAAAAAAATTCATGTACTTGCACTTGTAATAAAAACCGCTAAAACATAACAACCCAACACAATGTGTGCATGAAACGCCTCTCAGAGTAGCAGAATTGCATAAATTTCATGTTGGGTATTTCTTTTCACGAATGACATCACAAACACCAAGCCGTATAACAGTTCAATCCTAATCTAATTTTTGTCTTTCTACGAAATTCGACCATCTATATCATACCAACATAAAATCTCTAACAGATACATAAAAAAAGGGCTTCACAAAGATCTTTCCAACACCAAATTACTTAGTCATAGCTAGACGCAAGCTCTTCGTTGGTTCCTCAGTTGGATCCAACATGAAATCCCTAATCTCTATAGATCAGTGAACTAAAAGTGAACAATAGCAATGTGTAAAATTACAAAACTAAAGATCGAGACCGACTCCAATTACCTCTGAGATTATGAATTAAGGAAGACAACCGTGAAAAACACCTGAGCTTCTGCTTCTTCTTCCTGAATTGACATCAAACATACAAAAATTACAACAAAATTACAACTGAAACTCAATTACCGTGGAGAGATGATGTACAGAAAACTTCACCTTGTTGTATATGAAGTGAGGGATTATCTCTGAAGCTCGATTTAAGTTCTGTATAATGGTGATCTCATTATGAATCGCCAGAGGTGAAGAAGAGAGGGATTGGATTGAGCTCCGAGTCTCCGACTCAGTAACTTGCTCAAAGTTACTATTTACCCTACTCTATATACGTGTACTAGCTTTTACTTTTACGGTTTTACCAGGGTAAATTTTCGGAAATGATACCATTCACTACGCTATTCACCACTCAGTGCTAGGTGTCGCAAGAATACTGGTTCAGGGTTGTTCAGCCGGGACCCATTGTTGGTGTAAAAGCATTCACCATTTGAGAGATGTAGGGTTTGGATTTTGTTGTTAAATTGTGAATGGGGAGGTGTTTTCTAGCACTGAATAGCACCGCCAGTAAATTTTAAACACCGCACCCGAATAATTCAATAAAGTAAATCCAAGTTCGAGGATTTGCATCGCTCCCGGTGAGCAATTTTGGTCTATTAGAGATTTGAGGTAAGGAGATCTTTTGTTTCCTTACTGATTTATTCTCTGTATGGATGTTTTTTTCATGGTTCTTTTGCAAGCTGGGTCTAATAATCTAATTAGAGGTGTTTTTCCTCCAGATGATTTTTCAAATATAAAAAGCAAATGAAACAGGTTTTGAGGCATATAAAATCATTTTCCTATCTAGGATGGGTTTAATTATAAAGGATGTTCTAGCAGTTGGGAGATTACTAAGTTACCCTTAATTATTTTAAATTACTTAAATACCTTTCACCCAAATTCAAAGCATATACCTAAACTGAAACGACAAGGGTACTCAAGTATACCACAATCTTTTTTTTTCAATCTATAAGTCCGATACCAAGTGTATCGTCTATGGACAAAGTTGAGACAATACGACAACAACGTATACACTTGATAATAGTTAAGGTATGATCAATATACTATAGGACCACAATCAAGTGTGTTAGATTTAACGTACAAGTGCATTACTTTTAATTATAATAAAACAATTATAATTGGGGAACGTAAAAGTAACTCACATAATAAGATTTTGTTAATGAGAAAACCGCAAATGAAGAAAAACTGTGGGACCTAGTTCAATTTTGAATACTCTCGGTATTAAGCCGTTATACAAAGAACAAAGCCAACTTCGTATAGTTGAGACCAAGTAATCTACCCCTAGTTACTTAATTAGTTCCTTCATATCCCTGCGCCTACAACCGTCTGACCAACGCACGTGAATCCCAAGACATAAATCATTATCTTTAGTTGATTTACCGATGTAAAGTCTTAAGAACTCAACTCCTTTTGATTGTCTTCCAAACAGTAAAGGAAAAAGTTGTTTGGTAACTACTCCAATAATCTTTTAAGAAAAGATATGTTGAGTTTGTGACAGAGTCTCTTCCATTTAAACATGTAAACTCCTTTGTCGGGTAAGATCAATCAAAATCCGAAATAATGAAATCTAGATTCACAACTATCGATTGAATCTTGCGAGAATACCACAAAATGATAGTTTTCGATATAAACGACTATTTGATCAAATCTACCAAAGACAAAACGATCAAAATGTGTGCACAAATATCACGAGATGTGAAAAACAATCAGAAAAAATCTTCTTGTCTTCAAATCTTCAATTTCCTTCAATTGTACTTGCACACCACATACTTGATTCCACTTATGATCGATCACGCACAAAACGGAGTCTGTAGACAATGTATTATCACAAGTTAATTATTTTCAGATCTAAAAATAGTTTTGAAGATCCCATCAATACTTTGATCTAGTTTGAGTGACCTTATGTCAGAAGAGAATGCTCTCAAGAATAATCAAACTAGGTGCAACCAAAGTTTCAACAACCGTTAATTAGTCAATCACATCAATAATTGAAAACTAAAATAATAATGTAATTTTCTAGTTTCCCACCAATGGTACTCGTAGAGCTTCTTGATCCCACATAAGTCTTTAAACGAGCGGACATAAGAGATTTCGCCTAGTTAAGGCACTTTCCTCTCCGGATAATCGGCTCCACCAGAAACAACACGAATGAAGTTTGCCTGGCTCTTAGGATAGTTTGCAAGAAATGCAAACTCAATTATTTATATACCAAGATTGTTTGGACAACAAGGAAATTTCAAAACCAAAAATATTCTCAAGATATGCAATAAGTACCTAATTTCGGTTTTCATATTTCCAACTAATATCGAACCTGGAATTATGAAATCTCTCAATAGAAAAATATCTAATATTATTAGTGTATTAGCATTGGACTAATATAACCTCTTGTGCCATGAAAATATTGAAAGGGAGGGATTGGTAGTAATACAAAGACTGATACGCCTGAAGGTGGTGCTAGTATTAGAGGGATTATCAATCTTTGGGATAATAGCAAAGAAGGTGGTGCGAAGATCTTCAAGGATGTGTCTAATGTGAAAGAAATATTTCACCTTAAAAATAACATCATGTCTTATTAAAGGCCATTGAGGCTGAAAGAATTTGAGATTAAATCCAAGCGACGCTTGAGATTTTTCCAAGGCCATAAATTGGGCAACTTTGTGAATTTCTCTTAAGGTGGGGATAAAGGAGATCTTTGTTATCCTCTGTAGTATAATAATACGATAAAAGAGGTCAGTTACATGAGAAGTAAGTTTTTATTCAAAATCCAACGAAATGTTCTTGAAGTGTTTGGTGAGCTGGCATATTAGATATTACTTGATGGGTGGTCGCGGTAGTACCAAAGTTGTATGTGATTTACCTAATCATATTTCTTCTTCTTCTTCGAGTACAGTACAAATTTCTATCCCCAAACATAAGGTCGTCTCCATACATTTTCTTCTCAATTGTTCTTCTTGATCGTATAGACTTTCCAACTCATTAATGTTATCTTTGAGTTGGTCAAATCTCCCAGAAGAATTTTGACTATGAATGTGGGATATCAAGTTTATAGAATTTATACTATGTTAGATAACCCCAAAGACCTCTTTAATCCACACAACAAGATACATATGGTTTTTATTAGTGAAACATAAAAGTCATCCGGCTCGAATTTTATTAAAACTTATTGTTAGGGATGCATTTTTTTGGTTTGGAAGGTTGCGCTAGATTCAAATTGTACTAAATGTGGATATGGGGAGGCCTAATCATAAGCAGTAAGTCAAATATACCATTCTCCACTAACCTAAATCTTATTCAAACCAAATACCTTAATCCGTTTCACTCATTTTTCACTTCTCTATTTTATTCTTCTTCTAAAAAAAATAAAAATAAATAAACTATTTTAAATTTTTTATTCTTAAAAATATCACGCGATTATACATCAGATCAGTCCGACTTGGTTTGAATCGGTATCAACCGATTTAAAACGGGCCAAGTTGTTAATCCAAAAATAAAGATTTAGTGAATTGAGGAGTTCAAACACCAATAAATCCTCCTGATATTACTAGTATTAGGTAAAAATTGAAAAACTCAATGTTTATTTTAGAGTTTGATTGAATAAATAGGTTAGATAACGAAATTAGGATTTCAAAATTGGATTTCTTAATTTCCTAAGTTTTGAGTTAGTAAAAAATTCTCTATTAATTTTTTGTCATTTTTACGGCTATGTATTTCTCATCTGTAAGCGTAAATTTTCCCAACCGTAAACTTTATATCCTAGCCGTAATCTCCTCTTACGGTTGGGAAATCCTAGACGTCTCAACCCTAAATCTTACAGTCAAACTGAGTTTTTCACCGATTTTTCCTTGTTTGTAGCATTCTTAGAAATCGGGGAAAGAATGAGACTCAAAGAAAGCAGGAAGAAGTAAATTTATTCCTGACGTTATGATGATGATCAAGGACACGAGTCGTTCTATTGATGCTTGGGAGTTGTTGAGTCGTTCTATTGATGCTTGGGACTTGTTGAGTGTTGAGCGACAAAGAACATTTGTAAATGATTTATAAATAGAGTCAAATAATCCTGCAAAACATCTCTATACTGATGAACCAAGGTGTTCCAAGAGGCATGGGTGTTCTTCATCATCTAGTGGGATTTCAAGAGAATGTTAGTAGTAGTGGATAAATGAGTCATGAACTTGTTTAACTTTAGTGGTTTCATCTTTTATTATTTAAGACTTTGTCGTAGTATGTGGTAATGGATTTAAAAGAATTCAGATATATTTCTTTTGTTTTGAGTTATTGACAGCAATTTAGCTTCAAGCAATGTATTTTAGAGTTTAACATGCCTAATTTTAAATATAATAGAACAACAATAACATAATGGAAATTCAAGGTTACTGATGGCTAGGTATACACCTCACAAACCTAATTGTATGTTATTTATGGTTGGCAAATTCCCGACCGGAAGTGTTAGATTTCCCAGCCGAAAAAATATATACCCCAACCGTAAATTCTTCTGGGATAAAACATTATGGTCGGGAAATCGAAAAATAAAAGAAGAAAAAAAAAACCTAGTAGTAAAATAAAAAAAACTACACAATTACGGCGGAGAATTTCTTCAGTATCACAAACAAATTCATTATGTCTATACCTCAAGAAAGTAATATTCCACAAATCTTGAGACTAGAACTTTCGATCGTACTAAAAATAAAGTGGTAGAAAGTAATTACCATAGTTTGATGTTATTATCATATTATAACTTAATTTTAAAGAAACAATGACTTCTCTATCGCGTAAAACGAGCTCAAATCATAATTTATTTCATCCTTATTTGTTTGTTTAGTACTTAATAATGCATCATCCTCAAATGTTCATATTAAACTACATAAAATGAACAAACAAAGAAAACAAAGCGAGTGTGGCACCACCGAAATTCAAACATTACTGTTGAACATACGAAATATAAAGAGAAGAAATTTCATCAAAAAGTAATAATTAAGTAACCAAAATATACATACATGCTACTACAAAGTAATACTCCATTATCTTAGAAAATGCCGAAATCCTCTATTGATGCTTTAACGAACCGATAAATTATATCTAATGGTTTTATTGAAGCTAAGTGACTTTAAATGATTTACTCGCAGTATTACTTTTTCTTTGTTATAACCATGTTAATAATACAACTCAGAACAAAGTTATGCAATAGATATCAAGAGATAGAACATTTTTTAGGAAGTTGGAACCAAATATATTTCCCAAATCCATTGAGAAGAAGCTCTCAATTTTCTTGGTTTTTTTCTGCATATATAACATAATAATTTTTATAGATAAAACTATTATGATTAACATATAGAAACATTTCAATTTGTCATGTAATTTGCCTTCCAACACATTATTGTCCTTAAGATCTACAAGATGTTGATGATGATGAAATACAACATCAATATGTTTTTGTTGAATTCCTTATAATCCAGAAGAAGGATGAAAATTAATACTTTCCAGGAAAAACAAGATAAACAAGATGGATGATGAAATTTGAGTTGATACGATGAGTGATCACCAAGCAGATGATTTTTTAAGAAAAAAACGATTTAAATCAATTAACAGTAACATTTATACAAACTTTATAGTTTATAAAGAAAATTTATTACAAGAATTTGATTGTTTTATAAGAAACCTAACAAAAAAAAAACCCAAACAAGTTAGCACCAGAAAGTAAAAAAGTCATGTGATATTATATTTTCACATATATTGTGTGTTACAGCTATATTATATTAAAGAAACTATGTGATATTACACAAAGATTTATTATGGAATGAAGTACATCTAGTTTTTTTTTAGAGACGACTTAATCTGTTGGACTTTCACATTTTTATTTAACTTGCAAATACATGTAATAATAAGTATTAGTTACCTCTTTTTGATTTTTTAAGTTTAATAAGAGATAGTATATGTATTTGCAATTTCAACGAAAAGTATTATCTCATAACCATGAACTTTTTATTACGATAGCTAGATATTTACGCAACATCATCTTAAGCCTTTTATAAAATAAACGTATATGTATTATTGATGTTATTTTTCTCATTGAATAATTTCTAAAATATAAGTTAACGTAGGTTTTTATCATTTTTAATGTAACACTTTATAATATATAACTCAAGTTTCCTTATAATGTATATAGTTACTTGGTCACTTATTTTATCACTTATTTTGACACTGGTCTTGTGTTTTTAAAAGGTCCGGGAGGATATTTTTTTTCCTTTTTCAATCTTCTTTAGTTTTTTTTTGTAGTGCTTGGGGGTACCACTACAGAGGTCAATAATGTTTTGTCCTATGTGGAATTTTGGTACACTCCCATTTTAGTTGGTATCCCCTATTAACATCCACACCACTTATACATGTACGTATTAATGAAAGTAATTCATTTATTAGTCATATACTGTGTTCCTACTTTGTTTATCATAATCTCAGTCAACATGCCATATTAACAATCTCTTGTTCAATCTAAATTTCCACTGAACACCTTATCTTATAATGAGTTATCAGTTTGAATTAATGAGGCTCTTAATAAAATAGTCTTGTGGGCATAATGGTAATTATTTTTGTAACATGGTATAAAGGCAGCAGTGAAGGCAAACCCTTTTGTTTTGTACTACATTTGAGTTTGACCCTCTCTTCTAGTCCACCGAAGCCATTAGTAATAACTAACGACTCAAAATAAAGGGATCACAGACGCATGTTGTAGTGGTTAATTTACTTCCGCTTTCGCTTATCGATCTTCGTTTCTTAAATTATATCCCTTCATTTCAAACCTATTATTTTTGCTACATAATTAATTGTGCCAATTAATTTTAAGCTTGTTACTTTGCACTTTACTACATAGTTATATGTTGGCAATCTTGTGTATAAACTGCAATAAAACAAACAGAGAAGAAGAGATATGCAAACCCAAATAGACAAAACCAAAGTCGAGGCAAAGATTATATCCTCTAGCCTTAAGACAAATTCACCCCGCACTGGTGCTTACAGACTATCGATGTCTGTCTCCCAGGATACAACGACTATCTTCTCGATGTAGTAGCACTCCAAACTTCGAGAAACGGCGAACTAAAACTTAAAGTGATGAACTCTCTCTTTGACACAAAACTTGAAAGATGATTTTGGAATGCAGTAGAAAGATGATTAGATTTTTCCTTGTTTTCTATCCTATACGTGTGGGTATTTATAAAAGATACTAATACCTCTTCATGGAAGCATTGCGATGCTCCATGGAGTTTTGTTCAATGGTTTCATATGAAAGGTCAAGTCCTTTCACGTTTCCGATCAGAAACTTAATTGGGACAAACCAATTAATTCCAAAACCCAACTCGATTAGGTACTAGGCATGGATTTTCTATTCATCCACGAATCTTGGATCTAGTTTTCCAACAATCCCCACATGAATGAAAATTCACTTACTAAAATGCAATGACAATGCGACAGACACTAAAGAGAGTTCAAACGGAAATAAATTGCATGGGGATAGGTAGCTTTCGCCTTGAACCTTCCTTAGTGAATAGATATCGGGCTTACTACTGGGTAAGTGTGCCATAGGCTTTGAACTGTCAGTTTTCAGTGTAAACCAAGACAATAACTATCACACAATTTATTTTCTCACCAAGAGGGAAAAGAAAAAGAGCTATTGGATCTTTACAAAGAAGAACAAAAAGAGAATTCCTAAATTTGTTATACCTAGGAAATGGAGTAGTACATGGCGGCTACCTACCAAATTTTAGGTTCTTCAGTGCAAGTAAAAAAATAACCCAAAAGAAAAACCTTAAAAATGAAAACCAAAGGGACAAGAAACGTAGAAAGAACAAAGAGAAGCAGAGTATAGTACAACTAAATGAAGTACTTTGAATAATACATGGATAAGTGATATTGATGCTAATGGGGGTACCAATTTATTTTGGATTGTACCCAAATTCTATATATGACAATTCTTGACCTCTGGTCTGGAGTGGTACACCCCAAGCAAATTGGTTCCCCCTATTAGCATCCGTACAACTTATAAATACTTCTTTTATTAACACCTTTATTACACCAACACAAATACGTATTGCAAAGCCCTTGGAAGCATACAATTTTGAGTTGGTCATCAAATTTTAGGTCACATGGCAAGGAACAGAAATTAGAAAGCACACTAAATCAAATCCACCTATGGTAGTGGCATGAATCGAAGATTTCTTTTTATTTTTTTTGGAATATTCTTAATTTAATTTGAAGGTTAACAAGGAACAAATATTTGGTGTGTATAACACGCTAACATTATTTTTTAATGTCGGAACTCATTGAGCAAGCCCTCTTGTACTCATATCATGAAAACGTATTTTCTGATTGTCTTTAAAAAAACAAGAAAAACTCGGCTGGCCATGAATATTTTGGTATCTACATTTGATTGAAAAATCAAGATACAGACTCGATACACATTGCGAAGATCATTTTCTGTTGATTCAGAGTAACTAAGACAGGAAAACTCTTAAAACAAGAAGAAGGTTAACTTTAATTCATTCCAAGAGCAACACATTGCGAAGATCATTTTCTGTTGTTTATACATTTTAATTATAGAGGACCGGCAACACGGCTAAACACTCAAAAGCAAAGGCAGAATCCCCATGAACTTGACCTCTTAACAAGGCACTAACCCTCCAAATCTGTAGCAAATTCCAAGGAGGCTAGCTTGAGATCACCATCCCTCAACAGTAAGTGACACCCATGAGATTCAAAACTGAACTAAACTTTTTAACCTCTAAAGTTTCAATAACCCCTCATATTGCTTGAAACATCCTTAGAAATAGGAATGTGAGGTTTCTCAACAGTTCTAATAACTTTTTTAGAGTCAATAACTCTAACCCGCAATCCCTGAGAAACTAAACTAGGGGAATTGGTCTTATGATTAAAATGGGGTCTAGCAGAACCACCAATGGGAGTACCCATAAGCATCTTGTTATTACAAAAAATTTCAGTTTTCTCTTCTTACCTTTTCTGGTACCTTCGAGGGCGCACTAGACGACCGACGACTTAAGGATTTTTTTTTATGGACCCTTAGTTTTGGGAATTGGAAGTTCTGGCTCCATTGTGACGATGAAAGAATTATTAGCGTGTGAACCGCTGTCTTGCTCAATTTCTGTAATTTTCACCATTATGACTGTATTATAAAAAAAAAAAAAAAAAAAAACAGATTGAGAGATTATGAACATGAAATCAATAATAATTCACAACAATATTGTATTCCACATGATACATTTTGCCTCATGGGATTTTGCTTATGACAGACCCTTAATAAGAGCTTAATTGACAAAGTATCCTTTTGGTCATGGAATATGAAAATGCTGCTATCGGCTGTCTGTTGAGTTCAAAAGAAACTAAATCATAAAACTAACACAAATCTTTGTTGAGTTCAAAAGAAGCTCAATCATAGAACTAAATACAAATCCAGATGTAACAATCCAGTGTTAATTAGTTTGTTGAGAATTGAATCTGCTTTCATTGAGGAGAATTGAATCTGCTTTCATTGAGGAGAATTGAATCTGCTTTCATTGAAATTTTCATACTTGCTTAAAAGATTCCTAAAATCAGAAACAAAGTTTCTCTTAAAACTCCTCATTATCATATTTTCCTACAGGGATAAGCACAACAAACTATGAATAAGTAAAGTTTCAGATGAAAATAAAAAAATCAAACCCGATCTATCCAAACTCGGATTTCTTTTTTACCTCAATATCACCAGAAATACAAAAATGAGAATGAAGATATAAAGTACCAAAAGATTCTCCTCAATGAAAGCAGATTCAATTCTCAACAACAAACAAACAAATATTAGTTAATCGGACTAACATCAAGAATTACGGACGAAATTAAACAAATAATACAATACAAACAATAAAATGTGAAAGTAAAGTAGAAAACCTTGGGATCGAGAAGAAGATGAAGAGGGAAAAGAAAAAGAGCTCCTGCATCTTTACAAAGAAGAACGAATTCCTAAACCCTTTCCGTTGTACCTAGGAAATGGAGTAGTACATGGAGGCTACCTACCAAATTTTAGGTTTTTCAGTGCAAGTCAAAAAGCCCCAAAAGAAAAACCTTAGAAATGAAAACGAAAGGGACAAGAAACGTAGAAAGAACAGTAGAAGCAGAGTATAGTACAACTAAATGATGTAATTTTTTCAATAATACATAAATGAGTGGTATTGATGCTAATGGGGGTACCAATTTATTTGGGATTGTACTCAAATTCTATATAGGACAATTCTTGACCTCTGGTCTGGAGTGGTACACCCCAAGCAAAATTGTATGATCAAGATATCTTATTATGGAAATATAGTCAAATCAGGGAACCCAACGATCCGACGGACGTCTATATATTTAACATATAACGAATCGATTTGCGCCGTGGGATGACGAAATCGATGGTCGGATTTATAAGTCTACACACACCACTTCTTTTATAATATAGATATATATACATATATAATAATATAATAATCTTTCGCATTTACTTAAAAAAAATTAACATTTTATATTTATTGCGATAACATAAAATATACATTTTTATAATCATGTTTTTTATTGGTGCATAGTGTTTGTGATGATATCTTTTCGATATGTTAAAACTTTTTCTTATGTTAATCTTACTTGAAACCGATTTGATATTCAACAACCAAAGAAGCAAGATGTGGAAGTTCTAATATGACAGTATTTGCTTCTCATATTGAAAATTGTTATAATATTCTTGATAGATTATTATATATTATAGTTCCAAGGTTAATCAATGATCATTTGTCATTGTTGAAGATTCTTCTTGATTTAACATCCAAGCCAAAGGTATGGAAAACACTAGGAAGTTTATAGTAGTAGGATTTCGAGAGATGAAGAACGTTTACAACTAGAATGTGTTAATCATACGAGTAGCTAGTGCTCTCATTAATCAAACTCGATGTTGGAACTCACATGGAAAATCACAAGCTCTTTTAGTTCTTTCGAGCACTCATATTGTCTAAGAAGTACTGGAGTTAATTCTTATAAAAGGCCATCAAAATCACATAGTGATCAATTTATTTTGATCATCAAACTGTAAATTTCTTAATTACTATGCCATAGATGAGAACATTCATTTTTTTTCGTGTTCCTCAATAGTAGTAGCTTGCATTCCTAAGTTTGGGTCGTTGAATTTTTTGGTATCTATTAATTATTATGGTTGCCTTAGAATAATAAGGCAACCATAATATATGTACAAGCACTGTTAAGGCACATTTAACTACCAACACAGAGGACTACTGTAAAAGGAGATTGAGGAGAGAAAACTTATAAGGTAAAACTTAAATTAAGTACCAAAACATAAACCCATTCAATATATAGGTAATATTCTTATTTTGTTTAGGTGTGTAATAAATCGAAATCCTAAAAATATGAATCAAAGTAGATATTTCATTTTAATCTTCACCGTATCTTTTATCATTCATGTTTACTTTTAATATTATTGTGCGTGTATGCTGGTTTTCTTATTTGTTTAATTTGCAAATTGAATGAATATGGAAACATATTTACAGCTAAACCAAGTTTTGAAAAATATAATCGTCGATACTGATACACGTACCCATAACCTTAATCAAAATTAGTATAGTATGGTTACTGATTGTGCCCATTACCTTCGTGTAATTATATGTAGAAGCTTGACCAATGTTAAATAGATTATTCGTTGCAATTTTTTGCATTGCTAATTCAAGGAACCTAATGCTCTCTTACAAGATTAAACTTAATAACATGTTACATTAGGTTGTTCTCAGAGTATTACTTGCATATTTATCGTTATAGTGTGTGACGACATAAGGAAGTATATGAAGTATGTTCTCATTGAGGTACTCTAGGGCTATCGGTATGAGAGGGATTAAATGTTAACTCTAATCGATTAATGATAATGTTTGACTGATATTGAGCTACACTAGGTATGGTAGGGACAGTCTAGTTGTCCCCTGTAAATTTTCTTAATTATAATATTAGGCTTGGAAATTTAGCATTCATATATTTGTCACCCATTATTTTAGATATCACTTAAAGAGCCTTGAATCTTTTAAAAAAATTTGTGACTTTTCGCTGCTACTTGCTTTGAAAGATATAGGTAATGGGCTTGTATAGTATACAACTCTATTTAAATATCAAATTATGTAGGGACAAAACGAAAACTATAAAAAAAATTATTAAGTCAAACTATTAAATAAAACGCCTTACAATCTATTTGATATCTTGATGACACACCATTTGAAGCAAAAAAAAAAAAAAACAAACAAAAAACACTACGAATTTTGGCCGCCCATTTTTACCTCTACATATTTGTCCCCAAAACAATAAATCCCGGTTCCATCCTGGATGTTTGGTTATAGATGATGAAACCTCTAATTAGTATATTTTTTTAGTGATTACAATCTTAAGTTATTATACTTTCATTAGTATAAATTAGTTTTAAACTCACAAATTTTGTCCACAACAACTTATGACTTTTTTTCCTACAAAAATTGAAAAGTTAACAACATATTTCTGGACATCCTTTAGAACGACTCTATTCACTATAACAACATAAGAATAAACAAACAATAAAAAGGTCATTCGTAAAGTTTGAGAGCTACCATAAAACGTAGTACCAAAGAACAACACAAACAATTGTACCACTATTACATATAATCAAACAATTTTAATATATCGTAAGATTCTCTTTAAATGAGCTAAGCAGGACTATATTGCGCAAATACCAAACCTTACAAAAGGATACCTATCTATATTAAACAAAACAATCCTACGAACTAGATTTCTGGATTGGTATCCTCGCTATGTTGGTATCTCCATATGCAGCTCCATCATGTAAATATGGTGCCAATTTGCTTCGGGGTATATGTCAATCCCTTATAATAAGTGGTTTATCTTACATGGAATTTGGCACATCGTCACGCGTATATTTTTTTTCCGTAAAGAGGCAAGCCTCTCAAATATATTGATCATAAAACTCCAATTCAAGATTAAGAGTGATTGTAGGAACGATTCTGAAGTATCCAACAATTACACAGATTTCCGAAGTTTCAAACAGATTACAGAGGCAGTTAAACCACATAACACTAGTCCCAATACCCAATATCACAACAGAATCCTACCATTCCTCATAGATTCCATGGTAAAATAATGACAAGTTTAAACAGTCTTGGTTGGATTAATAGTAGCACATTCAAACCATATACCAAATCTAAAATCAATAGAGATGTTAGGAATAAATCTAACAATTTCTCAAGAGTTTGTTTAAATCACAGTAAAACGTGTGACATTGGTAAAAAAAAAAAAAAAGGATTTATAGATCCAACCAAATTCCAGTGATTTTTTTCATAATAACAGTAACATAAGTAACTGTGTAACCTAAATCGTTTGAAGTTTGGCCGAATCGGTATGATCGGTGTAGGGGTTAAATACCGCACAGCCGATAAATCACGCGAAGCAACTGAATTAGAAAGGAGCGAATGGAATTCACACATAGTATATCCTGAATGACGGAATCAGTGACGTCTCAAAGTCACGGGTAAAATGTGGAACTTGTACGAAGTTTAGGAGCACGTGCGAAAAGACCAGATACCTGGGTGCGAAGATGTCGCACGTAAGATTCGAAAATAGGGGCTTTGTTAGCTGTCCTCCACTATGTAAATCCCTATATATAGGACCAGCCACCCTTGTGGTAAGGGAGAGGTCTTTTTGAGAGTTGAGACAGAACTTTAGGAGAGAGAAAGTTATTTGCTTCTCAAGTTAGGGTTTTATCTTCTTTGTATTGATTTCTAAACTTAATAAAATCTCTTTAAGTGTTCTTCACAATGGTTTCATAATTTACTTTATAGATAGATTGTTTAAGGGGTGTAGTAGGAGGATTTTCTACCACTACATTTTGGCGCTAGAAACCAGCTCGGGAATGGGATCACACCTGTTTGTGAAAATTTTAAGTTGAATTTCTTTTTCAAAAATTTCTTTTAAGAGGAGTTTTTTATTGTTCTTGTTTTTGAAAGATTTTAATCGGTTTTGCGAAAATAAAACATGTGGGATCACCCATTAAAACCACAGTTTTCAGTTAGGAAAGAAGTTTTATAGAATAAATTCCCTTTTGAAGAGCAAAGTTTACAGATCTGAAAAAGATTTCCATAGAGATAGTGGGAGAAGTTACCCATAGATTTCAAGTTGAGGTTGTCGCACATAAAAAGAAAGAAAAACCGGTTGATGCGAGAAGAAGAGCGAGCAAGCATGCATACAATACACGGAGCGAGTAGATCCACATGAATAGTAAATAATATCGGAGCAGAAAAAGGGAGCAAGCGTCTACAGTGAATATGATAACAAAGTCAGGTATAGATAATACGGAATTCAGTGCATAACTCACATGGCAAATCCACAAGCGTGATTATGAAGGAAGGAAGATCTCGACGATCGAAAAGATATCACCCTTGCACGAATGGAAAAAATAGAAGATCATGTTTGAAGAAGATGACATACCACATAGAAGCCTAGGCGAAACAGATCCATTGGTAATAATTGTACTGCGCGAAGAATGATAAAGAACGAAGGTGCGAAAGACTCAGAGGAATGGGATATCGAAAAAAATTTGATAGATACCGGGAGCTCAGCCGACATCTTGTTCTATCACACGTTCAAGGAGATGGGGTACAACGACACGGATTTACTACCAACTACATACAACATACATGGTTTCAACAAAGCTATAACAAAACCAAAAGGGGAGGTAATTATAAGTATGCCACTAGGAGAAATATATGTGAAGGTAACACTATGCGTGGTGGATGTGGAATCACCGTATAATATGATATTGGGAAGACCATGGCTACACGTCATAAAAACAGTGGCGTCAACCTTGCATCGATGTCTACGTTTCCCAATGCCGAGCGGAATAGGAGAGATTGTAGAAGACTCAGAAAGATCCAGTGCCTGCAATCAGCTAGATGTGAAAAATTATGAAGGCGGGGCTAAAAAGAGAAAAGATAACTGGAGAAAGGCGAAGCAGTCAAGAAAGGAGGAAGAGTTCTGGGTGTACATGATACGAGTGAAAGAAGGAGGAGGCATACCGAGCGAAGTCCCAGACGAGGAAGGTGCACCAGCAAGAGAAATAAAAGAACCATCCCCGTTAAGCGAACCTAAGGCAAAAAAATTTGTAGCAGAGCCAACCAAAGGAGTAAACATATAGGAACTGAAGAGGAGCCCAAGATGATAAGGATAGGGACAGGGATGGATGCATAAGAAGAAGAGCAAACAATAAACCTTTTGCGAAAATACAATGATGTCTTTGCATGGGACATGGATGAAATTCCAGGTATGGATCCTGATATCGCATGCCACAGGTTAGACATCAGGAAGGATGTGCGACCGTTCAAGCAAAGAATAAGTAAAATAGCAACCACATACCATCCGCAAATAGAAGCGGAGTTACAAAAGATGCTAGACGCAGGAATAATTCGGCCAGCAAAATACCCGGAGTGGATAGAAAACATGGTGGTGGTGACGAAAAAAATAAAGGGATAAGAATCTACATCGACTTCAGCGACTTGAAAAAGGCATGTACAAAAGACAGCTATCCATTACCAGATATACCACAGATGGTAGAGGTTGCCTCAGGATATAAAAGATTGTCACTTATGGACGGGTATAAAGGCTACAATAAAATTCTATTAGTAGAAGAAGATCAGGAACACACAACTTTCTTCGCATCTAGAGGATTATACTGCTACACTAAAATGCCTTTTGGATTGAAGAATGTAGGTGTTACGTATCAGAGAATGGTGGAAAAGGTATTAGCAGAGTGGATTCATAAAACTTTAGAGGTGTATGTTGATGACATGCTTGTAAAGAGTAAGGAGATCGAAAATAATGTAACTCATTTGGAAGAAATATTTGTGCGAATGCGGCAGTGCAAAATGAAAATAAACCTGCGAAATGTATCTTCGGAGTGGCATCAGGTAAATTCCTAGGATATATTATATCATAAAAAGGAATACAAGTAGATCCAGGAAAAGTGCAAGAAGTTCGCGACATGCCAACACCAGCGACATTAAAAGATGTGCAAAAATTGAATGGACTTTTAGCCTCGTTGGAACGGTTTATCTCGTGCTCTTCAGATAAATGCAAGGAATTCTTTAGCATTCTAAAGAAAGGAGCCAAATTCGAGTGGACATCTGAATGTGAAAAGGCGTTACAAAGCATAAAGAATTACTTAATGAACGTGTCTATTTTGCAGAAAGATGAACCATGAGAGGAGCTATTATTATACTTGGCTTCGACACCACATGCATTAAGTGCTGTACTACTTCGCTTAGATGGATGAGTTGAGAACCCGATTTATTACATAAGTAAAACATAGAATGCAGCAGAAAAGAATTATGCGAAGATTGAGAGACTCATCCTCGCACTGGTATATGCAGCTCAAAAGCTTCGCACGTATTTTCAAGCCAACAAAATCAGAGTGCTTACAAAGGTACTAATTGAATCTGTGATGAAGAATTCAAAATGGTCTGGGAGAATAGAAAGATGGAACGCACAGGTGGGAGAGTTCGAAATTAAATATGAGATACTATCATCACCAAAATCACAAGCTATTGTAGACTTTCTAGTAGAGTTCCCCTTGGAGGAAGATGATAGTGTAGAAGACATGATGGAGATAGACGAAGAACAAGGGAACCCAAAAAATCTATTAAGAAAACGAAATTTAAAAAGGTGGGAGATACTAGTTGATGGATCCGTAAACGGAGAAGGAAATGGAATAGGGATAGTAATTATATCACCATCTGGGGCAAGAATGGCATATTCATTCAGGTTGGAGTTCACGTCAACAAACAACTAAACAGAGTACGAAGGAGTAATACATGCGTTGCGATTGGCAGTAGAAATGGAGTTGGATGACGTCAGAATAACTAGTGACTCACAACTGGTGATCAACCAGATATTCTGGAAAACCAGCATGAATGAACCTTCATTACGGAGGAGTTATCAGCAAACATAAAAAACATGGAGTGGAGACACATATGACGGAAAGACAACAGATTCACAGACGCTCTGGCATTTCTCGCGTCAATGCTGGTGGATCCAACCGCACGACACATAATGATTACAACACTTTTCCTACTATCAATCAAAAATGAAGGAGAAGCAGATGTAATGATAATAAAAAGCGGGAAAGAAGAAAATAATGATAACATAGCAGATTGGAGATCGCAACTTCATTCATACTTGGAGAAAGGAGAAGTACCAAGGAACAGATTGGAAGCACACAAGATAAAGATCCGTGCGACAAATTACGAATTGAGGGATGAAGTCTCTATCGAAGATCATTCCTTCGGCCTTCGCTCCGATGCTTGACGCGAAAAGAAGGAATGAAAATACTAAAGGCAATATATTATGGAGACGGTGTGAAGAATGAGGACGTGAAGGGAACCATAGCGGAGGAAGGTCACTGGCGTACAAAACAAAGATACGAGGGTATTATTGGCCTTACATGCATGAGGACGTGAAGGAAGTATCTAGACAGTGTGAAGAATGTCAAAGGCATGGAAACAGAATACATGCACCGGGTGCGAACTTAATCTCATCAACCAGTGTTTCGCCATTCGCAAGGTGGGGCTTAGATATCGTAGGAACATTCATACCAAGGTCAGTCCAAAGAAGATATTTGATTGTCGCAACAAACTATTTCACAAAATGGTCAGAGGCAAAGGCGGTTCAACATATACACGATAAGGACATCTTCACCTTCATATTTGAGGATATCATCTGCAGATTTGGGATCCCTGTACAATTGGTGTCTGATAATGGAAAGAGGTTCGAGGGCAAGAACATAGAAATGCTGTTAAATGCCTTCAAAATCCAGATCGGAAAATCAACTCCATTATACCCACAAAGTAATGGACATGTTGAGGCAACTAACAAGACGCTTGCGAATACGCTGAAGAAGAAGTTGGAAGGGCATAATAAAGGATGGTGCGAGCAGATACACAATGTCTTATGGGCATATCGAACAACACGAAGAGAAGCAACATGAATGTCACCATTCTGTTTGACGTATGAAGTAGAAGTTGTATTACCAACCGAAGTCATCATACCAATGACAAAGAAAGAAGCTTGGGAGAAGAACCTAAACAACAGCCTGATACTAGCAAAATTGGATGAATTGGAGGAAACTAGAGAGGCTGCTTTGCAACACATGAAGAACTATCACAAACGATTGGCAAGGCAGTACAACAAGCGTGTCAAACCGAGGGAATTCCAACCAGGTGAGCTAGTATTAATAGAAATACCATCTTATCAAAAAGGAGTAGATAGAAAGCTGGAGAAGAAGTGGGATGGACCGTATATAATCAAGCAAATTGTGGGAAATGGAGCGTATGAGTTGATGGACAAGGATTGAAAAGATGTTGGGCGAAGACTCGATCATCCATGGAATAGATTGTACCTTAAAAAGTATTATCCGTAGAATGTTTAGTAGAATAATGTGTGCGAAATAAGAAGAGGGACAAGTTCACAATGTACACGAGAAGTTATGAATAGAAGGAAAGCATTCACACTCTCAAAAACAATGATTTATAACAATACAAACAAAAGAAAGAGGAAACGATAAAACCTCATGAATAAGACCTCAATAGGGGGCAAATAAAAAATTTAAAACCTCTAACTAGGGAGGCTAGGTATCCTATTACGGCATGTATCCTAGTTCGCACTTGTGCAAGAGGAAATATACATAATCCCTAACGCGCTTCGCAATTAGGAAACACCTAGTAATGCATGTCTTGGGCGAAAGCCATACCATTCCTGGGACCTAAGCCATGAAAAGTGGGGGCGAAATAAAAGCCTATCCGGTAGAGACTCCTTAGTCGAAAGACTAAGGTACTAAGTTCTCTATTATGGAGTGTAGAAACTCGACCGGGTCGCCGCGGTACACGGTTGAGCTAAGGGTGTCGGGGGCGTCTGGAGAGTACCTCGCCGCTCTTAGCAAGTCAAGGCTATGATACACTCGGTCCTCAAGAAACCCCACCTAGGGTGTGATCTCGTAACCATAAGCCACATAGGCTAAGGGATAAGAGACCGCGAAAACAACCGGTTGTTGCATCACTGGATTGGAAGAGCCCACCCCAACCCGGTAGGGGTACGCTTCCTTAAAAGGGCAATCAGGGGGAAGATAAGGGCGGCACCCTCCACTAGGGAGCTGAATTGTGTCAAAGACATTAATTTCACAAGGCTTTTACTCATGGGAGTACTTAGGCTTGTCGTATTAATGCATATTTACATGTCCTGCAGAGGAAATAATACGAAGGACGATAAGATGGGGTCAATGGGTCAATACGCGAAAACGTAAAGACGTCCTGCGACTCTATCGCATGGCCAAAATAATATCCTGAGGAAAAGATAAGCCCTATCAGCAGGAGAGGCTGACTAAGACCTCTACTTAGGGAGGCTCAATAAGACCTCACTATCAAACAGAAAGAGACCTAAATAAATGCTCATGTCATAAAAACATTTGTTTTCTAAAAGGGGTTGTATTCGCATACACACTATTTACATGTTCGCATTCACAATATCACGTATTCGCATAAGTTATATCTTACATTCGCATGAATAATATATTATATCCAGATAATTGATATCTTATATTTGCACAGGTAATATCTTATATTCGCATAACATATATCTTGTTGTTGCACAAGTATCATCCTTCTTAAATAGACTTTACCTTTTTGACAAGTATTTCATGAGAACGTTATTATCTAACATGCAAATAATAGAGGCAAGTATGAGAATTACAGAAAGAAAGTATTATTCACATGATTAGAAATTAACCTTGCATAGAAACGAATCAGGAAGAAAATATTTTTCGCATACTCATAAAACAATCTTTAGAAAATAATATTTAAATGTGTAGCGAAAAACAATAAGCGAGATCCAAACAAGTTCAAAAGGGTAAAAATAGAAGGAAGCTAAGAGTCATTCTGAGTAATTTCATCATGCGAATCAATGGCTTTAATCTCGGCGGCGGGGAGGGGAGGTTGGAGTAGAGGCATTAGCAGAAGCTTCAGCATCGGGAGTAGCTTGAGCTTCAGCACGAGGATTAGCTTCGGTATTCGGTACATCAAAAAGATTTCCACCAGCTCCATCCCCCTCGGGTTGATCTCCAGGAAGAGGGACCTCCTCGTCATAGCTGACATAATCATAGTCACTATCAGGCTGAGGAATAGCTTCATTGTCAGAAATGTCAAGAGGTTTCACTTCCTACAGAGGCAGCGAATTGGTGATGCATATCCCATCAGCGAAAGCTTTAGCTTGAAGATGAGCTTCGCGTGCGACATCCTTTTGAGCATTCTTGACATAAATCCTCATGAATTGTTCAAGGTATATCTGTCTCCTCGCAGCCCTATCACGAGAAGATGAAAGTGTAGAGGAAAGATCCCTAACATTCTTGTGAGCTTTAGCCAAGTTAGACCTCAGCTTTTGAACAAGGAGTTGATTGGATTTCTCAGAAACTGCGAAAACAAAGAATACAAGAGTTAGCTTAGAAACCACAAAATCGCATGAAATAAGCAGCATTCGAAAGAAGCTAAAAATATAAGTTAAGGTAGTCAGCTTGGTGAGACTACCTTCCATCTGAGAAAGGTAATACTGAGACAGGGCTAGACCACTACTTCTCATAACCTCCAAGTGTTTATCAAAATCATCACCTATCAATCCTTCAAGACGAGAGCGAATCTTATTCTCATCTTTATCAAGAGAGGCATGTTTCTTCTTCAAAATATCATGCGATCTTTCCAGCCGAGTGTGTTGTTCGCGAAGCTTCTTCATTTCGACAGTCATTTTCACTTTGATATTTATAATCTTTTCATTTTCCAAGGAAACTCTCTTCATATCTCTGTCATATTGATACCTTAGAGCGCGAAGAGATTCCTCTTGCTCAATACAGGTTAGTCGAAGAGCGAGGTATTGCTGGGTGTAATTCGTTTTCTCCTTCAAAATGGATTGATTCTCTCCCATAAGGGTTCGGTTTTTCTCTGATAGAGTTTGGTTACTTAAGTCAGTGTCATATAAAAGCCCAGAAATATGGTATATTTGGGAATTCAGGGAGTCGAACTGAGTATAATGCCATGATTTTCATTATTCAAATTATCAATTTGGTCAACTAAATATAAGCGATCACTAAGCAATTGATTCAACTGATGTCGCAACTCTTTATTATCCGCACAAGCATCCTCAGCTGAATATTGGAAATTGTACCTTTCCATGACTCGCTTTTGGTTTAAATCTAAATATTCGCACTGTGAGAGGCAAAAGGGAAAAAGAACATGCGAATAAATACATGCAGTAAAACTTAAGGGAGAAGCGAGATAAGGTAAAATCCCAAGACTAATAAGAGAAAGAAGAGAATACCTCTAAGTTCTTGGTTTTTGGTGCGAAGTTTCTCAGCCAAGAGTTCACCAGCATGCACATCGACTTTTAATTTGGAGTTCTGCTGAGTAAGCTCTCGAATGAGGGAATTAGACTCTGAAAATCCTTCAGCCTGGATAAAGCGGCACCGAGATTCCATACAATCGAAGACTGCGCTAACCGAGGGATCCATCTGAGCGAAGATCTCGCTCCTAGTAGACTTATCTGGAGCAGAGCCGCCCAAAAGCTTAACAAGAGACTCGCACAAACGCTGTTGGGACCGTTCGTTGGAAGATGAGCGTGCGAGTTGTACGATATCGAGAAGAGGATTTGCTTCCAAGTTCGCTGCGTCAGAGACACATACCTCATGAGCTACAAATTTTGCTTGAGAAGGAATAGCCGTGCGAAGAGGAGAAGTGTTCAATATAGTGCTCATGGAGGAAATAGCAGCTGCAGCATCCAAAAGAGAAGAGACAGAGTAATCCACATATGTGGGAATAACCAAAGAGGTGGAAACGGGGATATCTAACATAGATGCAATAACTTCTTCAGTAGAAGAAGTGATGGCCTGAGTCAATGAAGCTAGGTCCAGAGAAGCCGGAGTCACTGTTGGAAGAGAAGAAATATGTGGAGAAGCTAAAAGTATAAGGTCCTTACAGGGATTTTCAGCAAAAGAAGGGAATGATGAACATGCGATAGTGTTCACTAGGGAAGAAATAATAGATGATGAAAGGGTGGTAACAATCGCTTGATCAGTAACAGAGGCATTCGCCTGAGTAAGAGGAGCGGTCAAACCGGAAGGCCCCTGCTATGTAGACTTCTTCTTGAAACTCGGAAGAGCCATGCGAGTATCAATGGTAGGAGGCTGTTTGTTCCTCTTAGGCTTCTTCTCCTTCTCCTTCGCATCAGCATGCGAATGACAATGCTTTCTTAATACCTTGTCATGCGAATGCTTCCTCTTGAGTGGCTTGTCACCTTGGGACTTTTCATTTTTAGGGTTTGGGACAGTGAACGAGTTTCAGAGGAGGAAATTTTGCTGCAACAAAAACAGTATGGGAATTATCGATAACAACAGTAGAACAATAAAATGGCGATACAGAAAGAACAGTAGCAGAGGAATAACAATGGTGGTGATTAACTACAGACAACAAAAAATAAGCTAAACACAGTAAAAAGTACGATAGAAGAGATAAAACAAACCTTTGAGAAGGATCCATGAAGTGCAAACACTAGCAAGAGAAGAGAAGATGAAGGTTCTAAGAAGAAAATCGAAAAAGTTTTGGGAAGAAGAAGAACTAAAGAAGAGGAAACCTCTCACTTCCAAAAGATTAAATAGAAAAAAAAAAATATGACCGGTTACGCCAGGTGGGAAAGATGACGTGCCGGTAATAAATGAGAAAGTGAGAACATATGAACGGTTACACCCAAAAAACTGGAAACTTGTCGGTTGAAAAGTTGGTAGGGTGCGACAGGTATCATGTAAAGGGGCGAAGTCGACTAAGAAAAAATTTCTCTCATCGTTCTTTCTTCAGCAAAGATCGCTAAGAGAAGAGGCAAATGTAGGGGTTAAATACCGCACAACCGATAAATCACGCGAAACAACTGAATTAGAAAGGAGCGAATGGAATTCGCACATAGTATATCCTGAATGACGGAATCAATGACGTCACAAAGTCACGGGTAAAATTTGGAACTTGTACGAAGTTGAGGAGCACGTGCGAAAAAGACCCGAGATACACAGGTGCGAAGATGTCGCACGTAAGATCCGAAAATAGGGGCTTTGTTACCTGTCCTCCACTATGTAAAATCCCTATACATAGGACCATCCACCCTTGTGGTGAGGGAGAGGTCTTTTTGAGTGTTGAGAGAGAAAGTTATTTGCTTCTCAAGTAAGGGTTTTATCTTCTTTGTATTGATTTCTAAACTTAATAAAATTGTTTGTACCCCTAATATTCTACACAAATAAATGGGCTAACCTAGGCCTACAAAGCTCCTACTACTATCAAAGGAGGGTTCATTGGGCCTAAGGTGCTTCCCTTGGTTACCCAAGTATGGCTAACTAGGCCTAACAAACACCCCATGTACAAACCCATGTGCAACAAACTAAGCTAGGCCTCACTAACAAACACCCCATGTACAAGCCCATGGGCTAAAAAGTTTCACAACACAAGTGCTCCACGTCACCACTGTCGCGTTATCAGAGGCGGCACGTCATCAATGCGCCACGTCAGCAAAACAGGTGCCACGTCAGCAGGCAAAATGACGTGGCAGGTGCTACTTCGGCGAGCAAATGCCACGTCAGCAGACGCGATGACGTGGCAACTGCCATGTTAGCATATTGAAGTGCCACGTCAGCGTAGCACAATTAATTTCTTATAATCCCACGTCAGCAAGTGATGACGTGGCAGCTGACACGTCACCAGGCCGAAGTGCCACGTCAGCAGGTAGGATGACGTGGCAGGTGCTATGGCAGCGAACGAATGCCACGTCGTCGGTGAGATGACGTGGCAGGCACCCCGTCAACAACGTGTGTGCCACGTCACGAACAACCGATGATGTTTGCAGCCAGCGCTTGGGGGACCATTAATCGGCGATTAATTGGTGATTAATCGGGCGTTTAAGTTGTTTCTAATGTTTCAGTGAAGCTTGTTGCAGCATAATTCCGTAGCCCTCGGATGATTCCGCCCCATTCTGCTTGCTTAACGGATTTCTGCGCCCCACTGTAAACTTTGCTTCTACAGCATTCCAGCAACCATGCAAGGGTCAGTTACACTAGAGCCATGAAGCCATCAAACCTGGCCAGTTATCACATGCGGCATGTAGGACCGGTTAATGCCAGTTATTGCTGGGAGGCATGCAGGGGCCAGTTATGGCAATAAATATCTGCCATAAAATCAAAGAAAATAAACTGAAATTCGCTCATATAAATAGAGGGTTCATAAACCCAAAAAGGTAAGCAATCTTCCATACCAAAAACTCCTGTGAAAAATCTAATACTGACTTTAGCATCGGAGGTTTTTGCAGGTACCCCCCCTTTCTCCATAATTCAATTGAAGATCGAGGCCACGGATCGATTATCAGCGAAATCATCACACTAATTTCTGTGTTTGGGGTAGAAGTAATTTTACCTTACAAACAGTGGCGCCGACGAAGGGTTTCGAGAAAAGATAATCGCGTTTTACTAAATCGAGTTATGGCAATAGTTAGGCAGAGGCTGCACGAAGGTGCGATTCTACCAACAATTCCCAACCGCGCGAGAGACGTGGCGAGAGAAACAAAATTGAAGTTCAATGCACTTTGCTATACCCATTGGAAACAGACAGGGTCAAGATCATACTCATAACAGATCACTGGATCGTGGACGCAATCGAGATCGTTTTCGTGACAGAGCTCCAGCTCTGAATCAGAGAAAGGAAAAACAACAGGCGATCGATAACGAAGTTACTGACGTTGATGGGTAAGACCCAGGTGTTCGTGGAAACAAAGGGTATGCTTTCGGCAGCCATCTAGGAGGAATCGCAATCGACAAGATCTGCGTGATGGCCGCACCGCGACTCCCAGTACAAAGGAAGAACAACTACTGAATCGGCTGGACGAGCTAGAGAAGGAGAATGCTCTACTGAGATTAGAACGTGAAAACCAACCTCGGCCTAGGTCTGGTGTTTTGAATAATCAGAGGGTCCGATCTGTATGGCAACGCCTTGGAAGTCGGATTGAACAACAAGTCGCAGATTCTAACAGAGATGTGATTAATCTTGATAGACCAGACAGGAATCTGCTGATCACTAGAGATTTACCGAAACGACCCAGGAGAGCAGGGGATCGGACAACTGCAACTTAACAGAGCGCAGCCAGAACTACGTCTCATTCAAAATGGCTCAGGAATGACGAGAATGAAGCACGAGACCAACACGACGAGAATGAATTTTCGCACGATTACTATGCTCGTTCGGAGCAAGGAAGGGATAGCGAGAGACACTCACATGTTAATAGAAGAAAGAAAATGAGATCGGATAATCATATTCCGGAAGGACCGGATTATGGCGGGAAGCGGTTCCTCGATGGCGACCTAGACGCGATAATGAAGCTCGTCTTGCCAAGATGATCAAGAAAGTGATGATGAAAAAACAATCCCGAGAAGAAAAGATGGAAAGGCTACATCGAAGCGAGTAGGAGCTCCTTTCAAGCGAGAATATCGGAGAATTCATGCCGCCAATGATTTTTTAGTTCCAAAATTATCGGAATTCGATGAGAAAACCGATGATCCAAATCAGCACGTTTTACACTATGAGACCGCCATGTCCTTGTGGCAGTACAACGACGAGTTGATGTGTAAAATGTTTCCGCAATCCCTGACGGGAGGAGCTATAACGTGGTTCAATCAGCTTCCAGCACAGTCGATCGGGACTTACCATAAGCTGATTGATGATTTTTTCTCTAACTATAAGTACAACAAACGTGACTAGGAAAGGATGCCATTCTTGTTCTTTTTAAGAATTCGGAAGGAGGAAAGCATCGGACAATTCACTAGACGTTTCAAGCAAGAGTTAGCCGACGTGGATGGAGCCAACGACCAAGTTGTCATTGTGGCATACAAACAAGCTTACCAACATCATCAAAGAGGTGTGTACGGTTCTTTGGTCAAGATACCACCAAAAACTTTGGAAGAACTATATGATCGAGTAGAAGAGTACGTCCGAGTGGAGGACGATTCTAAAGCTCGAGAAGAAGTTCACAAATCATCCAATTATCCAAACGATAGGAAGAAAGAAAAATCCAAGAACCGTTCGAAAGGACAGCATAATGATCGAGGGGATGTTCGAGAGAAAAATCAAGGTGAACGCATGGAAACCGGGTATCGAAATTTCACGATATGAAGTGACCCGGCCTGAACATAAGTCTTACGGAATTTGTACAAAAAAATACACAAGGATTTGAGCCCCCCACGTCCTTTGGTAGCAGAAACACGATATAAACGTGATAAGGGCAAATACTGCAAGTTCCATAAAGACTATGGTCACTAAACTGAGAACTGCCGCTCCTTACAGATCGAGATTGTGAATGATCGACATTTGGGACGCCGCCTGTGATGCGTGAAAAAGGACTTTGGAAAAGGTCCCGGATAGTTTGGCATGACCAACGTGATTAACACACGTGTGATTAACGTCAGCCACGCCAGGATCCATTCAATGACCAGGCGGGCATCAGAAGACGAAACCAGGAGGAAGCTCAAGCAGTTGAAATAATGGTACTTGACAAATCACATCGATTTTGCCAGCGGTAATGGAGCAGAAACTCGGGAGCTTGGGTGGACAAAGATCGAGTTCTCTGATGAAGACATGATAGGTGTATATACTCCCCACAATGATGTTATCGTTATAACTGCTTGGATTGGCATGTTTCGTGTACACCAGATTCTAGTTGATACAAGAAGCTCAGTGAGCGTGTTATTTTCAGGAGCTTACTCCTCTATGAATCTCCCACACAACTTGATCGAGGAAGATAAAAATCCAATTATCGGTTTCAGCGGCGAAGTTACAAAGGCGATTGGAAAAGTGAAGATACCTATAATAGTGGCTGACAAGTCCGTCTTGGGCGCTTTCTTGCTGCTGGATTGCCGAGCACCCTACAATGCGATTGTAGTACGAGATTGGCTGCATGAGATCAGTGCAGTCACATCATCTAATCATCAATGCTTGAAGTTTATTACCCAAGAAGGAGTCATGAAAGTGAGAGGCGACCAGATGGTCGCCCACAAGTGTCACGAGAGTGCAATGGATGAGTATAAGAAGTCAGAAGTTAGCGGAAACCAGATCATGCGAGTCGAGCAGAAATAACAATTACAGAATCCTCTCCCTCCAGAATCATATAGGGGAGAGGACGCAGCTGAACCCCCAACGGTCGAAAAACTGATCGAGGTCCAGATTGGAGATAAGGAGCACAAAACAACGTTCGTAGGAGCAGATTTGCCAGCACATGAACGTGATGGTTTGATTACGTTGCAAAGGGAAAACGCCGATGTTTTCGCATGGAGTTTTGCTGAGATGCCAGGGATAGATCCGAATGTAGCCTTCACAGGCTAAATATCGATGAGAATTTCCATCTTGTTCGATAGAAAATCAGAAATATGGCGCAAAGCAAAAAAGATGGAGTTATTGAAGAGGTCGAAAAGTCATGTTGGGCAGATTTATTCGACGAGTGCAATATCCAATTTGGATGTCAAATGTCGTACCTGATTAGAAGAAGAATGGTAAAATTAGGTATACGTATCGATTTTCTTGATTTGAATAAAGCTTGTCCGAGTGATCCGTACCCGCTGCCACGAATAAGAGATTTGTTGGATGCAACCGCGTGGTATGGGAGACCATCATTCATGGACGGTTTTTGAGGTATAACCAAATACCTTTGTTCGAGGACGATCAAGAGCATCTTGCATTCGTGACTGACAGAGGAGTTTACTGCTATACCGTAATGTCGTTTGGGCTTAAGAACGCAAGGGCAACCTACCAGCACTTGGTAGACCATATGTTCGAGGATCTGATTGGGAAGTCGATGGAAGTATACATCGATGATATGGTAGTGAAATCTCAGCAAAAAGAATCGCATTTTCTTGATCTTCAAAAGACGTTCGATATCTTAAGGCAATATCGTATGAAGCTCAATCCAGCAAAATGTTCATTTGGGCTGTCATCAGGAAAGTTCCTTGGATACTTGATGACACACAGAGGAATCGAGGCGAATACGGAACAAATCAGAGCCATCATAGAAATGCCATCCCCAAGAACGAAGAAGGAGGTCCAGAAGATAGCAGGACGATTAGCAGCCTTAAACTGTTTCATTTCACGCTCGTCGGATCGATTCAAGCCATTCTTTGACGTTTTGAAGAAAGCGGTGAATTTTGGTGGACGGCTGAGTGTGAAAGGGCTTTTGATGAGATCAAGCCGTATTTGTCAACCCCATAGGTTTTGGTCGGTCAAAACTGGACAACCTATTGGAGTTTATCTGGCCGCAACGGAGAACGTTTGTGAGTGCAGTCTTTGTTTTATTCTGGATCCACATGAGAAACACCGTTTACTTCTTGATAAATCCTTGACGGGGGCGGAAACACGGTACAAGAAAATTGAGAAGATAGCACTTGCCTTTGTTCCATGCATCTCGTTGCCTCAAGCCTTATTTCAAGGAACGCAGATCATAGTATACTCGGAATACTTCTTTGAAGAGAATCTGGAACGTCTTTGATGATTCCAATCGACTAGCCATATGGTCAAATTTTAAGGGCGTATAAGATCAGTACGAAACCAGGCTGCAGCTGAGAAAGGACATGCCATTGCTGCACCGCTTGCAGATTTTCCTGTGGACGATATAGAAAACGGTGGTTTGGTGAAGAAGAGGAGTTGTTTAAACCCATAGAACCGATCATCGATCGGGACCAGGGCGAGTCCGCAATGAAGATTGATGCTCCACGAACCATTATGGATGTATTCTTGATGGGTCATCAAATTATGGGGGTGCTGGAGTTGGATGAGTCATCCTTACTGCCGAAGGTTCGAGGTTCGAGAAAACAACCAGGCTAGGTTTCCAAGCATCAAACAATGAAGCTGAATATGAAGCTGCAATAATCTGTTTAAAAGCTGTCAAACAGTTAGATCCGAAGAACGTAAAGCTGGTCACTGATTCCATGCTAGTGGTCAACCGAGTTAGTGGACCTATAGAGCCAAGGAAGAGAGAATGGCCCTGTATTTGGATCATATGAGAGAGCTGGCAAATGAGTTCGACCAATTCTCCATTGGCGAGACCGCGGTTGGAAAACAGGCATGAGATGCTTTGGCATATCTTTCTTCCGAATTGAAACCGATTCCACCCGTTTCGTTGTAGTAGATTTCAAGAGTTACATAGCATCTCCGACTGACCAATTTGTTCTGTCTCTCGAACACGCTAGTGGGGGCGAGAGGGAAGCTACATCAGCACGGGGGATGCGAGAACATCGATAGCAATATGAATGTTGACAGATCCGGTGTGATTCGAGCGAGTCATGTTGAAAACATTCTGATTTGGCGTCAACCATACATCGATGCGACAGCAGGCGAACTTCCTGAAGATGATAAACTGGTTGCAAAGGTGAAAAAGAATTCATGGAGATACTCAATGATCGAAGGGATGTTATACCGCAAACCTGTAGCTTTGGAGCCATTTTTCCGATGCGTATCAGCCGAGGAAGGACAAATAATGCGCGAGAGGCTCATGAGGGAATTTGTGGCAGCCATTCGGAGGGCGCAGTCTCGCGCACAGGATATTTACCCAGGGGTATTTCTGGCCGTACATGAAGAAAGACGCTAAAGAATATGCGCAAAAATGTTTGCCATGCCAAGAACACGCTCCAATTCCGAAAAGGCCCGCCAACGAATTACATCCAGTTTTTAGTCCCTGGTCGTTCTCTATGTGGGGATTGGACATCGTCGGTAGCTCCCAAAACTCCTAGAGGCGTCAGATTCGTACTAGCTGCTACCGATTATTTTACCAAGTGGGTCGAAGCAGTGGCACTGGTACACGTCACCAGACATGATGTGAAAAGGTTCATATGGGAGAATATCGTCTGCAGGTTCGGTATCCCAGACGCGTAATATCAGACAATGGGAAGCAGTTCGATTCAGGAGTAATCAAAGACTTTTCCAAGGGCCTGAACATTCGCCACAATTTCTCGTCTCCTTACTATGCTCAAAGCAACGGGCAGGCAGAAGCAACCAACCGCGATATTATGGACAACCTCAAGAAACGGCTGGAGAAGGCGAGGGGAAAATGAACTGAAGAATTCCCTGGAGTATTATGGTCCTATCGAACAACCCCGAAAAGATCCACCGGATTTTCTCCATTTACATTGGCGTATGGGACAGAGGCAGTCATACCCACCGAGGTACAACTCAATACTACCAAAAGTCGTCTTTGTCAAACTGGAAAAACGACTGAGATACGGCTTTGGATAAAGAGTTCTTTGGAAGAACAAAGAGAAACAACCTTGCAAAGCGATTGGTCCGATACGGCAGTAATCAAGCTGAGATATGATCGCAAAGTCAGAGAACGGTCGTTCAGACCGGGGAATATGTCTTGAAGAAAACCCGAGCAGCCACAATGGAACCGATTTGTGGGAAGCTCGGAGCGAACTGGGAAGGCCCATACATAGTGGATAGACCGACATCTCGTGAATCCTACTACTTAAGGAATCTCGATGGAACCGAGGATTCAAAGCCATGGAAGCCAGTGGAATTCGTTCCACTTGAAAAAGTTTTATCATTAGAAGTAGATTCAAATCTGCCGTGTCTTTGCACTCTTTTCCTTTTTGATGGTTTTGTCCCACTTTGGGTTTTCCACTCAAAGGTTTTAACGAGGCAATTGTGTTTGAAGCGGTAGGTATTTATCTTGTTATTTCAATTCGTAAATTTTAATTCTACATTATTTTGGTATTCCATACTTTATCAAAATTGTTCGTGTTAATTATATCTTTGTTATGGATGATCAAATCTGCAGATCGATGGCAAAAACAGTATAGCTTGAGTCTACTATCAACAACGTCACGACACCTCGTGAGATAGGGTGAGTGCACAGTTCGAGCATTTTTACCCTATCTCCATTTTATCCCCATCGTATGGGCGACGACAAATGTGGCGAACATTTTTCATCTTTCCAGGCACATGAAAACGTACACATCACAAACTCTGCGCGCATCTTGAATAGCAGGATTGGACCCCTGCGCAAATTCAAGATAGCAGAAAAACTCAACTTTTCATTCCATGCGTGAGCAAAGTACGTGAGGGAGGTGCACCTGCGCGAGCATTGAGAAGCATAACACAAAACATACTAGAGGCGAGTTATATGTCACCTCAACCATTTGGGGGCGGGATATATAACACTACCGCGCAATCAACACATCCCCTGGGCGAGTTGCATAACACTCCGAATGACATGTTGGGGGCGGTTATGTAACACTCCAGAAAAAATGCAAATTCGAGAGGAAACTAGAACTTCTTAACCCATAACAGGTTATGGGTTAAGTGAAGCGATGTTTGTATCCCTAATATTCTACACAAATAAATGGGCTAACCTAGGCCTACAAAGCTCCTACTACTAGCAAAGGAGGGTTCATTGGGCCTAAGGTGCTTTCCTTGGTTACCCAAGTATGGCTAACTAGGCCTAACAAACACCCCATGTACAAACCCATGTGCAACAAACTAAGCTAGGCCTCACTAACAAACACCCCATGTACAAGCCCATGGGCTAAAAAGTTTCACAACACAAGCGCTCCGCGTCACCATTGGCACGTCATCAGGGTGCCACGTCAGCAAAACAGGTGCCACGTCAGCACATGTGATGATGTGGCAGGTGCCACGTCAGCAGACAAGATGACATGGCAGGTGCTACGTCGGCGAGCGAATGCCACGTCAGCAGATTGAAGTGCCACGTCAGCGTAGCACAATTTCTTATAGTCCCACGTCAGCAAGTGACGACGTGGCAGCCGACACGTCAGCAGACCGAAGTGCCACGTCAGCGGGCAAGTTGACGTGGCAGGTGCTACGTAGGGATGTCAATGGGTACCCAAATACCCGGAACCGGACCGGACCCGGCTGAATTGGGTCCGGTTTCGGGTTCTCATATTAGACCCATTAGTAGATTTGATACCCGACGGGTAGACCCGGTTGGGAACCGTTTAGTTTCGGGTCTTTAACGGGTATACCCGACCAAGTTTGCTTAAAATCTGAAAATAAGTTATCAAGCATGATAATTTCGCTTCCCATTCTCTGAACTGGGAACCTAAACTATGACGAAAGAAGCGATTCCATTAACTCCCATGATTTCTTCACCATCTCATACCTTTTGTAGTTTAATTTTATTACGTTCTAGCTTGATCTATCATTTCTAAATTATTTGAATTTGTTTTCGTTAATGTTGGTAGTCAATAGAGAGGAATCAAAGTAATTTAAGTTCTGGTGAAGGATGGGTTGTGGCTAAATTCCAATTCTGAATGTTAGATGGTGATTTTAAATGCGAAAAATGCTGAAGAACACTAGTTGTTTTCACCTTCTTGTGGGAAGTGAATGGCTTAAATGAAATAGAGAATGTTCCGGTGTTTGTGAAAGCTTAAAAATGTTGGGTTGTATTCAAGCATAAATTTGCAGGGGAAGAAGATATATGGGGAGCTCAATACAACAAGGAGAGACACACCTCTTGAAACCAATAAAATTGCACATTGAGTGTTTGATGGAAAGCCTGAATTAAGAAAAAAGAGTAAAAATATTTATTTCATTCTTTACTTATTTAGTAATTGTAGGGGTGATTTGTTGGTTTATAGAAATTGGGACAGTAGTCACGAGGAATTGGGAATTTCAGAAAGGGAAGAATAGAGGCAAAGGATAGAATGAGCTCATTACAATTGCAAGGCCAGGTAACTCCTTGTAGCCATAACAACCAGGGATGGAGATATAAGAGGGGCCATCCCGTAGCATTACTGATGATGATCGCTTTTGTCATTTAATTTTAAATGTTAATGTCTTTGGACCATTACTGCAGTTGCTTTTAGATTATAATTTTCTAACTTTTGTTGTTTTGGACAAGTGATATTAGCTGCTTCTTCTTTTTGGAAAGGCAAAATGAATATGAAGTTTACATTAGCATCAAGTTATTTGACAGTATCACCAAAATGGTTCTTGGACTTTGACAAAACAATGGAATTATAAACTATGTGGTGTTGTACCAGCTTATTGTATATATACTGTTTGACTTACGTTAGCCGCTGCTAATAAGTGATATCGGTTATTTCATTTTTTTCAAAGTCCCATCACCATTGTCATAGTCCAATGACAAGTACCAAAGTCGCAAGGTTAAAGCTCAGGCCTTTTTTCTCTGTAAGTGGGGAGGGAGTTGGAAACTTGTAATCACTGTTTTCTCAAGTGTGATTTGATGGAATTATTATGTGCTTGGTTTGTTTAAGCTCTGGAAACCCATACTATTGCATTGACGCCTATTTTGATTGTGTTATTAAAACTGAAAATGAGATACCCGTTTAATACCCGGAATCGGTGGGTACCCGACAGTTTAATAGGGTCCGGTTCTGGGCCTACTAATTTAGGAACCGAACCCGGAACCGTGGGGATCAGGAACCGGAAAAAATAATAGGGTCTGGTTCCGGGTAGTATGATACCCGGGAGGAACCGGACCCATTGACAGCCCTAGTGCTACGTCAGTGAACAAATGCCACGTCAGCAGACGCGATGGCGTGGCAACAGCCACGTCAGCAGATTGAAGTGCCACGTCAGCACACAAGATGACGTGGCAGGTGACACGTCGGCAAAACGAACGCAACGTCAGCAGGCGAGATGACTTGGCAGGAGCCACGTCAGCAACGTGTGTGCCCCGTCACGAATAGCCGATGATGTGGCAGCCGCCGGCTCCAGCAGCGAGCGGCAATCGGGGCGATTAATCGGGCGTTTAAGTTGTTTCTAATGTTTCAGTGAAGCACGTTGCAGCATAATTCCGTAGCCCTCGGATGATTCCGCCCCATTCTGCTTGCCTAACGGATTTATGCGTCCAGTGTAAACTTTGTTTCTACAGCATTCCAGCAACCATGCAAGGGTCAGTTACACTAGAGCCATGAAGCCATCAAAGCTGGCCAGTTATCACATGCATCATGCAGGACTGGTCCTATGTTGTAAAAGGCGCTAGGCAAGGCGAGGCGCCAAGCCCAGCGCCTAGCGCCTTTGGCGCCTAAGGCGCCCCAGGCGAGGGCCTTTTTTTTAGAAAAAAACAGGATTAGGTATAATTTGGCGCCTGGGCGCCTTTTTTTGCCAGGCGCCAGCCTTGTGCCTAGTGCGCCTTTGGGGCTTAAGCGCCAAAGGCGCTCGCCTTTTACAACATAGGACTGGTCAATGCCAGTTATTGCTGGGAGGCATGCAGGGGCCAGTTATGGCAATCAATATCTGCCATAAAATCAAAGAAAATAAACTGAAATTCGCTCACATAAATAGAGGGTTCATAAACCCAAAAAGGTAAGCAATCTTCCATACCAAAAACTCCTGTGAAAAATCCAATACTGACTTTAGCATCGGAGGTCTTTTGCAGGTACCCCTTTCTCCATAATTCAATTGAAGATCGAGGCCACGGATCGATTATCAGCGAAATCATCACACTAATTTCTGTGTTTGGGGTAGAAGTAATTTTACCTTACAAACAAAAATATCTTTAAGTGTTTTCATAATGGTTTCATACTTTACTATATAGATTGTTTAAGGGGTGTAGTAGGAGGATTTTCTACTACTACAATCGGTGTCGAAATGGATCTTGATATCTTTCGTGTCTTTGTAAAAATTTGTATCCGTGTCTTTTGAGAGTCTTGTTACTGGGGAGTACACAAGAATAGGAGTGGTCCATGATTTTTTACAGACACCTCTAGAAGTTTGACTTGATTTATCTTGGTTGACTGACTTTTGGCTTCTTCTTCTTCTTCTTGTTCTTCCTGTGGCAGAAGCTGAAAATGTCTCGATTCATATGTTGCAAAGAAGGAGAAAATCTCACAATGGACGACTACCCTTCTCCATCCTCATCGTTAGCTCGGTATATTCATTTTACATTACAAAATCCAAATGTTCTCGTTGAAGCTAGGGTTAATTCCATGTTCTTCTGTTCCTCATCTACTAGTTAGTTTTTAGTTCATCTTCATCTTGTTACTGATTCTTCATTTGTAGTTAGTTATTCGATAAATTCATGTGGATTATCTGAAAATGAAGCTATTATTGTCTCTAAAGAATCCATCAATTTTATTATCTATCCTCTTAAAACCCTAAAACCCAAATTAGGTTTTTTCAATCCCAAACGGCTACATGGAATTGAACTTGCCAACATCATTGTAAAGGATCCAAACGTTCTGGGACTGAGATTAAAAGCCACTGTAATCCCTTCTTTTGATATCTTAAGAGCATTATTCATACCTATACAAATGTATGGCTGTACATGCCACTTTTCTTGTTTTGCCGAAATGGCCGTTTAGAACTTTGGTACAGATTATGCTTCCTATGGCTATGAGTTCATGGTTTTGTACTCTCTTAATTGCTGAGACACAAGTTCATGCTGGAAAAATACAACTGCACGAAAGCCATCATGCAAGACTGCAATCAAGTAGGATAAAGTATTGTGCACATTTTCTTTATCTTGTTCAAGCACAGTAGTAAATATACAGCCATATATGAAAGGATAGTAGTATGTAGAAAGATCTATGCAATTGAGTTGAAATTCTCACTGAAACACTTTTGGAAACATATGGTGCTCATAACTCGGTAGCTGTTAGTAGCCTGACAACCTAAAATATCTAGTGATTGCCTTTTGGTGTTCAATCCACGTTTGTAGAATAGATAGGGAAATAAATCTCTGTCATCTCCTATTTCAAAAAGAATAAAATAAAGATCGTTCATGAATCATGTGTGGCTGAGTTCTATGCTTTGTAGCCCTCTCCGATTTGACAAGCTTAGCTATGGGTTAACGTTCTAATGCTTTACAAATGATTTTTTTTTTGGTGCAGAACCTGATCACTGATTCTTGAAGATATATTCTGTTGTTTGCATTGTCAAACGGAATGGTTAATTTATCCTGGGTGTCAATTTAATAACCAGAGGAAAAAACAAGAAAATCCAAAAGGTCACCAAAATCTGATGATATCAATTTGAAGCTTCTTATTAAGGTTTAAATCTAAAAACTGAATTCTCTCGTAATTCAATTTTTCATGCGCATAAAGAATGGGAATTGATTTTTTTTTTTCTTTTGTTTTTGTGTATGTAGGTTTGATTTGGATTTTTTAAGAAAAGAAGATTTATGTACTTGTTGGTGTAATCACTGATATCAGAGTGCGCGAAGTACCAAAATAAAGTGACTGCTTTGAGGTTTACAAAGACTGCAAAAGCTAGAATCTAAAAAGCTGGTTGAGGTTTTGATCAGTGGGTCTTAGTGCTCTTCTTGTACGTATCTCAAAAACCTTATTAGTTCTGTTGCTAGTTTAAAAACATGTCATGTGTATTTGCCTTGTGTTGTCTGAGATGTATAAATTCTTCAGTCTTTTTTGTATAGTGTTTAATATTGAAATGAGAGTGTACAACTAACTTGTTTATCCTGCTTTCTTTTCTCTGCAGTTAGAGGATGACTCCCTCAAAAATTACTCTGTCATCTTGTTACGTCAAGTTAAGGTAACTAAACTTAATTTTCAGTTGACATTAAAGCCTGTCAATTGGAGCACTTGGTCAAAAAGTCAGGCTATGCTACAGTGTCCTGAAGCTAATAACTTAGCTAGCCGTCACACTGTGTTGGTGTGGGTGGAACTATTTTGCTTAACCCATCTGGAATCAAGCTCCAAGGCTGCTGCAAGGATTGCCAAATTCCATTGGCGAGTTTCCAATCTAATTTCCAGTGGTGAGGATTATTTTGTTTTACATAGATTTGGTAACCCCTCATAAAATTTGGTAACCCTGCAGCAGTCATGCTTTGTGATGGCCGAAATATCCTCATTTTGGATGATACACTATTACTTTTAGCTTGAAAATGCTAATGATGGAGTCATTTTATATTTTCTATACTCCCTGTAAATGATGACATTCAAAGATCCCACTCACGGGTTTAATTTTGTATGATTTAAAGCTTGAGGTGCCATGTAATACTTCTTAGTTTCTGGTAATACAGAGATTATCACATTGTTGTTTTCATCTTTATGGTCCATATCTGATTTTAGGAAGATGAACCACTGCACTTAAGTCTGTGAACTCAATCCAGTTCAGTAAACGATGTCGTATATTTTAGTTAAGATTTTACTTTTATATCCCGTGTCTAGTTATGTTGATCTTTTATGATGGTTATGTTGCTGTTTTCATGCAACTCAGTGCTGGTAGAATAGTCATGTTTGATGAATTCTTTTTTGAAGTTCCTTTATACCCTGAATGCAGTCAACAATGTTGCTGTGAGTTTTCGGTGTTTGTAAATTTGTGAAGTTTATCTTGTTAAGAGGTTGATATTTTTTCTTCTGTGGTTGTTTTCAGAAAATCAACAGCAGCAGAGGTGGCGTCACATAGAAAGTTTCCCGTTCGGATCCCATGACCATTCCAGTCTTCTTCTCCTCAGACTAGGGGTGGAAAACCATATGCAGAACTAAGGATGCCCATCTGTTAATGGTAACAAAAATGAAAAATCCTTCCCTTTACCATAGTGTCTGTCTTATTTTGTTCATCTTGCTGCAACGTTTGTTTCTCATTAATTGTTTTGTACATTGTCGGATGCATCAGAGTCCAGTGAGCATCTTGCTGCAAATCTAATAACTCCTGTGAGGAAGTCAAAGAGAAGATAAAAACT
The DNA here is from genome assembly GCA_023531295.1 of Papaver armeniacum. NCBI lineage: Eukaryota > Viridiplantae > Streptophyta > Magnoliopsida > Ranunculales > Papaveraceae > Papaver > Papaver armeniacum. The sequence continues at coordinate 704,135 of JAJJWW010017229.1, forward strand.
CCAAGCGAGCGATAGATACTCCGTTACCAGCATCCAGTCACCCAAGGCTGGAAATGTCAAGTCAAGCATTATCAGTTGCTGAAACAGGTGCACTATCAAGGGATAGTTCTGCTGAATTATACGTCTTTTAATTTTCTAGGTGCTAGGCTCAGATTCGTTGTATTAGTTTTGAAGCTATTGGTTTTAAAATAGAAGGTATCAGAGATAGTTTGATTGTTCTAGGTCTAAATATCGATGGGTCAGAAACTTACAGTTCTCAACTTCATACTAATGGTAGTAAATAATGAAGATCATGCCTATGTTGTGAAGTTACCTGGGAAAATCTTCAGCAACTTTTGTCACCTTGGAAACGACACAGAACACCAAGTGAATAAATTCCCACACGCAGATATGACATTAGAATTTGGTAGGATGTGGAAAATGGTCCTTCTAAGATTATGGATTTGAACTTATTTGTAGTTAGTGATCTGATTTAAGGGCAAAAATTCGGGGTTGTAGAAAATTCTATAGGATGAATCAGTTGCTGGAGCAGGGGAAAATGCGGTATAAATTTGTGTTCTTGGATTATTTAATTTTTTGGACATTTCTTACTTGAAATTTTAGCTGTTAGTTCTGTTAGTTTTCAAGAAACTAGTTTTTACTTTTTAAGAGGTATGTTATTATTATCATGTCTAGTTGAGTATGAAACTAGATATAGCTCTGCTTTATTATGGTATTCATCTTTTGCTTCATCTCACGTGCTGGTACTTTAAAAAAAGTGTCCTCATTAAACCCTCTTATCATGCCTGAATCTGCTGCTAGTTTCCTTCTAAGACCTTTCCTTCCAATAATTTTTAGCTGTCATCGAGTTATTCTTCACCAAATATTCAACAAGTTAAGCAATGTTTCTTTGTTATTTCTCTTTTCAGATTATTTCTCTAATCAGTTCATATGTTTCTGCATCCTAAGAATATGCTACAACAATCATAGTCCAATGATCTAACTTCTAATTTATTAAACAATATATCAAGTTTCATGCAGTGATTTTGTTCTGTCTCTACTTCATACTTATGGTAGTATATAATGAAGATTATGCCTATGATGTGAAGTTACCTGGGAAACTTTTGGCAACTTTGGTCACAGAACACTATGTGTATAGATTCCCACCTTATTGATAGTTAGTGATCTGATTCTTGGGCAAAAATTCGGGATTTTGGAAAATACTATAGGATAGATTCAGTTGCTGGAGCAGGGAAAATGCAGTAAAAAATGTGTTCTGTGATTCGTATACTTTTTTGAGATTTCATATTTGAAATTTCAGCTGTTAGTTCTTTTAGTTTTTCAGAATTATGTTATTATGAATCTATGATCATGTCTAGTTGAGAGTTTACTTAATGATGTCACTAGTCCAAACTTGAGCATTAAGATTTAAAAGATTGTTCGTAATTCATAGATGCGGGAGATTTGACTTAGTTTTTGTCTGACATGCTTGTGAAATAGTGTGCTAGCTTTCTAAGTGGATGACTGATGATATTCAATGGGCATAAGAGATTTCAGATCCATGTAGTTGCTTTGGAATTTGGACTCATTATTACACTAGATTGAAAGATGTCATTAAAGTGAAGAGTCGTCAATGGTTCCATGTTAATCAGTTGATGTTACATATGGATGGTGTTTCTTTTCGTTTTATTTGTTTGGATCTGGAGAATTAAGTTTAGCATGTGCACCTTGTTGCAGGCTCCAGAGTGGTACATGCATGCAGCATCGACATGTAAAATGGGGTATTATCTCAACTCTCAAAACCCATATAAAGCTGAATTTATTTTTTTCAGCTTTCTAGTTACATTACTACTATAGCATCTATTGGTGATCAATAAGTAGATATAAACACACAACTGGAGCTCTGTTAACTTAGCTGTTTCCTAATGAAATAGCGGACGCTAAATGGGAAGAGTGTTTCAATTTGTTTTGCATGTTAAAGTGTTTTCAAGCTATCTCTGGTTGAAGATTAACCCCGACAAGACCAGGTTGATTGGTTTTGGTACAGTGCCCTTAATTATTCACTCCCTATTTCCTATTTCGTGGCCATCAAATCTCAACCCTTAAATAATTAACCGTTGTATCTACTTGACACCTAAGTAAATCTCAACTCTTAAATAATTGTTGTGAACGGAAGAGATTTTTTGTTCAAACCCTATGTCAAAAGCATGTGTGCCATGATCCCGACTGTGCAAGGGTATGACATTAGAGCCGAGGTCTCACTCTGACTTTAGTTTATTTTCCTTACTTTTTTTTTTTTTTTTGCTTTGGAAAATTTCAGTGGGTATTAACTACTGCCTTTGGTTTTCCTTACCGTTCTTTTCATTATGCTGTGTGCAATCTTTAGTGAGAGGGACATATATATTGTTGTCGGAAATAATTATGAAGTTTATAGTGCAAAACGTTAAGAGTTATGGATCTCAATGGTCTATTCCAGAGTGATCTCAAGTGTATGTGACTGAAGTTGTATGATATTTTAGTTAATGCAGTAGAGTAGTGGATGTTGACTACATGTCTACAGTATTCTCTGTTTATTGATTAATTCTCAATTATAGGTCCATCATTGGTTTCTGCTGACCAGAGAGTGATTAAAAAGATCTCTGAGCTTGGGACGTTGAAGAATGCAACAACCAAGAATAGAACGTATTGGAGCACATCAGAAGATGAAAGCTGCAAAAGCTGTATTGTATCATAGTAATATGTATGCTATGATCACCACTGTTCTGCCTGGTCATAATTATTCAGGTAACAACATTTCAGTTTTTCTCTGCTTGCTAACAAGTATTTGTACTTAAAAAGTTATGTACTATGTATTGACCGATACATGATTCTAAATTCACTGGAAGAGGTCTCTCCATCAATGAATAGCATTTTCGAAAGTAGGTGTCTCATCATAAACCTCCCTAACATCACTCCACAATAGCACGTCACCTATTCTGGGTCTTATCAGGGTAGGCAATAGCATTGGTGATCCTAGTGGAGTCAGGATTCTAGGTAGGAAGGGCCAAAAGTGAAAAATCCAGCAGTAAAAGAGTAGACAAGGGATAGAACAACAGGTTTAAGAAATTTTAGGTGAAAATAGGTAAAAATCAATTTCTTGTCAAAAATAGTTTGTACTTTGCACCATATGCCTGAGGTTACATGCAGCTAAATAGGCTTGTTGTTCATTGTGTTGTGCTAGTTTGAAGATCTGTTACCATTATCAGTTGCTGAAGCATGTGCACTTGACAATCTGTTATAGTTTTAACAATTTGTTAATTTAATTTATTGCACTATCGAGGGATTAATTCTGATGAATTCTAAGTCTTTTAATTTCATAGGTAGGCTTTAGATTTAGTGTATTAATTTTGAAGCTATTGGTTTTAAAATAGAAGGTACCAAATATAGTTTGATTATTCTAGTAGTAAATATTACATGGGTCATGCCTATGATGTGAAGTTACCCTGGAAAATCTTTGGCAACTTTGGTCACATTGGAAAGACAGTACACTAAGTGTATAAATTCCCAAATGCACATCTGTCATTAGATTTTGGTAGGATGCTGGAAACGGTCCTTTTAAGATCTTGGATTTAACATTGTTAGCCCTGAACAATCAACCTCACAAGTTCTTTTCTCTCCTTATTTCGTATTAGCAGCTCTTCATCAGCAGTAATGGAAACAGTGATTGTTGAAGCTTGGATTTTAAGCCACAGTTACTTATTCGGCACAATTATATTGACGTAGGTTCCATCATCCTCCCTTTCTAAGAAAGTACCAGTTATGACCTAGTGTGGATATATTTCTACTCTTTTTATAGTTCATGTAATCTGCTGGCATATATGGAACGCCATCAGTATATAATATAGTAGTAGGTGACGGATCTTTTTCCCCTGGGAGACAATCACCTTATGGATAATCTTTTTTATAGCCTTTCCAGATTGCTTTCGATTAGCCTTTGATAAGCTAGATTCTCTAATCTATCTTTGTAACTTAAGCAAACGCGTAATCATATGAAAACTGTGCAGGCATTAATTGAGATTCCATGCTGGATGTCTCATCTCAAAATGATACAGAGCATTAGGGTCATATAAGGCTCCGACTGGGCTTCCCAATTAGGATGCTGAGAAGTTTTTCTGGAAGAAAACCCAAGAAATGTGATTGGCAAAGTACTTTACAACTTTACATAAAAATCTTTGGTGCGTACAATGATGATACTGAGACAAAACGGAGAAAACTGCATGAGTATGGCAGAAACTGATGCATTTTGTTTTCTTAATTAGGTGAGTTCTTTTGTTACCCAACTTGATGTTCTTTTGGCTATTTATATGTCAATTAGATAAGTTGAATTTTCTTCATTGTCTAATGAGCTGTTCTCTGAACATTTAATTCTTTTTTTTCGAGTTTTGTGGGATTCCCGATTTATATGTATGGTTTCCATGGTTTGTTCAAGTTGAAGCTATCATATGTAATCACTTTTGGTATTCTCAGTGAATGTGCTCTGATGAGGATTGGTCATTGGGTGACTAATGGCAATCAATGAGCTAGATTAGCATATATGGTCTCCTTTGTCTCTGTGTCTGTTTGATCAGAGAAACACAATCTAGGATCCCATATAGTGGGCTTCCTACTACGTGCAAGATTTGGGCTGTTTCCTCATATAGTGGGCTTCTTTGAGATCCCAATAGCATGACTGCATATGCTATTGAGACTAAAGACAAGCTTAATTTGAAGAACTATGATATTAGGCATACATACAAAGTGATAGTCCCATCTTGGGTGACCTTATACCTATGGGTAGCTCAATTACCTATATACCCTTAATACAAAAATCTAAAATCAGTTTTCTAAAAAATTAAAATCAGCTTCCCTTAACATCTCTTCTTCTTCCTCCTCTAGCCGAACTCTTCCCCTCCCGCGAAAAAAAAAAATTCATCACCGTGATTAATTGTCGATTCGTAAAAATTTGATTGTCGATTAAACTGAACTACATAATGACTCGTACAAAGAAAAGCAGGGACTAGGCAAACCAAATCGTCTTCTAATCCATCAATTGAAGAAGAAGAACCAATTGAAGATGAAGGTGTAGAAACTGAAAATCAACCACCAATTGAACCAGAATTGAACCAACTGCATCTCCAACTCCGGAAACGAGGATAAGAAAGTAAGTTTTACAAACCCAATCTCCTATTTCTTTGTTTTTCATCGATTAAATGACGATTCGGTGTTGGGTTCGGCTCAAAATTAAGTTGCGTTTTTAGCCGAACTTTCTTCACAAAAGCTTCCTGTAAGTGTATATGAACAGTTCGGCTTGAAATTTCATGAAATTTCAAGCCGAACCCGATCCTGAAAAGAGATGCACAGGGGTTCGGCGTATTCGATAATCATAATATGTAGAACCTAGCACATTTACGAGGTTCGGCTATTACGATATTCACAATATGTGCCGAACCAATACAAAATTATTAACCCAGAAATGTACATGATCAGGTTCGGCTTATATTCTACTTATTCAAATAGCCGAACAATGTGTTTCCAACAGGTTCGGCGCTTACGAATTTCTAAATATAAGTTTTCGAACCCGAAACATTTTTCTTCCAGTGAGGTTCAGTGTAGGGTTCGGCTTGTTAGGACAATTCTAACCAAGACGAACTCGGGTCTCAAGGTAGGTTCGGCTCTTAATCAACACTTTCGGTTAGCCGAACTGTTCATCCAGACTTCCTTAGAACCTTAGTGAAAAAACACAGACTTTTGATGATTTTAACCTACAAAAGTGAGATTAAACATAAGATATGTTGGAAAATTTTTCCGCGAGACGCTGTCTCGCACTCTGCAGGGGGCCCCTTGCCCCCTAAATGACTACAATTCAAGGGTAACTAAATAATATACACAAAAAATTTTCTCACTTTCCCCTTCTCCTTCTAAAAAAACCTAATTTTTTTTTTCTTACTCAATTTTTTTAATTAATCCTAAAACTAATCACTAATCATTAATCACTAATCAGAATTATTTTAACTAATCATTAGTATTAACACTAATCGTAAAAGGGCAGATTTGCCATTACCAAAAATATTTGGTTAAGGGGCTTCTGATTTTGCTATTTACACTCCTTTTTTGTCTTTACTTGGTATGCCCAAAAAGATTTCAGTATGCCTAAAATCATAGTTCTAATTGAAATGAATTTGAGTAGAGATATAATGGCCACAGCCGAAGACAATTGATTGAGGTTTCCTCGAGAACAAAAAAATAATTCAGATTAAGACTCTGCAACTAGGTTGGAATGGAATACCAATAATTCAGTCAATTTCCAAACCAGCACGACTAGAAAATGAATGGCCCTCATTTGAAAATGACCAGTCAATTCGCTGATTCTCCTTCAATACACAGCTGGATGAAGGCGGAATAAAAATGAAGGAGACTGTTTAGGGCTAAACCCTGATGGTTGATTCGTTTTGTCAACGGCTCACTCGTATTTAACGATTGGCCGTAATGGCTGACCAAGAAGTATTACAGATGGCTGTTATTGTGCTATGGTACAAAGTAGTGAAGATTTATTTAATGATAAGAATCTTGAAGATGAAAAATAAGGATAACCCTTTATAAACTTAAAAAATTGTCCGCTTACCTTGAGGTCTACCTTATTTATTTTTGAAGTAATTTTAAAAACCCTTTATAAACTTATTTTTGTTGATGCTATTATTATTATTATTATTATTTGGTTAGGCTTCCTAGTGCCAAAGGAACTGCAACAAAACTCTGTCATCTCTCATTTCTGTCCTTTGTTGATGATTGTTATGCCTTTATATTAATTAGAGCTGATTTACTAGTTAAATAAATTAGTATTTTAATTTGATTAGTTAGTTCAAGATTTAGAATTAGCGTAGAGATTAATTTCGTGTAAGGTTTAAAGAAGAAGAAGTTAAACAGAATAGAAAAAACTAGGGGTTTGTGACTTTGGAAGCAAAAATGAAACTTTATATTGACTATAAAGATTTTAGTAGTGATGAATAAGTGGGTCTAGTTATATCATGTGAAATTAATTATTTTGAGTTGGATCCTGTCATATGGAGTTATTTGTTGAATGAACAAGAACATGTAAACCAGAGCCTTGTTGAGAATTTTATTCAAGTATATGAAGAATTTCGTCGGGAAAATGAAGATTATATCAAATTTATATGGCCGGGAATATGTTTTAAGGATCTCCAATTGTGTAAATGTAGCTTATAAATTCCCCAAATATGAAAAAAATTCAGAATTTTAATGTTTTTTTGGCCTACTATCACCAAGAATCGGTGGATGCAATAGCTGTTGGTAGGTCGGTCAAGGTCTAGATGAGGAAATCTAGTTGGTTAAGGAAACCAAGTACTTGTGTCCTAAGTATAGCAGCTTAAGAGGTTTGTCTCTTAGAGCTAAGTTAGGAAACCCTATACTTGTAGGAAAGTAATCCTTGTTAAGGAATGTGTCCAGTCCTATTCATGTGTATAAATAGCCATAGAAAGAACTAGAGAAAACGCACCAGACTTAGTAAGAGTTCTCTTCTTCTCTGCTTAGGCTTTGTATATTCCAACCTATACGGTGATATATAAAATTGCTTATCCCTTCCCGAGGATACAACCTCGTTAAATACTTGTTCTTCTTGTGTGTGTGATTGTGTTCTTGGCGATATTGAGATACCTCGTAGTAGTGCAAACCTAACGCTTCCGCATGCTTTGGCGCAACAATTGGTATCGAGCAAGGAGACGCTCTTGGATACGGAATTTTCGAATTCCGATTGAAGTGAAGGTATTTTTTTTTTTTGAAGATTGCTTGAGGTAATTCTCAAAGGTTCTGTTTTTTATCTATATTTGAACAATGGTTGACGGGGATGAAGATCAGAAAAATCCTTTAGGAGAACATTCGGATCCCACAAATAAAGATAAAGAAACAAAAGAAGAAATACTTCATTCACATAGATCACATTTCAAGGTAGAAAAGTTTACAGGAACCAATAACTTTGGTTTATGGAGAACATACGTAATGGATGCTCTTGTCCACCTTGACCTAGAAGAAGCTCTAGAAGGTCAGCTAGTGGAGATGTCTGAAAAGCAGTGGAACAAGATGAATAAATTATGTCTTGCTTCGATACGTGGGTGTTTAGCAACTGCAGTAAGAGTTAATTATCAGCACGAGACTTCAACTAAGGATCTCTGGGAAAAGCTTGAGAAGGAATACCTTGTGAAGAACGTGGCCAATAGGATACATCTTAAAAGGAATTTGTATCGCTATAACATGAAGAGAGGTGCAACCTTAACCGAGCACCTAGATTCATATAGTAAAGTTCTTGCTGAGTTGGTTAACTACGATGAGAAGATCAACGACGAGGAACAAGCTTTGTGTCTGATAAATTCTCTTCCTGAAAAGTATGAACCCGTGATTAAAGCATTAATGCACGGCAAGGACAAGATGACATACGCAGAGGTCAATACAGCATTGCGTAGTGAGGAGTTCAGGAAGATGGATCATGAAGACTTTGAAAGTGAAGCTAACAATGACTTGCTTCTTGCAAGAGGTCGTTCAATAGACAGGAGAAGGAATACTGGTGGTTATAGGAAAGGTAGAGGACGTTCTAAGAGTAGAACGTGACTGTAGAAAGATGAGTGTTCTTGGTGTCATGACTTAGATCATTGGGCTAAGGATTGTCCTAAGCGTAAAGAAAGAGAAGGAGATAACAACAAAACTGAGGTGAACATTGCAAAAGGTAATGAAGAATCAGATGATGCTTATGATTTCTCGCTGACTGTGACACCATCAGCTTGTACTATTACAGATGGTACATGGGTATTAGATACTGGAGCAACATATCATATATGTCCATATCGGGACTGGTTCTTAAGTTTTGAAGAGCTTGATGGAGAAGTACGTATGGGAAACAATCATACCAGCAGGGTGATTGGGATTGGTAGTGTTCGTATCAAGATGCATGATGGTATGGTTAGAGAGTTGAAGGAGGTAAGATTTGTACCTGCCATAAAGAAGAATTTGATTTCACTCGGAACTTTAGAAGCTAAGGGCTATAAGATAGTCGCTGAAAATGGTGTTCTAAAGGTAATCTCTGGATCTATGGTAATCATGAAGGTCACACATCATCATAACTTGTACTACTTGATTGGGAGTATAACAACAGGAGATGTGTATATTTCTGAACACATCGAGAATGCAGCTACCGAGAAAACAAAGCTATGGCACATGAGACTTGCACATCCAGGTGAGAAGTCGTTGCATAGGTTGATTCAACAAGACTTGTTGAAAGGTGTTATTGCCTGCAAGTTAGCATTTTGGGAACATTGTGTTAAGGGAAAGAAAACAAGAACAAGCTTTGGCACAACTATCCACAATACTAGTGGAGTTCTTGACTATGTTCACTCAAATGTTTGGGGTCCTTCCAAGAATGCATCATTGGGAGGGAAACATTGGTTTGTGTCGTTCATTGATGATTATTCTAGGCGCGTATGGGTGTACACCATGAGGCATAAGGATGAAGTCCTAGAAATCTTTGTGAGGTGGAAAAAGGCAACTGAGACTCAAACTGGCAGAAAGATCAAAGTACTATGTTCGGACAATGGTGGAGAGTACAAGAGTGATCCGTTCTTGCAAGTATGTCAGGATGAGGGGATAAAGAGGCACTTCACAGTTAAGAAGACACCACAACAGAATGGGGTAGCTGAACGCATGAATTGTACTTTGCTGTAGAAGGTACGATGTATGTTATCTAATGTTGGATTAGGTAAAGCGTTTAGGGCTAAGGCAGTTACATATGCGTGCTTCCTCATTAATAGGTTGCCATCATTTGCATTAGAAGGTAAAACTCCTATGGAGAAGTGGTTTGGTAAACCAGACTTATGATTATGACTCAATTCATATATTTGGTTGTCTGCGTGGTATCATGTTAGTGAAAACAAGCATGATAGCCGTGCCGTGAAAGGAATCTTTGTGGGTATGAAAAGTGGAGTGAAAGGGTTCAAGTTTTGGAATCTAGTTGTGAAGAAGATAGCCATGAGTGGAGATGTCACATTTGATGAGATGTCTATGGTAAAGTCTTGGGGTTCTTGGCAGGTGGGGAATAGAAGCACCAATATTAATGAGCTTTTGTAGCATGTGGAGATTGGTGCAACTTTACCAATTCCAGTTAAGTTTGTATCGTTTCAAAATACTTCTGAAGACATTGGGTCTGCAAGAGAGGTAACTACTGAAGTTCCAAATGATAGTGACACTATTGAGGAAGAGGAACAAGAGTCAGTAGAAGATACAGAAGCTACGGTCAAGGAGACCATAGCAACTAGCAAACCAAGTGGATGAATGATTACATTGCTTATGCATTACCAGTTGTTGAAGATGGTACTCCTACTTCCTATTTAGAAGTTGTACGCAGTGCAGAGTGTAAAGAATGGGAAGGAGCAATGCAGGACGAGATGGAGTCTCTTTACAAGAATGGCACATGGATTCTTATGAAACTTCCGAACGGTAAGAAGGCCATAGGGTGCAAGTGGGTATATGCTAAGAAAGATGGATCTTCGGTGAATCAAGTACGCTACAAGGAAAGGTTAGTTGCAAGGTTATGCCCAAAGAGAAGGGATTGACTACAATGAGGTGTTCTCTTCGGTGGTAAAACACTCATCAATCCGTATTTTGTTGGCCTTGGTAGCACAATATGATTTAGACCTAGTTCAGCTAAATGTTAAGACGACGTTCTTATATGGTGATCTAGAAGAGGAGATCTATATGACTCAGCCGAGTGGGTTCAAGGTTGCTGGAAAAAAAAGATTGTGTATGTAAACTAAGGAGATCGTTGTACGGGCTGAAGCAGTCTCCAAGACAATGGTACAAGCGATTTGACCAGTTTATGATAGGCCAAACATACACAAGAAGTCACTATGACCATTGTGTATACTTTAAGAAGCTACATGATGGGTCTTTCATATATTTGCTGTTGTATGTCGATGATATGCTGATTGCATAGAATAACAAGAAAGAGATTGATAATTTGAAGTGCAAGTTGTCATCTGAGTTTGAGATAAAAGATCCGGGAGAGGCTAAGAAGATTCTTGGTATAGAGATTCAACGTGACAGAGAGAAGGGTAAGGTTTGTTTTTCTCAGAAGGCATATTTGAAGAAAGTGTTACAGAATTGGTGTCTACGAAGGAACTAAATCCGTAAGTACTCCCCTTTCTGCTCATTTTAAGTTGAATGCTCGTATGTCTCCCACTACTAAAGAAGAAAGAAAGTATATGGCCCAAGTCCCATATGCTGAGGTTGTTGGTAGCTTGATGTATACGATGGTATGTACAAGGCTGGACATTTCACATGCAGTTAGTATGGTCAGCCGTTATATGTATTGTCCTGGTAAGGGACATTGGCATTATGTGAAATGGATTTTGAGGTATCTTTATGGTACAGTTGATATTGGCTTGGAGTTTGTGAAGGATAAAAGAAACAATCAGTTGTGTGTTGGGTATGTGGATTCTGACTATGCTTTGGTGATTTGGACAAGAGACGTTCAACTACTGGGGTATGTATTTACCATAGCATGAGCACCAGTTAGTTGGAGACCAATATTGCAGTCTCTTGTGGCGCTTTCAACTACGGAGGCGGAGTATATGGCAGTGACAGAGGCATTTAAGGAGGCTATATGGTTACAAGGTTTGTTAGATGACTTAGGAGTTGTGCAAGACCAACTGCCTGTGCATTGTGATAGTCTAAGTGCAATTTATTTGGCTAAGAATCAAGTGCATCATGCTAGAACCAAACATATAGACGTACGGTTTCACTTTGTGAGAGAAATTCTTGAAGAAGAAGATATTCTACTTGTGAAGATCGATACCAAAGACAATCCAGCTGATATGTTGACTAAAGTAGTACCTGGGATAAAGTTTCGATATTGTTCAAAATTGATCCACATCCTTCCGGTTTGGTGAAACGCCATTTTTGGGGTAGAGGTTCTTAGGAACCTGGTGGAGGTCTTATAGCAAGGCCATTTGAGAGAACTACGATCGGGTTTGATTCCTATTGAGGATACGTAAGCAACCATGATGGTTCAATCGACGTTGGAAGATGGAGGTGATTTTATCTATTGATCGTCTCATGCATGAATGCATGATCCGAGGTGGAGAATTGTTGGTAGGTCGGTCAAGGTCTAGATTAGGAAATCTAGTTGGTTAAGGAAACCAAGTACTTGTGTCCTAAGTATAGCAGATTAAGAGGTTTGTCTCTTAGAGCTAAGTTAGGAAACCCTATACTTGTAGGAAAGTAATCCTTGTTAAGGAATGTGTCCAGTCCTATTGATGTGTATAAATAGCCATAGAGAGAACTAGATAAAACACACCAGAACTAGTAAGAGTTCTATTCTTCTCTTCTTAGGCTTTGTATATTCCAACCTATACGGTGATATATAAAATTGCTTATTCCTTCCCGAGGATTCAACCTCGTTAAATACTTGTTCTTTTTATGTGTGTGATTGTGTCTTGGCATTGAGATACCTCGTAGTAGTGCAAACCTAACGCTTCCGCAGGCTTTGGCGCAACAATAGCACCACATCTGTTGATTATCCCAAGATCTTATGAACCACATTCGGTCGTTGTTCAGCATCATGCGAATCAATTGTGGTTCATATTTGGGGGATTAGTAGGTAAAAAAGTCGGTTTTTATGGCATCTTATGTATGCTGATTCTTGCACTTGGATTTTACCAACAATAAAAAAACCCAAAAAGTTTATAATCGGACGTTGTGTGTTGGTCTATAAACCGATTGTAGACGAAAAAATGGAAAGAAACATGTGTTTTCCTCTTATACTAGAATCGGTATACATGTAAGCCAATGTGTACCGATTGTAACACTTGGGGATATTTCTTCAAAAACCACCAAGTATACGGTCAATGGTTTTTTGTAGCTCTGTAGTTGATTCTTTAGAATCGGTCTGGTTGATTATTACTCATCTGCCAATTATGTTGGCCTAACTTGTTGATCTATATTGTACATTATTAAACCTCTCATCAAAGATCAATCTAAACCTGAGGCCTGATATCTCTACCCACTATTCCACTGATTTAATGTGATATTGAATCTTTGTTTTTTTCCCATATGTTCAAACAACTAAATGGCTTAGTCTTCTAAGTGCTATGTTAATTATGTGCTTCGTGTACATATGTGAAAGGACGACACAAAGCAATGGTTTGTGAACAAAGGCATTGAGATCAACGCACATTGGTTTTAGGCCGTCATTCAAGGCATGATCATTTAGAAATTGTTTGCGAGAAAAGTGGAAAACAAGAAAATCACAGGACAAAAGATAAAAAGTACGCGAAGAAGATGACGAAAGTCTAATGACTAAATAAAAAACGTGACTTCTCATTTAAGATTATATATAGTACATAGATCGAATGATGTATACATCTTTTTATAGTGATGAATGGTTTTTATAATCATGATGATCTGGAAAATTTTCATCGGTTAGTAAATCTCGATGAAGGCAAGTAAATCAAGAAACACCTTTAGTAAGATTAAGGAGGATGATGAGAATAACTTGCACTTGGATTTTACCAACAATAAAAAAACCCAAAAAGTTTATAATCGGACGTTGTTGGTATATAAACCGATTGTATACGAAAAAATGGAAAGAAACATGTGTTTTCCTCTTATACTAGAATCGGTATACATGTAAGCCAATGTGTACCGATTGTAACACTTGGGGATATTTCTTCAAAAACCACCAAGTATACGGTCAATGGTTTTTTGTAGCTCTGTAGTTGATTCTTTAGAATCGGTCTGGTTGATTATTACTCATCTGCCAATTATGTTGGCCTAACTTGTTGATCTATATTGTACATTATTAAATCTCTCATCAAAGATCAATCTAAACCTGAGGCCTGATATCTCTACCCACTATTCCACTGATTTAATGTGATATTGAATCTTTGTTTTTTTCCCATATGTTCAAACAACTAAATGGCTTAGTCTTCTAAGTGCTATGTTAATTATGTGCTTCGTGTACATATGTGAAAGGACGACACAAAGCAATGGTTTGTGAACAAAGGCATTGAGATCAACGCACATTGGTTTTAGGCCGTCATTCAAGGCATGATCATTTAGAAATTGTTTGCGAGAAAAGTGGAAAACAAGAAAATCACAGGACAAAAGATAAAAAGTACGCGAAGAAGATGACGAAAGTCTAATGACTAAATAAAAAAACGTGACTTCTCATTTAAGATTATAGTACATAGATCGAATGATGTATACATCTTTTTATAGTGATGAATGGTTTTTATAATCATGATGATCTGGAAAATTTTCATCGGTTAGTAAATCTCGATGAAGGCAAGTAAATCAAGAAACACCTTTAGTAAGATTAAGGAGGATGATGAGAATAACTTGTAGGTTTTGAGGTAAATTTACGCAGCAAGAACGATCATAAAGAGGATGGCATGGGATGGGAGAGTGGCTATGGAACTATTTCATCGGTTAACCGGGCAACATAAATACACAATAAGAAGAAAGAAGTGGAAGGCAAAGTGACTATATGTTCTTGCCGCATCTGAAGATGATATCCAATTGGCTCAATGCTTCCATCAAGTTTTATTAGAGACTGTACTTACAAGACAAACAAGTAAAACATGTCACTGTTAAGCATTGCTTAATTAATTACCATATTTCAGCTAACTAAACAAACTTTCATGGTGGCATGGGGATTTATGGATATGGAGAATGGTGGGGGTTTATTTGGATGTTAGAAACCTTAAAATAAATTTATATATCGTAGCAATAAAAATCCATATATATCATATAAGTATAAAACACTAACGAATGCCATAGAGGTAGTCATCCTGGATGCCATGCAATTTTTTTTGCACATATGCCACATGCGATGAGACATCAAAGCCAATTTTAGGGGTCATATCCATTGAACAAAGCCGCATAAAGGTACTATTGATGAGAATGTTGAAGATGGGCATCTTAGTAAACTAACTAACGAGAGGAGGAAAGAAGATCAAAGAATATACTGACAATAGGTTAACATGAAAATCTTTTCAACAACATTGGTATTTGATAGAACATTCAAATTTCATAGGCGGAGTATAAATATAATTTGGAGAGTTTCAGTTATATTTGGAAAAAGGGTGCCGAAAAAGTTGTGGTCTATTGCTTGACACAACTGTTGGAACCATTCAAAGAAAAATTTATGTATGTAGATACCTACCAACATATGAAGTACAATAATGGGGCGACAAGTATAGCAGAAGGGTTTCATGGACTTTTAAAAAAACTACTCAGGGGAGTCAAAATAATGTGGTTACAGTACAAGAAGCTATCCATCAATGCACAAAATTGAGAGGCAAATGAAAGAGAGCATGATGAAAGTGTTGACTACGTCGTTGATTATGGGTTTAACTTTTCACTAGAGTGTCCTGTAACAACCCTACTTTCCTCATAATCCCGGCCGATGATCATGTAGAAAATATGTCGTTCAAATCACATGCAACCTCATCTCTAAAAGCAATTGTGTGCAGCAGGAATGAATTAAATTGATAAATAAAATAAATTTACTACATGATTTTAGAAGATACCACGGGTCTAAAGGATACAAGTCTATTTTATTATTTTTTTGTCAGAGGTTCTAATCCCAAATTAAAATGATAAAACACTAAGAAAAAACGCCACTGCCTCTCAACTATTGTTCGCAAAAAGAAGAAGAGTTTATATCCATCCTCAGCCAGATATCTTCCAAATATCCACCCGAAACTAGAAATTAGTCAAACTCTTTCACGATCTCTAGTAACACCTGAAAAATTGTCAATGGGAGTTAAACTCCAAGCAAGTCCACCTCGTCCCCAGATCATTGGAATATAAAAAGAATGATATACACAGGACCAGCATAGAGAGTTATGAAAAAAAAAATAAGAACTGAAATGATTGCAAAGTTTCTAGAGATTTACTAGCTACAGTATATTCTGTCTATCTACGGCGTGCGTTAAAAGGTAACTATTAAAACTGCATAACAAAATATGTAGACGCCACCACCTACAATCCAAGACGTACTAGAACATATCCCAGCTAGATGTGATAACCACAAACCCTTTATCACCCATGTTAAAAGAATCATAACTATTAACTATTAAGGACACGACTATGGTTCCAATCCTCGAATAAGAAAAACTGCACAAGAAGCGTACACAACACCATAAGTCCATTGCAAGCATCAAAAGGCCACTGGACACACCTTTCTCTTCGACAAACGAACGATTAGGAAATAAATTATATAAATTCCTCTTCTCTAGTTACAACCCTTTAATAAGGAATTGCATAAGTGGCGTACAAAACACCATGAGGCCAACGGAAGCACCTAAAGGCCGGCCGACACACATTCTCTTCGACAAACGAAAAGAAGAAGACGCATTTCCTGAGTTTCTTTCACATAATAAACATAATACCAAATAATGGACATGATTAACTTACACTTTTGCATCACCACGTAACAGTAGATACAAGTAACTTTCAAACTCACCAAAACTTAATAAATCATTGGACCATAATTAAAAGAAACAGTCCAAACAAATCAAAAGAGACAAGTCCAACTCACTTTGCACTTTCTTAGCATCTGATCATAGACTAGCTAACTCTCGCATTTTCAAGTCTTACACAATTTTGCAACTAATGACAACTTAACTAGGTTTATACAAGTCCATCATTTTCTTAAATGTGCGTCTAACGGAGGCATCAAACGTACAACTAAAATTCCACTAAAGGAGACACCCATACACAAAACTAAAATCACTAGGTATCTCATGCCCAGTACTTCCTAATGTATCACTAACCACCATGAAACATACATCATTGCTCATCATCAGGTCATGATGAACCTAAAATATTTCTACAATCCCCATAAAAAAATATCAAAATCAAATTAGAATTTAAATCAAGATTAATCAAGCAACAACAAAAATATAATTAGTTTTAAAATCGGATCATAACAAAGAGCTAAACTATTCCACAAACAACATAAATTAATATAGAGATCAATTCTAATTATCACCTACTTTATGGATTATATTTGTGGCTCTTTAGATGTTTATCAAAATTATACCAAGTATTTAACCCTTTATATCTACCTAGATCTACAAGAACAGAGATAAACTTGCCTTAAATCATTTGAGATGCCACAGGAACGCACATCTAATTGGAAGTAGGAGTCCCGAATCCCTAATTAGATCAAAACAATATAAACACCATCATTACTGAAAATCCTTATTGAAGGGAAACGATTAAGAAATCCATCTAGCTAGACCAACCACAGACCTTAAAAACACCACAAATCTTCTCGAGCAGCAACTCTTCTCCCGTAAGCTCATCTTTTCCCGCCGCCAATAAATCCTCTCACATCTTCCTGATAGTGAAGGAATAACTTACGCTCATAAGCCTTTCTGTTTTTATTTTTTCCAATTTACATAAAACCTAACGTAAAAAATTGATAGACTAGTTCAAACTCTTAAGGACTTCGCAAACCGGATCTGGGCATCCGTCTATATACGAATATCCAAAATTATTATAGATCAGATAGATAACGCAGGGTATTACATGTCCGAATAGGCAACTCATTTTATGATGAAAGGTTTCAATTTTTATGATAATAACGAGATAAGGAGAAAGAAAATTGTATGCTCATGTATGATGATGACCCATGGGATTCCCTTGTTGTCACACGATTGCTAAGTACCACCAAGGGATTCTGTTTGAGTTCATTGATTCGATTTGAAAGAAACTTACTTTCACATCAACCCCTGCTGAAGCTCCAACTGAATCCTTTGTGATCAACACCTTTTTCTAGTTTATAATATATATACATAAGTGATTTACTATCTTTTGAAAAGATTGGTATGATGAGCCGACATTATAACATTGTCCTTTTAATTATAAGATTGGTTAATAGTTTGACATTATTACTAAAAAAAATTGTCAAAGGGAGCAAAAAGTGATTTGAGAAGAGGGACAATCGTAGTTGATTCCTTAACTAGCTAGGTCGGTCCTTACTATGTGTCAAATTTTAATTGTTCGCACACCAAACATTACCTCTCTGCCCATCGAAAGTTGAATAGTTTTAAACAAATTCTCGTTTGATACATAAAAATCAAGAGAAAAGAAACACTAAAAAGAAGAATTCACAAGAATAACCTATTTCTCCGTATGGGTTTTATTTTTTCATTTTCGATTGAGCTATTCAATATGCACAACTTTGAGATTCAGTTAACTTTTCTCAAAGAACTGCAACTAACTTTGACTCTATGGAGTACTTTTGGAGACACTTTTAATGGTTCTTCAATGATACAACCGAATGTTATTGGAGTGAGAAAAATCTTTTATTTGTAATGCGTACTCTTTCATATTAATTCAAAAAAATATCAACATTTATATATTTATCGTGTTAGTAAATCACATTTTTATAATATGCTTATCAAGTTTAAATAACATTAATATTACTGCATATAGTTTAAATACATACACTTACGAAGTTTTGTAATGATATTCTTTAAAATATAATTTTATGCGTAGTTGATATCTTAAAACTTTACCTTGATATATGTAACAATCCTTCACATTTATTCAAAAATAACATTGAATACTATCAAATCACAAAAAATATACTTTTGTAATTACATTATATATTAGTGCATAGTATTCGTAATGATATCTTTTTGATATGTTAAAAATTTTCCTTCTGCTAATATTATCATATGATTTTAATTGTAAATTTTCCATATCATTGTTGAATTTTGTGTGGATTGTGTTACATAGCAAACTTCGTATATTTGACTAATACATGTGAAACGAAACAAATTTCACATGTGAAACTAAACAAACTTTATTTTTCCTAGGTATTGTCTAGGTACATTTTGTTGCATAGCGAACTTACTATATTTAACTTGCGTATCCTACATGTGAAACTAAACAAAAAAAAATTTGGTATGTATTTGTTATGGTGAAACAAATACATATGCAAGTTATATATAGCAAGTTTAACTAAACAAAATTCTAGAATGGGACTAGTTCAATGGATAACTTCTTTTTTTTGGTATATATTTTTTTATTATTTTATTTTTCTTTTAAATGATGGTTCTAATATTTATATTCATTTCACTAGGCTCGGTGTCACAATTTCTCCACCATCCAAGTTGTGTTGTAGAACAGCTGTCATTGTGGCCCCGATCAACGAAGAACCTACTAGTATATTCTTTTAAATGACAGTTCTAATATTTATATTCATTTCACTAGGCTCGGTGTCACAATTTCTCCACCATCCAAGTTGTGTTGTAGAACAGCTGTCATTGTGGCCCCGATCAACGAAGAACCTACTAGTATACCATTTATTCTAAACACCATGTCTAACAGGTCTATCTAATCTTGCCTGTAATATCCATCTGACTTTACTTTGCAGTTTTTCCTTAACACCTTTTTTTTGTTTGATAAGTCAAATAGAAAGACAACTTAGATAAAAAGCTGAAGAAAGTCAAAGTTGATAAGTCAAACATAAAGACAACTTAAATAAAAAGATGAACAAAGTCAAAGTTGGAAAAACGAAATACAAAAATTGAGCTATAAGTACAAGAAAGTGATAAAGGAACAAATTTGACCTAATATGACGTAATTTATTTTGATGTTTTGGTTTAGGATGTAAATATTGAACCTAATGATTACGTTTTTGGTGTTTGGCTCTATTATTTTGCAATATTTTGGTCACCATAGAATTAGAATCAATAGGAATATGCATGTGTAGAATTTGACTGGTCCAATGGATAACCTTCTTTTTTTTTGTCTGAATTTGTTTTTTTCTTTGACAGTTCTAATATTTATATTGATTTCATTACAAGGTGTTTGTTTTCGTTCTATCAACTAGATCATATGAAAACAACTTGGAGCGCTCTAAAATCGCAGACGAAACATACCCCTATCTAATTATCAAGTCCGTCATTTTGCATATCACCACTTCTCGGATTAGCCAGAGTTACACAGACTTTAAAATTGTTTTAACGAAAAGAAAATTATGTTTCTCTGCATTTTTTTAATTTTTGGTCAAACACATACACTTGTATTGTATGAGCTAGTAGTATATTTTTTTTGTTTTACTTCAATTTTTGATTGAGTCTCCCTTGAAATTCCCGTTTTTGCGTATGGTGGTCCAACCCAATGTTGAAGTTGATGACAACTAATGAATTGGGAGATTAGGAATAGTTCAAACTTCAAAGAAACAAACCATACTAGAATCTTGCATTAAACAAGAAATTGTTGGAAACTACCTCATGCCAATGGTTAACAATGACTTTCTTTCCCTTTGCTATACTTGAGAAACTATTGCAAGTTATCATTATTGCAAGTTATTCCTTCTGTTTCATAAAAAATGATACTTTTATTTTATTTTATTTTTAAAATTTGACTTTTAGTGAAACAAAAGTACCATATTATGTTGACATAAAGTAACATCTCAATCATAATTAATCTTTCCCATGTTAGAGAACCACTGGATAATTAATCTTTCCCATGTTGGAGAACCACGGTACCGGAGCAGGTCGTTTCATGCTCAGCCGGAACTAATAAACAAAATTGTTACAAGGTACCCCATTAGGGTGGTAATAGAACTTTAGTTTGTTGTAGGGCCTTGGGCCCATGTATGTGCGTCCAATATAGGTGTAACCAGGGTTTTTCTCATAACCTATTGTTTATGGGTAAAAATCGTTTCTGCCGATTTCGGTAATTTCGGTGGGTGAGTGAGAAACAAATTCAAACCCTAAACAAATGTGCTGCACGTGAGCACTTTATAGATTCGAGAGATCAATCTGTACAAGTCCAGCCTAAACCAAGAAATGGCCGTTCCAGACTTGCTTCGGTCACAAAGTGGAGGAGAAGGGTTGATTTGGGGGAGGGAAGCAAACAAAGGTGTTGAGGAGTGTAGTATCTCGACTTGTATCAGAAAGTAGAAGCTTGGGAAGCTTGCAAGAGATGAAAGCTTTTGGGAGAGCTTGCAAATTTGCCTTTCTGAGAGTAGTGTAGTATTTTTCTCCTGACCGAGACTTGTTGTCTGGTGGAAATAGGTAAGACCTATTTATACAAGTCGAGATTGAAACGTACCCTGGCCTCATGAAGGAAGAGAGTAAAGGGTGAAATAATGGGAGGAGGTGGTAACCGCATGGTTTAATGGGCGAAAACGTTTTCACCATTATTTCCTCTTTTATTTGACCGTTTTATTCCTTTTCACGCTTTCTTAATGTGAGCGTAGTGTACGTTGCATCTTTGTGACCGCCAAACCAAAACCCTAAAGAAGCATCCCCCGTTTGTGTCGATGTCTCGAGTGTTGGTTGCATCTTGAGTGCAAGTGGCGCTGCTAGTGGCGCGTGTGGCATGTGCCAATTGCATGTGCGGAATGCCTTGGTGGTAGGTTGCATGGTTTGCAAGTTAGGTTACCAGCGTGTGTGCTTGGCATGTGCCAATGGCATGTGCGGAATGCCTTGGTGGTAGGTTGCACGGTTTGCAAGTTAGGCTACCAGCGTGTGTGTTTGGCATGTGCCAATGACATGTGCGGAATGCCTTGGTGGTAGGTTGCACGGTTTGCAAGTTAGGCTACCAGCGTGTATGTTTGGAATGTGCCAATGGCATGTGCGGAATGCCTTGTTGACCTAGTTGCAAGTCTTGCAAACCTAGGGCGCTATGTTTGGCGTGGGCCAAAGGCATAGCGGCTTAGAAATATGGCTTGCGGCACGTGTTGGCATGTGCCAATGGCACGTGCGGCCAGGTTGACCTAGTTGCAAGTCTTGCAAACCTAGGGCGCTATGTTTGGCGTGGGACAAAGGCATAGCGGCTTAGAAATATGGCTTGCGGCACGTGCGGCCATGTTGACCTAGTTGCAAGTCTTTCAAACCTAGGGCGCTATGTTTGGCGTGGGCCCAAGGCATAGCGGCTTATAAATATGGCTTGCGGCACGTGTTGGCATGTGCCAATGGCACGTGCGGCCATGTTGACCTAGTTGCAAGTCTTGCAAACATAGGACGCTATGTTTGGCGTGGGCCAAAGGCATAGCGACTCGGAAATATGGCTTGCAGCACGTGTTGGCATGTGCCAATGGCACGTGCGGCCATGTTGACCTAGTTGCAAGTCTTGCAAACCTAGGGGGCTATGTTGGGCGTGGGCCAAAGGCATAGCGGCTTGGAAATATGGCTTGCGACACGTGTTGGCATGTGCCAATGGCGCGTGTGGCCATGTTGACCTAGTTGCAAGTCTTGCAAACCTAGGGTGATATGTTTGGCGTGGGCCAAAGGCATAGAGGTTTAGAAATATGGCTTGAGGCACGTGTTGGCATGTGCCAATGGCACGTGTGGCCATGTTGACCTAGTTGCAAGTCTTGCAAATCTAGGGCGCTATGTTTGGCGTGGGCCAAAGGCATAGCGGCTCGGAAATATGGCTTGCGGCACGTGTTGGCATGTGCCAATGGCACGTGCGGCCATGTTGACCTAGTTGCAAGTCTTGCAAACCTAGGGCGCTATGTTTAGCGTGGGCCAAAGGCATAGCGGCTTAGAAATACGGCTTGCGGCACGTGTTGGCATGTGCCAATGGCACGTGCGGCCATGTTGACCTAGTTGCAAGTCTTGCAAACCTATGGCGCTATGTTTGGCGTGGGCCAAAGGCATAGCGACTCGGAAATATGGCTTGCGGCACGTGTTGGCATGTGCCAATGGTACGTGCGGCCATGTTGACCTAGTTGCAAGTCTTGCAAACCTAGGGGGCTATGTTGGGCGTGGGCCAAAGGCATAGCGGCTTGGAAATATGGCTTGCGACACGTGTTGGCATGTGCCAATGGCGCGTGAGGCCATGTTGACCTAGTTGCAAGTCTTGCAAACCTAGGGCGCTATGTTTAGCGTGGGCCAAAGGCATAGCGGTTTAGAAATATGGCTTGAGGCACGTGTTGGCATGTGCCAATGGCACGTGCGGCCATGTTGACCTAGTTGCAAGTCTTGCAAATCTAGGGCGCTATGTTTGGCGTGGGTCAAAGGCATAGCGGCTCGGAAATATGGCTTGCGGCACGTGTTGGCATGTGCCAATGGCACGTGCGGCCATGTTGACCTAGTTGCAAGTATTGCAAACCTAGGGCGCTATGTTTAGCGTGGGCCAAAGGCATAGCGGCTTAGAAATACGGCTTGCGGCACGTGTTGGCATGTGCCAATGGCACGTGCGGCCATGTTGACCTAGTTGCAGTCTTGCAAACCTAGGGCGCTATGTTTGGCATGGTCCCAAGGCATAGCGGCTTAGAAATATGGCTTGCGGCACGTGTTGGCATGTGCCAATGGCACGTGCGGCCATGTTGACCTAGTTGCAAGTCTTGCAAACCTAGGGCGCTATGTTTGGCGTGGGCCCAAGGCATAGCGGCTTAGAAATATGGCTTGCGGCACGTGTTGGCATGTGCCAATTACGCGTGCGGCCATGTTGACCTAGTTGCAAGTATTGCAAACCTAGGGTGATATGTTTGGCGTGGGCCCAAGGCATAGCGGCTTAGAAATATGGCTTGCGGCACGTGTTGGCATGTGCCAATGGCACGTGCGGCCATGTTGACCTAGTTGCAAGTCTTGCAAACCTAGGGCGCTATGTTTGGCGTGGGCCAAAGGCATAGCGGCTCGGAAAAATGGCGTTGTTGCCATGGTGCTCAGGGTGCGGCTTGGCTTGACATGGTTGCCATGGTGCGCAGAGTGCGGCTTGGTTTGGCATGGTTGCCATGGTGCGTAGTATGCGGCTTGGTTTGGCATGGTTGCCATGGTGCGCAGAGTGCGGCTTGGTTTGGCATGGTTGCCATGGTGCGCGAGATGCGGCTTGGTTTGGCATGGTTTCCATGGTGCGCAGGGTGCGACTTAGTTTGGCATGGTTACCATGGTGCGCAGAGTGCGGCTTGGTTTGGCATGGTTGCCATGGTGCGTGATATGCGGCTTGGTTTGGCATGGTTGCCATGGTGCGCAGAGTGCGGCTTGGTTTGGCATGGTTGCCATGGTGCGTGAAGATGCGGCTTGGTTTGGCATGGTTGCCATGGTGCGCGAGTGCGGCTTGGTTTGGCATGGTTGCCATGGTGCGCAGAGTGCGGCTTGGTTTGGCATGGTTGCCATGGTGCGCGAGATGCGGCTTGGTTTGGCATGGTTGCCATGGTGCGTGATATGCGGCTTGGTTTGGCATGGTTTCCATGGTGCGCGAAAGATGCGGCTTGGTTTGGCATGGTTGCCATGGTGCGCAGATATGCGGCTTGGTTTGGCATGGTTGCCATGGTGCGCGAGATGCGGCTTGGTTTGGCATGGTTGCCATGGTGCGCGATATGCGGCTTGGTTTGGCATGGTTGCCATGGTGCGCATGAGATGCGGCTTGGTTTGGCATGATTGCCATGGTGCGCAGATGCGGCTTGGTTTTGGAATTAGGGTTACGTGTTGAAAACCTAATCTGGTATTTTGAAAAATACCCCTATTAATTATTTACACCGAGTTAAATGCTCTTAGTTAATGTGTTGCGGGTAACACTAGGTCATGGGGTTTTACGATTTTACCCCTTGTCTAAAATCTACCATCAACATTAAGTCCCCGCTTAGCTGGAACAGGGGGCTTTGTTGCGAGGTAAGCATAAGATGGTGACAAACTATTAACAACAAACCGTAAAGAAAATTGAAGGAGGCTTGTCTGACCTTTTATAAATAGGATTTCGAATCTTTGCCTCTAGTAGTTTTGCACAAATCGGGAGGCTGGCAAAATTGGTGGGCCCGGTGCAGCTTGGGCGACGTTGGGAAGTTGACGCAATTGGTGGGGCCGGTCTAATCTTGGAAACCATGCTTGCAGGCGTGTCTTGGGCGACCATTGGGAGGTCGGTATAATCTTGGAAACCATGCTTGCAGGCGTGACTTGGGCGACCATTGGGAGGTCGGTCTAATCTTGAAACCATGCTTGCAGGCGTGACTTGGGCGACCATTGGGAGGTCGGTCTAATCTTGGAAACCATGCTTGCAGGCGCGTGACTTGGGCGGCATTGGGAAGTCGGTCTAATCTTGGAAACCATGCTTGCAGGCATGACTTGGGCGGCATTGGGAAGTCGGTGTAATCTTGGAAACCATGCTTGCAGGCATGACTTGGGCGACCGTTGGGAGGTAGGCGCAATTGGTGGGGCCGGTACAATCTTGGAAACTATGCTTGCAGGAGTGACTTGGGCGGCATTGGGAAGTCGCACCCTTTGTGGGCCCACTTCTTACACCCGTGATTTTGGTGAAAGGGGAATCCTTCCCTATTTAAAAGTCTTTCACGCCTATATATGTATATATATATATATATATAAAGCCCCTTTCTCCCCATACTGCGCTTTATTCTTTCCTCTTTTCATACTAGCGACAAAGAGAAACCAGCTTCCAGGTATGTCTTCGAGTACTCTTCTTTCTCTCTTTTTTTTTATATAGGTATACACCTTAAAAGTAGGCGCTTCCACAATCCTTGCATATGATTCCTTGGCGTGCCTCTTGTAGAAAATATAGTACGTATGCAAACAAGGGAATACTGCATATATTGTT
The DNA here is from genome assembly GCA_023531295.1 of Papaver armeniacum. Lineage (NCBI taxonomy): Eukaryota > Viridiplantae > Streptophyta > Magnoliopsida > Ranunculales > Papaveraceae > Papaver > Papaver armeniacum. The sequence continues at coordinate 729,719 of JAJJWW010017229.1, forward strand.
TGAACCCGTGGGAAATATTGCATATATGAATTTTCGGTCTGAAAGAAATATTTGAACCCCAGAAGAAAAATCTTGCGTGTGTATTTTGAACCCGTAGAGGATGCTATGTATATAATTCTGAACCCGAAGAACGATATTGTAGGCGTATTTGAGCCCGTACGAAACACTGCATGTGTATTTCGATCCGTAGAGAATCCTGTATGAATCCCGAAGAAGAATACTGTGTATATGCTTCATATGACTTCGACCCCCAGAAATATTGTATATATGATTTTTTGCCTCTTGAAAGAAGTACCATGCGCGCGCAGTTTTGAACCAATAGAAAAATGCTCCATATATATTTTTGAAACCGAAGAAGGATCTTTGTAGACACACTTGTACCCGTATAGAATGCCGCGTATATAGTCTCGAACCCGAAGAAAATACTGCGTATATAGTCTTGAACTCGAATAAAATACGTCCTCCTTCCTCTTTCTCTTTTTTTTTTTTTGTTGGGTACGATTATGTGTCAGAGAAATAACTTCTCCTTTCTCCGTTTGTTTTGTGCAGATATCTTATTACCAAATTGTTGTGAAGGAATTCGATAAGATGTTACCTGAAACAAATTTCACTTCGTCGAAGGATGCTCATAATTCCAAGCCGAACATAGATGATGAATTCTTCACTAGAGCCCTCACCCCTGCTTGGAAGAATCACCCAGGTTTCGTGCCAATTTTGCTAACCGGTGGTGAGGATGATAGGAAGACACGTTCGGTTCGCGAGAGAGCACCATTCGGTTCTGTCTTCATAAAGGGTATATTCCTCTTCCAACATTGACTTCGTGGATGTGTCAAAGTCCATTGCGTTCTTTTGACAGATGGGTTGAGTTCATGGTGAGCAAGGAGCATATAAATACCAACTTGACTCGAGCGCAGGTCATTGATGCTGTCAAGACCTCAGTCAATCTCCAGATTAGGAAGGACATCCCGGGCTTGGTTGCTTTCATCTCCGAGATGGTGTTGGACACCCATACAATCATATGTAGATGGGGTGAGATAACTTTCTCCTTGGAGAGTGTGGCTCTCTTCTTGAATCTTCCGATGAATCGGGAATCTTAGAATCCAATTATCCGAAAGCGAGGTGAAGATGCGGGATGACCTGGCCGCTAAGTTGGGGGATTTCGCTCGGGAAAGACTCCATTGCGAAGTCGAAGGACTCTGCCGGAAAGAGGATGAAAGGTGCCCTTACGGTTGGTGGATATCTCAATGGTTTTAGGACGAGTTGGAGCACAGAACGAAGCGGTGATCTTCATGTCACAGCATTTTTGGCTCTCTGGTTGTCTAGAGACATTTTTGATGACGGTTCGGCAAGAAGGGAATAATACCGAGTTGTTGGCGATTCTTTGTGAAGTTGGCAAAGGGTGAAGTTCTTCCCATTGGCAAGTTTGTTCCTTGGTTCCCCGTATGTGCATCTGGATCACCTAGTTGCGAACATGCGAGTTTCGAACGGTTTCATGAAAGTGGATTCATATGTGCACGTTGCTTTTCGCAAGTCCGGCTATGGGAGCACTTTGAGAAGTATGCTCGAAACCGTTGCCTTCGCTTCCGTGAGTTGGGGTGGCTCCGAATTCTTCGATGGGTGAACAGGCGTCCAAGGGTTGGCGTGAGCTTGGCTAGTTTTCTTGATAAGTTGCATGAAATCAATTTTCGTCAATGGGGTCCGGTCCATAAGTCAGTGACTCAAATTGACACTTTTTCTTCTGCTCCGCTCATGTCTTTGTCTTCTGATGACGATTTGAGCGTTGGTGAAAACCTGTTCATTCAAATCTGCTTGCCGGTTATATGCCGTCTTTCTTCGTGGGGTCTTTCCAGATAGCTGCTTACAATATTGACCGTGCTTCTCGTTACATGGGTTTCGATCAAGGGGTGCCTATTGTTTACCGGCCGGTGATCCCTAAGGATTCATTGCGTGTCGCCCTTGACGCCAGTGTCCTTAAGCCGGGTATCCGTCTTTCTTTCTTTCAAATGGTAAGAGTAACTTCGACGACCTTCGGCTATAACGAATTTTGGTGCGATGAGTTTACTATGATCCGAGATTTTGTGAATAACGTGGTGGAGAACGTTCGTTGCAAACCTTCCCAAAGAGTTCGAAGGAGTATCCAATGTTGAGAGATCCCAAGCGAAAGTTGCCTAGAAATTCGGAAAGCCCCCAGGCCAAGGAACGGAGAACGAAGAACCGTCTTTGGCGGGTTCCGGACGGTTTCACAAGATCCTCCCACGGGTCTTGTGTCTTTCAGTTCTTCCAATAACCAGGTATGCATCGCCTCTTCATTGGTTTATCTCAAAACACGCGAATTTCGGCTGAGAATATGTGTCTTGTTTCCTTCAGGGCTTCGGTAGTGTTAATGCTTTCGCTGCTCTTGCACGTTGCCAGGAGACGGCAATTTCTTCAAAGAACTCCAGCAGTATTGAGCCTTTTCATAGCGATGATGAGTCGGAGAGAGAAGAGGGTTCAACAAGTGAGAGTGATTCCTCCGGCAGCAGTGGTACCGGGTTCTGTTTCGGGAAGTGGTTCGGTGAGTTTCGCGCTTCTTTTCTTTTTTCTTCTTCTGTTTGTTCTTTTGAAAAATGTCTAATTCAAGTTTGTAGGAGGAATCCGGTTCGGAGGACGATTCTGGGGTGGAGTCACACGAAAACTTGCCTTTGGTGACCACCGCAGGTGACTTGGAGATGGGAGTTAGCAATTGCCGGGCACAGACGTGGTTCAAACGGTGGATGATTCTCTGATGGTTGTTGCCGTAGACATGGAAGAAGACCCTTTGCGAGTCGTGAGGCCACTTGCGGCGCCATTTTTGATCCCCCGTACTTGGTTCCTTATCTAGGTCATGTGCTGGTTGGCGTCTTTAGCGTGCCGGCTAAGCATGAGGCGTTGTACACCAGAATCTGGGAGAAGCACGGACATATGGCTACAACGAAGAAAGTCGCTAGTCGATTTGCGCTGGTTAAGCGTGTGGAAGAGGCTTTATCTTCCATCGAGGATATGCGTGGGGTGACTGGTCACACCGTTTCTGAAGACGTTATCGCCGACTGGGGAGCACCATCGCGACGTGTGCTTAGCAAAGGAGTTCAACACTTCGTGGTTTGTCGAAGGCCTTCTTTGAGATCCAAAAGTTGAAAGATGCGGCAATCGAAAGCCTTTCCGCCGAGGAGATTGCCCGACGGGAGATGGAACTCGAAAAGCTTTCCAAGATGTTGACTATGAAGAGAGCGGCTCTCGAAGACGCAAAGTTGACTTTTTCCAAGAAGAGCAGACTTCTGTTGGACGATTTTCCTTGAACGTTTCTCGTTAAACTTTCATTTAGGTTATTTTTTTTTTTTCGAAAGACATATTGGATGTCTGGTTCAAAACTTGATCTTTGATAGACAGCTGGTAGCTTTTTAGGGCATTGGATTATTTCTGGGATGAATGGTTTTGATAATATAACTCTGATTATATTTTGGGAAAGGAATATTGCTTTTATGAAAGTGTGTGCTAGCAATAGGCACAAGACTCGGTAGTATGACGGTTTTACTAAGAACCTAAAAATAGATTGTATATCTTGCCCGGATCTGAATTTACTCACTTCATAGGTTTTGCGAACACGCTCCTCTCCATGTAAAAGGCGGTTTTTTTGGCTGACTTTGCTGGTAACATCGCTTGACAAGTCCCCAATCGCTGGTAGCATCTTCGGCGATTGAGTAATATCATCTTGACAAGTCCCCAGTTTTCTTGTGTAGTTTTTACAACTAGTAACCGGTCGTCTGGTAGTTGAGTCGGATTGAGTCGCCTTCCCCTACCATCTTGACATCTGGGTCGAAGAACGAGATCGACAATCTGATATTGTAGCCGATAGATCAATCCTCCCGATGTGGTCGCCAATTGTTTATGGGTAAAAATCGTTTCTGCCGATTTCGGTAATTTCGGTGGGTGAGTGAGAAACTGATTCAAACCATAAACAAATGTGCTGCACGTGAGCACTTTATAGATTCGAGAGATCAATCTGTACAAGTCCGGCCTAAACCAAGAAATGGCCGTTCCAGACTTGCTTCGGTCACAAAGTGGAGGAGAAGGGTTGATTTGGGGAGGGAAGCAAAGAAAGGTGTTGAGGAGAGTAGTATCTCGAATTGTATCAGAAAGTAGAAGCTTGGGAAGCTTGCAAGAGATGAAAGCTTTTGGGAGAGCTTGCAAACTTGCCTTTCTGAGAGTAGTGTAGTATTTTTCTCCTGACTGAGACTTGTTGTCTGGTGGAAATACGTAAGACCTATTTATACAAGTCGAGATTGAAACGTACCCTGGCCTCATGAAGGAAGAGAGTAAAGGGTGAAATAATGGGAGGAGGTGGTAACCGCATGGTTTAATGGGCGAAAACGTTTTTTTCACTATTATTTCCTCTTTTATTTGACCGCTTTATTCCTTTTCACGCTTTCTTAATGTGAGCGTAGTGTACGCCGCATCTTTGTGACCGCCAAACCAAAACCCTAAAGAAGCATCCCCAGTTCGTGTCGATGTCTCGAGTGTTGGTCGCATCTTGAGTGCAAGTGGCGCTGCTAGTGGCACGTGTGGCATGTGCCAATGGCATGTGCGGAATGCCTTGGTGGTAGGTTGCACGGTTTGCAAGTTAGGTTACCAGCGTGTGTGCTTGGCATGTGCCAATGGCATGTGCGGAATGCCTTGGTGGTAGGTTGCACGGTTTGCAAGTTAGGCTACCAGCGTGTGTGTTTGGCATGTGCGGAATGCCTTGGTGGTAGGTTGCACGGTTTGCAAGTTAGGCTACCAGCGTGTGTGTTTGGCATGTGCGGAATGCCTTGGTGGTAGGTTGCACGGTTTGCAAGTTAGGCTACCAGCGTGTGTGTTTGGCATGTGCCAATGGCATGTGCGGAATGCCTTGGTGGTAGGTTGCACGGTTTGCAAGTTAGGCTACCAGCGTGTGTGTTTGGCATGTGCCAATGGCATGTGCGGAATGCCTTGTTGACCTAGTTGCAAGTCTTGCAAACCTAGGGCGCTATGTTTGGCGTGGGCCAAAGGCATAGTGGCTTAGAAATATGGCTTGCGGCACGTGTTGGCATGTGCCAATGGCACGTGCGGCCAGGTTGACCTAGTTGCAAGTCTTGCAAACATAGGGCGCTATGTTTGGCGTGGGCCAAAGGCATAGCGGCTTAGAAATATGGCTTGCGGCACGTGTTGGCATGTGCCAATGGCACGTGCGGCCATGTTGACCTAGTTGCAAGTCTTGCAAACCTAGGGCGCTATGTTTGGCGTGGGCCCAAGGCATAGCGGCTTAGAAATATGGCTTGCGGCACGTGTTGGCATGTGCCAATGGCACGTGCGGCCATGTTGACCTAGTTGCAAGTCTTGCAAACCTAGGGCGCTATGTTTGGCGTGGGCCAAAGGCATAGCGACTTCGGAAATATGGCTTGCGGCACGTGTTGGCATGTGCCAATGACACGTGCGGCCATGTTGACCTGGTTACAAGTCTTGCAAACCTAGGGCGCTATGTTTGGCGTGGGCCAAAGGCATAACGGCTCGGAAATATGGCTTGCGGCACGTGTTGGCATGTGCCAATGGCACGTGCAGCCATGTTGACCTAGTTGCAAGTCTTGCAAACCTAGGGCGCTATGTTTAGCGTGGGCCAAAGGCATAGCGGCTTAGAAATACGGCTTGCGGCACGTGTTGGCATGTGCCAATGACACGTGCGGCCATGTTGACTGGTTACAAGTCTTGCAAACCTAGGGCGCTATGTTTGGCGTGGTCCCAAGGCATAGCGGCTTAGAAATATGGCTTGCGGCACGTGTTGGCATGTGCCAATGGCACGTGCGGCCATGTTGACCTAGTTGCAAGTCTTGCAAACCTAGGGCGCTATGTTTGGCGTGGGCCCAAGGCATAGCGGCTTAGAAATATGGCTTGCGGCACGTGTGGCCATGTTGACCTAGTTGCAAGTCTTGCAAACCTAGGGCGCTATGTTTGGCGTGGGCCCAAGGCATAGCGGCTTAGAAATATGGCTTGCGGCACGTGTTGGCATGTGCCAATGGCACGTGCGGCCATGTTGACCTAGTTGCAAGTCTTGCAAACCTAGGGCGTTATGTTTGGCGTGGGCCAAAGGCATAGCGGCTCGGAAATATGGCGTTGTTGCCATGTGCGCTGAGTGGTGCGGCTTGGTTTGGCATGGTTGCCATGGTGCGCAGAGTGCGGCTTGGTTTGGCATGGTTGCCATGGTGCTGTGATATGCGGCTTGGTTTGGCATGGTTGCCATGGTGCGCGAGTGCGGCTTGGTTTGGCATGGTTGCCATGGTGCGCAGTGCGGCTTGGTTTGGCATGGTTGCCATGGTGCGCAGTGATGCGGCTTGGTTTGGCATGGTTGCCATGGTGCGCGAGTGCGGCTTGGTTTGGCATGGTTGCCATGGTGCGCAGTATGCGGCTTGGTTTGGCATGGTTGCCATGGTGCGCAGAGTGCGGCTTGGTTTGGCATGGTTGCCATGGTGCGCAGTATGCGGCTTGGTTTGGCATGGTTGCCATGGTGCGCAGTATGCGGCTTGGTTTGGCATGATTGCCATGGTGCGCAGTATGCGGCTTGGTTTGGCATGGTTGCCATGGTGCGCAGTATGCGGCTTGGTTTGGCATGGTTGCCATGGTGCGTAGTATGCGGCTTGGTTTGGCATGGTTGCCATGGTGCGCAGTATGCGGCTTGGTTTGGCATGGTTGCTGTCACACCTCCAAATGCCTTAGCAATTTTCTGCGAAAGTGTAACCCAGCAGTACAAGTGGTTCTTTGAATAGCTTCACCCAATTGCACTTCAGCCTTATAAGTTTGCACCTATGCAAACAGCCAACACATCAGGTCAATCAGCGGAAGTCTTTATAGCCTTCTTTCACTTCTCAAAACTCATCAAATGTACCCCATAATACATTCAATCTTTGCCATACTTTACCAACAACAAATCAGCCAACCAAGAACACTTAGAACATGACACAATCAACTCTTTTATTGCATCAAAGGGAAGAAATACAAAACTTGCCCACTTGGGGACTTATACATACTTGTTTGCCTTCAAACCAAGTCTTAGTCTTACAAAAACTCTCCTATTCACTCACATATGCAAACCTCACTCTCACATATGTTCTCTATGCAAGCCTGCCGAATTTTCCCCTCCTTAGGACTATTTATACATGGCTGACTTTACTTGGCCAAACCGTGCATAACCGTTACACACGCATGGAACACCATCCGTCCCATAAAGCGATTCGCCAACCGCCAATAATCGTGCTAAAGCGGCGATTCTTCTCCAACTCGCACCAATCATCCCACACCTGTTCTTTAGCAGTTAGAACTCTTCTACCACGTTTATAAACTCATTTATAACTGCTCCTCTTCATCACGCATCATTGGCATGCTTGTGAAACTCATAACTGACTTGCAACCGTCACTTGAGCCATATTGCACCATCTGATTTGGCACACTGGGTTCTGCCTTGCGCCAATGTTCAGCCCTCTTGGCCCTGCATGCTTATCATTCTAAACTCATGCACGGACATTCCTTAAGCTTCAAACATCGTTGCCAGCTCCTTAAGCTCACTCTAGTTGCTCATGCGTCATATTTGTTTCCTTCGCCAATTAGCTTGACAATAGCAATGCAACTCTTGCATTACCAACTTGTTTGCATTATTCAAGCTTTGGCCAACCTTGAATATATGCCATAGACCAACTCTTAGTCTATTCTCCATTCTTGCATCCTCCTTGAGCTTGGGCCAACTCAATTCCATGGATATGCATCGATGCCAACATCGCATGTTGCATCTGTCACTTTGGCCATGTCTTGCCTTTCCTCAATGAAGCTTCATTGTGTCGGACAATAAGCTTCATCACTTAGCCAAATGTGTTTACAATGTAATGCTTTGCACTTGCACTACATTGGCCCTGTGGGTTTATGCCATTCTTGACACTTGCCAGTCTATGCAGTAATACCGCTATTATGGCTTGCGTTGCACTATTATAGCTTCCATTCCGCTATTATGGCTTCGCATTGCACTATTACGGCGGACTCCTTACTTGACCTGCAACTCGTAACGCATGATCATTGTACGTCACTTGCAAAGACCGTCACGGACCTCCCCCACCTAATCCGTTCAACGCCCTCGTTGAACGCGACTTAGTATAGACAACATACTTGTCTTTGCTTCACTTGCTTTCAGAACCTTCTCTGAAAATCGGTAACTACTTTTGGCTATCCTTTTCCAATGGTCCCCTCCGACTGCATCCGCATCACTTAGCTTTGTTGCTTTGCCATTGATCTCATCTCTTTGAGCCACATCTCAGCGTTGTGCACTATGCTTATGCTGCTACTCAAATTTATGCATCAATACCCAAATGCAAATCTGAAATTCTTCTTAGCCAATTCTCCTTAGCTTGAATTTCGCCTTGAATCATTTGCGCCTAAGTGTTCGCACTGAATGATTCTTCTTCTACTGATCACCATGATCATTGCCATAGTCTCATGCTTCCGACTTTGCCTTATTATCATACTCAACATGATAAGGACTTAAAAGACCTGGCCTCCTTTTTCAATCAATTTTGCTGGCAACCCGCCTTTGAAATGTTGTTCTCCGCGATCCTCATCAAGCATGTCACAAAGTAAACGGGGTTGTCTTTGCATTAGACACCCGCATTCCCTACTTCATGCCTCGCCAAACTCTGACTATGCAAATATCATTCAAGAACTCATTTCTATGAATGTAGCCGTCAAGTATAAGCTCTATACTTATGCCATCTTGCATACCCGTACTTAAAATGGTGAGTTTTCCTTGCTCGACTTCCATGCAGCAAAACTATTGAGTTGCACAGCCCATTTAAAACTGTGGCTAACTTTCTCTTTGGACATAACATTAGCTAACCTTCAGCTGTCCATACGCTATGCTTTCAAAGCCAATATGTCTCCAAATACTTCTTTGAACTGCATTGCTAATTGCCTGGAAAGTGTGTGTCTTTCTCTAAGGCCATGAGTTCTACCCAACTCATGCTTGTTGACGAAATGATTTCTAACTTGCTGTATTGCTTGCACTGTCGCCGCTCATCTGCCATCGTGCTATTTTGCAATCTCCCAAACAACAATATCACTTCTACATCAACTAGGACTCCTGTCCTATGCTTTGGTTATTAGCTTTCAACTCGTCTTGTCATTGCACACGTTAGGCTAAGTATGCTACTTGCAGCATCTCCCCATGAACTAGCTTTACATCGTAAATAAAGAGGCAAAAATTTATAAACGAAAACACCCTCGTTCATTACTGCTCTTACATGACAGTACCATGTACCATTACATGATTGATCCACTTGATCACTTTTGGAAAGCTAAAACTTCATTAACAAAGCAACTTGCTTACACCAAAGCAAAGTATATACAAACTTGAAGACTCAAATAAAAGTTCTGTACAACCAAACTCTACACACGAGTTTGCAACATAAAAACAACTCAAGCTACATTAAACAAGGCCAAAAACACTCTGTTTTGGCATTCAAAGTGTTGTCAATGGAGACAAAGCAACACTTTGCTTGTTTTAGCTTAGTTTCTCTTGTCGAAGTTAGCGACCACTTCGCTACGAGGTCTCTTCCTTGACCCCTCACTTCGGCCTTCGCGAGTCTTGCTAGAATGATTCCCATGATCATCCCCAACTGATACATTGAGTTGCGCCTTGAGTGGACAGCTTCTAGAGAAGTGTAAACCTTTGCAGATGAAACATCCCCTATACTTAGGGATGAAGGGAGTAGTTCCTCTTCCTTAGGTTCATGCTTACGCTTCGCCAATGATTTTTCTTTTCCTTTGGATTTTCCTTCAGCTTTGCACATCTTCGGTCGTTGTGCTATTGGCAAGCTCTCTTACCGTCTGCATAGCCATCTGGATACTCGCACTTTGCGCTTCTTAAGCTCAAAGCAATCACACTTGAACTTGCGCCGGCTTAAATTGGAACATCTGATCTTCGTCACTCATGCCACGCGTCTCTTGCACCAATGCAAAGAAGTTTTCAACATAGGCCTGTGGTGTACCCGTCATCTTTAGCCTACGCAAACTTTCTCTTGCATACCAAACACCATTGCTTGGCCAGAACTGACATCTAAGTCCATCTTTCATGTCATTCCATGACATAGGATTGGTATAACCAGCAGCTTAATATTCTTACAGCATGATTCTCCACCAAACCTTTGCATCACCACCAAGGTAATTGCCTGCGAGAGTTACTTTTTGTCCTTCCCCAGTTCCATTCGCCTCGAAGTATGCCTCAACGTCATACAAGAAATTCTCAATTTCTCTAACATCTCTGGAACCTGCGTAAATTCTTGGCTCGGAGACTCGATTAGAGCTTTCTCCATGCACGTTCGCCCCTACAAACATGCCGTTACTGATTAACCCGCGAATGCTTGCCACTTCCCTCGACATTTGCTTCGCATGGCTTGTTAGTATGGTCTTTATGTCACCGAATTGCGCCTTCAATTCGATTACTTCAAACATTGGTTTAAGTAATTCAAAAAGGGTTGCATCGGACACTTTGTCTTCTACAAAGCACTTACCCCGCCATCGAATTCTTTAAACCAATCTGATGTTCTTCCTTCAAGTAGGTCTAGCCTGCCTTTATCTTCAGAAGCAAGAGGATTTTTAATGCCATCTGCACTGAAGTCAATGGTTAAATCGCCAAGATCACCATACTCCTCAAGTTGATCAAACAAACCCGGTAGTTCTTCGTCAATCATCATGCCATTAGAACTCATTTCTAATGCAAACTCTGAAAATAATGTGCCACTTACTTGCTCACAGGAAAATAGCTTTAGAGAGAAAGAAGTACTAGTGTATTATCCAACAAATACACTCGAACTGTGTACCAAACACAGCTCTGATACCCGAATTGTCACACCTCCAAATGCCTTAGCAATTTTCTGCGAAAGTGTAACCCGGCAGTACAAGTGGTTCAGTGAATAGCTTCACCCAATTGCACTTCAGCCTTATAAGTTTGCACCTATGCAAACAGCCAACACATCAGGTCAATCAGCGGAAGTCTTTATAGCCTTCTTTCACTTCTCAAAACTCATCAAATGTACCCCATAATACATTCAATCTTTGCCATACTTTACCAACAAAAAATCAGCCAACCAAGAACACTTAGAACATGACACAATCAACTCTTTTATTGCATCAAAGGGAAGAAATACAAAACTTGCCCACTAGGGGACTTATACGAGACTTGTTTGCCTTAAAACCAAGTCTTAGTCTTACAAAAACTCTCCTATTCACTAACATATGCAAACCTCACTCTCACATATGTTCTCTATGCAAGCCTGCCGAATTTTCCCTTCCTTGGGACTATTTATACAGCAGCTTTACTTGGACAAACCGTGCATAACCGTTACACACGCATGGAATAGCCATCTGTCCCATAAAGCAGTTCTGCCAACCGCCAATAACTGTGCTAACTGGCCAGTTCTTCTCCAACTCGCACCAATCATCCCACACCTGTTCTTTAGCAGTTAGAACTCTTCTACCACGTTTATAAACTCATTTATAACCGCTCCTCGTCATCACGCATCATTGGCATGCTTGTGAAACTCATAACTGACTTGCAACCGTCACTTGAGCCATATTGCACCATCTGATTTGGCACACTGGATTCTGCCTTGCGCCAATATTCAGCCCTCTTGGCCCTGCATGCTTATCATTCTAAACTCATGCACGGACATTCCTTAAGCTTCAAACATCGTTGCCAGCTCCTTAAGCTCACTCTAGTTGCTCATGCGTCATATTTGTTTCCCTTCGCCAATTAGCTTGACAATAGCAATGCAACTCTTGCATTACCAACTTGTTTGCATTATTCAAGCTTTGGCCAACCTTGAATATATGCCATAGACCAACTCTTAGTCTATTCTCCATTCTTACATCCTCCTTGAGTTTGGGCCAACTCAATTCCATGGATATGCATCGATGCCAACATCGCATGTTGCATCTGTCACTTTGGCCATGTCTTGCCTTTCCTCAATGAAGCTTCATTGTGTCGTCCAATAAGCTTCATCACTTAGCCAAATGTGTTTACAATGTAATGCTGCACTTACACTACATTGGCCCTGCGGGTTTATGCCATTCTTGACACTTGCCAGTCTATGCAGTAATACCGCTATTATGGCTTGCGTTGCACTATTATAGCTTCCATTCCGCTATTATGGCTTCGCATTGCACTATTACGGCGGACTCCTTACTTGACCTGCAACTCTGTAACGCATGATCATTGTGCGTCACTTGCAGCACCGTCACAGTTGCCATGGTGCGCAGTATGCGGCTTGGTTTGGCATGGTTGCCATGGTGCGCAGTATGCGGCTTGGTTTGGGATGGTTGCCATGGTGCGCAGTATGCGGCTTGGTTTGGCATGGTTGCCATGGTGCGCAAAAGATGCGGCTTGGTTTTGGAATTAGGGTTCTGTGTTGAAAACCCTAATCTGGGTATTTTGAAAAAAATACCCCTATTAATTATTTACACCTGAGTTAAATGCTCTTAGTTAATGTGTTGCGGGTAACACTAGGTCATGGGGTTTTACGATTTTACCCCTTGTCTAAAATCCACCATCAACACCTATGTATAGAGGCTCAAACCTATGTAACATGTAACTTATCTCTAATCAATAAGAATTTTTCTTTTATTGCTCTTTCATATTATGTTTCTACTTCAACACGTTATCAGCACGACTTTACCACTTTGTGCAATTTTTTTATTAGTTTTATCACTCAGATTTTTTCACGAAGATATTAGCGTGACAATATTATATACATTGGGATACATTAAACTATTCAACATGATGTAAGTGGTTGGGACGGGAGGCATGTGAGATTATCTTAAACAACAATGTATACATTGGGATAAAGAAATTTTTCAACTTTAGGTAACTGTGGCAAGGATAAATATGGAATGAACCTTGAAGAACATAGGGTTAGACGTGCTAAAGCATACCAATATTGGTATATTAGAGAATACATATAACTTATGGTAGAAGATATAAGCCTTTTTCTAAACTAGGACCAGAGATGTAATTCTAGCTCAAATAAGATACAAAGTAAATGTATCTACTGTGCATGAGACAGAGATATCATTCTCACTCATTTAAACGGGAGTTGGAAATTTGGTATAAACATTTACTGAGAATGGTACAAGCAATGGAATACATCTATCAAATAGAGTTTAAAGGACAACAAACTCAATATATGTTAAAACAAGGTCATACCCCTGCTTTTCAATTTCAATGGCAATAAGAAATTTACCCAGTTTATGCGCTTACCCAATTTCATAGTTTTTATTCAACTGAATTTTGTATGGTTTGATCTGGACTATTAATTGTGTGATAGTTTAACCAATAATTCGTCAACTAAAATAAAGAAATATTTTTTACAAAGAATTATATATGTTGTCTGCTCTTATGGAATGAAAAGTATATCATTTCCATGAGGCTGAAATACTCTAAAGCATTTGATTTATAAGGATCATTTGTGTTATAAGCATTTAATCACACTTTGTTAATTTTCTACGAAGTTTGTGCAAACGGTTAGTGCATGAAAATTAACTGTGAGAATGAGAATACATCTAAAATTTATCTCTAATGAATGTGAAAGGAATCACATTTTTGAGAAAATAATGAGCCAATTAATCTAGTGAACTGCAAATCACTAATACTTGGATAGTTGAATCCATATCGTCATCGACAATTTAATGTTGGGAATTGACTCATTCAGGTTTTGACATAACCATAAAGAAATTGTGGTTGTGATATGATGTTCTATTTTGAAAGAACTCAAATGAACATCATTTTATTTAAGTGAACAAGAAAATAGGAATTACAAAGACGAAAGAATGCAAAGTGATGACATCTCTCACAATCAACTCTTTCTAAAGTACTAGAAACACCACCTCCCATCCTATTATGCTTTTAAAGTAATAAAGTATGTAACTCATTTTACAAAGTCATTCTTTAGTAAAAATAATTGAGACTATCCTAAGATGCAAATGGTAAACAACCCATTCTATCAAAAGAAACAAGGTGATATTTGTGAACATATATATCCATGAAGAATATGGACCATTCGAGTGATTTATGGCTCTGGTGGATGATTCGAAGTACTGAATTAGTTATTGATCACAAGAAATAATACGTTTTTGAAACAATCCTAGCATATATTATACAATGTAAGGACTCACCAACCTTGTCAATGCTAGATATTTACATCAAAGGGACTGGATGAATATCGCATGTTTAATAGGATAAGTGTAGAACATCCTCACCCCATGGTCTCGCAGAGGCTACCATCAAAGATTACAGATGGTGTCTAATATGCGTAAAAACCTTCCTATAAATTCTTGGGGGATATGTAATATTACACGATATTCACTTATTCATTTTAGAACCCACAAATAGCCAACCCTTTATGTGTACCAGTTGGTAACTGGATATAATCCTGACATTTGTATTTTTATGCATTTTTGGTTGTGCTATATATGTGCCACTACGAATCCACGTCATACTATAGTTGGTTATCAAAACGATTAAGTAGTTATGTTGGATATGGATTCCCAATAATTATGCGTATTTGAAACCTATAATAGGCAATCTCTTATCCGTTATATTTATGGATCGTCACTTTGATGAGACATTCTTCCCGTCGCTGTGGGGAGATAATAAAAAGGATTTTCGAAAGGAACAACATAAATTGTCGTGGTTGTTCCCACTCTGTCTCATATTTATTCTTGTACTCTACATATGTAATGTGAAGTGAAAAGAATAATCCATTTTCAAAAAGTGCATTGATATCGGTAACATCACAAGATCATATATACCAGCTGCAAACGTGCCTACAAGGTTAGAAATCCTCAGTATGGGGTACACCATAAACTAAGGTTTTGCAACTACACTTGGTGGAAGTGTAGTTGAGGTCGTGGCTCCATAAAGGAAGATGGAGAGACCACCAGGTTCGATCAATGCTCACCAAGAAAGGAAGTATCTAAACAAGGCACTACCTAATATATCATTAATCAAATCATCTCATTATATTGTCTCGGATTTATGTCCATGAATCAAACTGGAGGACGCTCCAAATTAAATTTAATCCAGAGAAAAATAAAATCCTAAAGGATTCTGAGAACACACACGAGTCAATGGAAAGATCCTTCGAGCATATTAATGATTAATATATTAATATACATTTTCTCAAGAAAATTGAGCACGATGAGATCGAACGATGCTTCTTATTGTTTAATGTTAATAAATAGCATATTGGGCCTACACAATCCAAGTAGAACTTGGTCCTTTGACAAATATACAAGTATTTGGCGTGGTAGTGCTAACCAACCAAGTGTAAAGCCTTTGGGACATACATGATTATTTGTCATAAACCACAGTGGGAATAATGAAATCTCAATGTATCAAGACTCTCCTTGTAGCGAGAGGTTTCTAACAATGCACTGGAATTTTTTACTCTCTTGTATTGAACGTTATAGCATTCTGTTATTTAGTGTTAGAGCATAGCTCGGTTGAACTCACCAAGCGTTGGTATGTCGAGTTTGGTTGTCATATTTAGTATCAAAACTCATCTAGAGTCACTTGATTAAATACTAAAGTCAACTTCGTTTAAGTTAGACTACAAAGTCTAGGAATGTTGAGACGTACAAGTATTACTCCGAAACCTGAAGAATGTGAAGAATTAATGACTATAACGATGACATCATCCTTCCAGTTGATTTTAGTAATATTGACTTGATTTTGTTTCCATTCCTAACGTATCTTTCAAGTCGTGTTATATTGAAAACATAAAATGCGAAGCTGTATATATATTGTATATAATACTCAAGTGATGTGACTTGGTCATAATACTATGATCAAAGTGTCAAGGAAAACATATTACGAAGTATGAACGCTTATATTTTGTAACTTCGTAAGAACGACATCGACATAATCTATTGTATATAGTTATTTGATTATGTGTGCAGTATATAGGAGTGATTTCAACATAGGAAACAATTTTTTTATACCATTCGTTTAAAGGAAGTACATTTCTGAACTTGTTTTATAATCGAAAGAAAATCATGATTAGTCTTGATATTCATTGATAATTGCTTCTCTGACATAGTTTTAGACGATATCATTGTTAATTGGAGATCGAAATTTTTGAGAAAATGGATCATTTGTCCAAAAAAATTTAAAACACGGTTCAAATGGACAAGTAAAAAAAGTACGGGTGAAATAGCCAAAAAAAAAAAAATAGCAAGGATGAAACTGGATTCATCCTGGCTTATACTTAAAAAAATAGCAAGGATGGCGGATGCATCCTGTGTAAAATAAGAAAAAAATATTTGAAAATGGACGGGATGAAACTGGTTATATCACGCCTATTTTTAAATTTTTGTCCATTTAAACAATATCTTTTTAATTTTTGGCTATTTAAACAGTATCAAAACCTAAGTGTCTCTTTCACCCAGGAATTGTTAATTTTGGTCTTTTTGACCAATTTTGTGGAAATTTTTTGACTATCCGTAGCTGGTTTTATGCTTTTTAGTTCTCCTTTTTGGTCTCTTTAGACCTTGCTGTTCATTGTTTTGGCCCCTTTTTGTTAAAATTAACTTACTGTTGCAATTATACAATAACGTGAAGAAGAAGTGGTTAGACATAAACAAGCCAATCTGATGGTTGTTTACTTTGGATGTAGTATTTCGGATAGTTATGGCATGTTACCCGATCTCGTTGAAACGGATATTGATGTCAATTATAAATTTCCATCGAGTAGTTAGCGGATATCCGGAGATTCTAATCAAAACTGATACAAAATTCGACACTTGAACAACCGCCAGCCACCAAAGTGGCCAAAGGACTGACTATAAAATTTTCATTTCCTTGTTAATTTTTACTTATTATATAACGTCAACCGATGCATTTATTATTGAAGGAAATTTTTTACCGATAAAATAAAAAAGGACAACAAGAGAAGGAACAAGGGGAAAAAAAAAAACTGGTTCAATAAAAAGCAGAGTACAAGGAATGCAAAAGGCCAAAAGAAACATCCACAATCGAGAGTACAAACACGAGACGAGTCCACAACCGAAATAACCCTAGAAAACTGACACAAAAGAGACCACTATCAACACAGCTAGTATAGTCATTACATGTAAGGTTACTAACGAGTGAAAGTAACCTATATAGTACTTGGACTGCAGAAAACCCAAGTCACTTATCAAAGGTATCAATGGATTTTGTTTTATAATCGAAAGAAAATCATGATTAGTCTTGATATTCATTGAATATCTTTTGGATGACTAATGGAAGATGACTTTGGTTTAACCTATCTTAACTTGTTGAGATTTATGGTATAACTTGTCATAGCCTGTTGTTGATGGTGGTTTTTAGACGAGGGGTAAAATCGAAAAACCCCATGACCTAGTGTTACCCGCGACACATTAACTAAGAGCATTTAACTCAGGTGTAAATAATTAATAGGGGTATTTTTTCAAAATACCAGATTAGGGTTTTCAACACGTAACCCTAATTCCAAAACCAAGACGCATACCGCGCACCATGGCAACAATGCCAAACCAAGCCGCACCTCATGCGCACCATGGCAACAATGCCAAACCAAGCCGCACCCTCGCGCACCATGGCAATAATGCCAAACCAATCCGCATACTGCGCACCATGGCAACAATGCCAAACCAAGCCGCACCCTGCGCACCATGGCAACAATGCCAAACCAAGTCGCACCCTGCGCACCATGGCAACAATGCCAAACCAAGCCGCATACTGCGCACCATGGCAACAATGCCAAACCAAGCCGCATACTGCGCACCATGGCAACAATGCCAAACCAAGCCGCATACTGCGCACCATGGCAACAATGCCAAACCAAGCCGCACCTCGCGCACCATGGAAACAAGGCCATATTTCCAAGACGCTATGCCTTTTGGCCCAAGCCAAATATAGCGCCCTAGGCTTGCAAGACTTGCACCTAGGTCAACATGGCCGTACGTGCCATTGGCACATGCCAACACGTATCGCAGGCCATATTTCCAAGCCGCTATACCTTTGGCCCACGCCAAATATAGCGACCTAGGCTTGCAAGACTTGCAACTAGGTCAACATGGCCGTACGTGCCATTGGCACATGCCAACACGTATCGCAGCCATATTTCCAAGCCGCTATGCCTTTGGCCCACGCCAAATATAGCACCCTAGGCTTGCAAGACTTGCAACTAGGTCAACATGGTCGTACGTGCCATTGGCACATGCCAACACGTATCGCAGGCCATATTTCCAAGCCGCTATGCCTTTGGCCCACGCCAAATATAGCGCCCTAGGCTTGCAAGACTTGCAACTAGGTCAACATGGCCGTACGTGCCATTGGCACATGCCAACACGTATCGCAGGCCATATTTCCAAGCCGCTATACCTTTGGCCCACGCCAAATATAGCGCCCTAGGCTTGCAAGACTTGCAACTAGGTCAACATGGCCGTACGTGCCATTGGAACATGCCAACACGTATCGCAGGCCATATTTCCAAGCCGCTATGCCTTTGGCCCACGCCAAATATAGCGCCCTAGGCTTGCAAGACTTGCAACTAGGTCGGCATGGCCGTACGTGCCATTGGAACATGCCAACACGTATCGCAGGCCATATTTCCAAGCCGCTATGCCTTTGGCCCGCGCCAAATATAGCGCCCTAGGCTTAAAAGACTTGCAACTAGGTCAACATGGCCGTACGTGCCATTGGCACATGCCAACACGTATCGCAGGCCATATTTCCAAGCCGCTATGCCTTTGGCCCACGCCAAATATAGCGCCCTAGGCTTGCAAGACTTGCAACTAGGTCAACATGGTCGTACGTGCCAATGGCACATGCCAACACGTATCGCAGCCATATTTCCAAGCCGCTATGCCTTTGGCCCACGCCAAATATAGCGCCCTAGGCTTGCAAGACTTGCAACTAGGTCAACATGGCCGTACGTGCCATTGGCACATGCCAACACGTATCGCAGCCATATTTCCAAGCCGCTATACCTTTGGCCCACGCCAAATATAGCGCCTAGGCTTGCAAGACTTGCAACTAGGTCAACATGGCCGTACGTGCCATTGGAACATGCCAACACGTATCGCAGGCCATATTTCCAAGCCGCTATGCCTTTGGCCCACGCCAAATATAGCGCCCTAGGCTTGCAAGACTTGCAACTAGGTCGCATGGCCGTACGTGCCATTGGAACATGCCAACACGTATCGCAGGCCATATTTCCAAGCCGCTATGCCTTTGGCCCGCGCCAAATATAGCGCCCTAGGCTTAAAAGACTTGCAACTAGGTCAACATGGCCGTACGTTCCATTGGCACATGCCAACACGTATCGCAGAGCCATATTTCCAAGCCGCTATGCCTTTGGCCCACGCCAAATATAGCGCTCAGGCTTGCAAGACTTGCAACTAGGTCAACATGGCCGTACATGTCATTGGCACATGCCAAACACACACGCTGGTAGCCTAACTTGCAAACCGTGCAACCTACCACTAAGGCATTCTGCACATGCCGTTGGCACATGCCACACACGCCACTAGCAGCTCTGGCATTACCATTTACGCTCGAGGTGCAACTCGCAACGAAGGCATTCCGCACATGCCATTGGCACATGCCACATGCGTCCCTAGAAGCACCACTTGCACGCAAGATGCAACCAACACTCGAGACATCAACACAAACCTGGGGATGCTTTCTAGGGTTTTGGTTTGGCGGTCACAAAGATGCAGCGTACACTACGCTCACATTAAGAAAGCGTGAAAAGGATTAAAGCGGTCAAATAAAAGAGGAAATAATGGTGAAAACGTTTTCACCCATTAACACCATGCGGTTACCACCTCCTCTCATTATTTCACCCTTTACTCTCTTCCTTCATGAGGTCAGGGTACGTTTCAAATCTCGACTTGTATAAATAGGTCTTACCTATTTCCACCAGACACAAGTCTCGGTCAGGAGAAAAAATTCTACACTCTCAGAAAGGCAACTTTGCAAGCTCTCCCAAAAGCTTCCATCTCTTGCAAGCTTCCTAAGCTTTCACTTTCTGATACAAGTCGAGATACTACTCTTCTCAACACCTTTCTTTGCTTCCCTCCCCAAATCAACCCTTCTCCTCCACTTTGTGACCGAAGCAAGTCTGGAACGACCATTTCTTGGTTTAGGCCGGACTTGTACAGATTGATCTATCGAATCTACAAAGTGCTCACGTGCAGCACATTTGTTTAGGGTTTGAACCGGTTTCTCACTCACCTACCGCAATTACCGAAATCCCGCGAAACGATTTTTACCCATAAACAATTGGCGACCACGGCGGGAGGATTGATCTATCGGCTACAATACCAACTCCAACTCCAACTCCTGATTTCGTTTTCCGAACGTCAAATCCCAACATGGTGGAACTCAGATCTGGAGCGGCTGCCGAGAACATCAGCGCAGAACGCATCCCTGATGTTGGCGTCTCTTCCCATAACGTTGTTACTTCACCAGCTGACAACAGCAACATCGAATGCACTCCCTTAAGTGTAACACCGCCTATCACCCGGGGCCAGAGCCGCCGCCTCCTCTAGCGTCTCTGCACAACCCTCTAATCACGGCAACGAGAATATCTCTTCAGGTGTCACGCCCCAGTCACCAGAGCTAGGGCCGCCACCACGACCCCGAATGCTTCTTCCAGCATGGCGCCTCCGACAACTAAGGTTCCATTACCCCGCCGACGGGACGAGAGACCGGAGGGACCAGAGGAAGTCGCCCTTACGTCACCATCGCCGATTTGATGGAATGACAGGAGGCGCTCGCCAGAGCCCAGATAGACATGGTTTCAACACAAAAGGAGGTGCTCACCTTTCTCAAAACCCTGACAGAGCGACTACCCCGTGAGTCGCATCCTCCAGAGACGCCTAGAAGCATCTCCAACAACCCTGACGCCGGCACCTCGGCAGGGCACGCCTCCACGGATGAAGAAACTCGCACTAGAGTCCCGTTGGAGAGAAATCAACCACCCAACTTCGTCACGAGAGAAGATTTGGAACAACTCCTACGCGACCGAATCAAGCATGATGAGTTCGATGTACATCATCACCAACCCTCTTACCCATCCGAAATACAGAGAATCCCTCTCCCAAGAGGGTACTCTTCCCCTCAATTTACCCTGTACGATGGTACCGGGAATGCACGCGAACATGTTTCTCGTTTCCTGGAATCCTTGGGCGAACATGAATACAATCACGTTCTTCGTTTAAGGGAATTTTCAAAATCACTTACCCGGAAGGGCGTATACATGGTACAACAAGCATCCCACCGAACAGCATTCCCAACTGGAGTAGCATGGTCACCGTGTTTTACAGGAAGTATTTCTTCGTGTCTGAACAAGTTACCTTTTCAGACCTCGGGAGAATGTACCAGTGGGATAACGAACATCCGAATGATTTCGTCAAAAGGTTCAGGGTTCAAGCACTCGAATGTCACGACCCAAACGTGACCGAGCAACAATTGGTAAACGCATGCATCAACGGGATGGTCCCAATCTGGCGCCTCGCTAGAAAACTTGCGTTTCCAAATATTCTCCGAACTCCATGAGGCCGCAGACGATCTCGCAACAACAGCACCAAACATTCTCTGGAAAGGACTAGGCCAACTCGAACTGAAGACGCACGTGAAACTCGCGGGAGTAGGCGCCTCATCAGCAAACAATTTAATGCCGGCTCATCCTCCGTGAACATAGTGAACGAAAGAGGAAAAAGGAAAGCCGCAACTACGAGCCACCAAACAGAAACGTGAAGCGCCGCGCAATGGGAACCCTCGCAACGGAAGATCGCCACTAAAACCCCTGTGCAGCATCATGAGGCCGGAGGAAATATCCTTGATTTCCCATTCCCCATCGAGGAGGTGATTGACCTCCTAGAAGCCTGGGTTCAAGATGATGTCATCAGATTGCCACCGCTCAGACGTCCACCAACTGAGGCTGAGATGGCAAACCCCAAATACTGCCATTACCACAGTTCGTTCACCACCCGACTAGCGATTGCAACAGACTAAAGCATATTTTCAAAGAAAGGATAGAAGCGGGGAACTCCAACTAGGAGACGAAAGAGTGCATCGAGACCCACTCCCAATAAGAAATGCGGTTCCTCCGGGGACTCCGTGCACGAGACCTGCACAATCCATGATGCGACATGTATGTGAAATTCTCTATCTTTCCAAGGTTCAGCGCCAAGATATTTTCGCAGCTCTCAATCGTGTTGTATCCAGGCAAACGGCTTTTTCTCCCCTCGGAATCCACGCCAAGGGCCCAAGCTTCCCAAACAAGCGAAGCGGAGAAGCTGGGACTGCTGACCACGTCCCGTTTGAGAGGTAACGAATTTGACGACACGCTCATCGACACGACCTCGACCACAACATCATTACTTTCAAGACACTAAAAGCAGCCGGATTTACAAAACAAGACGCTACCTATTTCCCGTCTGTGATTAAGAGCTTGAGAGGAGAGGCTTTGAACGCGCATGGCTACATCAACCTAGAGATCAAGATGGGAGAAGCTATAACGCACGGCAAGTTCCACATTTTCAAAGAACTAGATCATGACATGATTTTGGGACGTTTGTGGGTGCTCGACAACAAAGCAAAACTGGACGTACACCCTCTGCCGACATCCCTGCCCGAAGGAATTCCCAACAAATCGTCCCACGGTTTATCACATCAACGAGCTATTAAAGGAACCCAAGCGTCCGGAGAGGACCCGTTGGCGCTAGCCCATGATTTTCAAATGCAAATAAGTCTGACCGAGCAACCTTTTCTGCAACCGGCCTTTTCTTCCCCCATTCTGTCATGGGGACTCGGCGCAACAACCGGCACGAACGCTGTCAAAAAAATGTGAAT
Source organism: Papaver armeniacum (assembly GCA_023531295.1). NCBI lineage: Eukaryota > Viridiplantae > Streptophyta > Magnoliopsida > Ranunculales > Papaveraceae > Papaver > Papaver armeniacum. Next base: position 752,664 of record JAJJWW010017229.1, read on the forward strand.
GGGGAGCTGGACCATTCGAACACTTTGCAAGAAGCTTGGAAGCTTCTAGCGAAACCAACGAAGCCGAGGCTCAAATGGTTACACGACATCTGAACCCATTTTCAATCGGAGATATAGTGGTTAAGGAAAGCTCGTTTCAAGTTGGGAAGATGACAGTAAAAATGGATTTGCCCGAGGAAGGTGAAGGCGAGCTGTACCTAGTTGCGGATACCCTCTTGGGAGGATATTGCAAGCTCATCAATACCGACACACCTGAAGGCGTGATAGTTCACTCGCGATGGCTCAAGGAATCCAATCCCTAAATGCTGCACTTCCCAATCACTCCCCTTTTCAGTACTTCCTTTAAATCATTCCTCTTAATAGCTGTACTTCCCCAGGATGAATGCACCGTTTGTATTTTTCCCTAGAGATCTCCCCTTTTGTCAAAAAAATAAATAAATAAATATATCTCTTCCCGAGCGAATCGTTCATATATTGGAGAAATACATCAGAAGAACCCAGAAAACCATTGCAAGGCCATCATACAACAACCCCTTTCAAAAATATATATATATGAAACAAAAGGTTTACTGATGAAGAAGAAAGGAAAGATGTGTTTACAAAAAAAAAAAAAAGAAAAAAAAAACATCAGGGAACTAAGCAGCTAACAGAAAAGAAAAAGGAGGAACTAGCCCTCGAAGGATGGAGCGCAAGTCCCTTTGGGCAAAGCTATCTTCAATCATTTCCCCCAGCAATCCTTCGGGCAACAAAGGTTCCATTCAGCGGTTTTAGCAGTGGCAACCTCAACATCCCATCCCGGCGACCCACGGCGACAGCCATGTCCTCCCGACAACTATTCCAAAGATACGCCACCATGACCCCTCCCATTATCATCAATAACACCTTTGACATCAACTTCAATGGCTTTCTCGCTTCTATCATGTACTCCTTCGAAAGTTTTCTCATCGACACTTCGAAGGAAGTTTTTTGATTCATTCGCATCAAAATCAAGAATCATGGCATTCTCCTCCGCGTCCACTGAACCCAAGAGAGTCCGAACATGCACCTGTTCTTCGTGAGGATAGATGGAAGGGAGGTCCTTAATAATTTCATTAGCTTCACGGAACAAAGATTCAACCCCAACCAATACCTCCTCAAGAGAAGAAGATCGATCTCCACCGATTCTGAAGTCCTTTTCCAAAAAGTTAAAGGCACGGTAGTCTTGGAAGATCCCATCATACACTGCAAGAAATGGAAAGATGATCAAGTTCCATCCTGTCTATACACATATAAAAAGAGGATAGCGTGAACAAAAAAAGAAGAAGAAAACGCACCGGCAAAGCAAAGGAAAAAGGGAATCAACAGGGAGAACCCATTCTCAAACAAGGGAGACGATACATTCGCGTTGGGTATGAATACGGAACCTTAAAAAAGGAAAGGGAGTAATGGAAGACATAATGCTTCCAGATTTTTTGGCATGGATGATGCCCTAATGGAAGCCGCACGTGAAGGAAAGCAAAATAAGGAAACTTTGCTGTCTGAAGAAACGTCTGCTCCCTCTTTATTTACATAAGTCACGCCTGCAAGCACGGTTTCCAAGTTGCACCGGCCCCACCAATTGCGCCGACCTCCCAATGACCGCCCAAGTCACGCCTGCAAGCACGCAAGACTTCTACACTTTGCGCCGGTCCCACCAGCTAGCACACTCAGATTCCCAACTCATGCTGACTTCCCAACGTCGCCCAAGCTGCACCGGCCCCACCAATTGTGCCCGACCTCCCGATTTGTGCAAAACTACCGAGAGGCAAGGATTCCAAACCCTATTTATAAAAGGTCAGACAAGCCTCCTTCAATTTTCCTTACGTTTTGCTATTAGTAGTTTGTCACCATCTTATGCTTACCTCGCAACAAAGCCCCTGTTCCGAGCTAAGCAGGGTACTTAATGTTGATGGTGGTTTTTAGACGAGGGGTAAAATCGTAAACCCCATGACCTAGTGTTACCCGCGACACATTAACTAAGAGCATTTAGCTCGAGTGTAAACAATTAATAGGGGTATTTTTTCAAAATACCAAATTAGGTTTTCAAATACGAGAACCCTAATTCCAAAACCAAGCCGCATCTTTGCGTACCATGGCAACAATGCCAAACCAAGCCGCACCCGCGCACCATGGCAACAATGCCAAACCAAGCCGCACCCTGCGCACCATGGCAACAATGCCAAACCAAGCCACATAGTGCGCACCATGGCAACAATGCCAAACCAAGCCGCATACTGCGCACCATGGCAACAATGCCAAACCAAGCCGCACCCTACGCACCATGGCAACAATGCCAAACCAAGCCGCATACTGCGCACCTTGGTAACAATGCCAAACCAAGCCACATACTGCGCACCATGGCAACAATGCCAAACCAAGCCGCACCTGCGCACCATGGCAACAATGCCAAACCAAGCCGCATACTGCGCACCATGGCAACAATGCCAAACCCAGCCGCACTGCGCACCATGGCCACAAGGCCATATTTCCAAGCCGCTATGCCTTTGGCCCACGCCAAATATAGCGCCCTAGGATTGCAAGACTTGCAACTAGGTCAACATGGCCGTACGTGCCATTGGCACATGCCAACACGTATCGCAGGCCATATTTCCAAGCCGCTATGCCTTTGGCCCACGCCAAATATAGCGCCCTAGGCTTGCAAGACTTGCAACTAGGTCAACATGGCCGTACGTGCCATTGGCACATGCCAACATGTATCGCAAGACATATTTCAAGTCGCTATGCCTTTGGCCCACGCCAAATATAGCGCCCTAGGCTTGCAAGACTTGCAACTAGGTCAACATGGCCGTACGTGCCATTGGCACATGCCAACACGTATCATGAGCCATATTTCCAAGCCGCTATGCCTTTGGCCCACGCCAAATATAGCGCCCCTAGGCTTGCAAGACTTGCAACTAGGTCAACATGGCCGTACGTGACATTGGCACATGCCAACAGTATCATGAGCCATATTTCCAAGCCGCTATACCTTTGGCCCACGCCAAATATAGCGCCCTAGGCTTGCAAGACTTGCAACTAGGTCAACATGGCCGTACGTGCCATTGGCACATGCCAAAATGTATCGCAGGCCATATTTCCAAGCCGTTATGCCTTTGGCCCACGCCAAATATAGAGCCCTAGGCTTGCAAGACTTGCAACTAGGTCAACATGGCCGTACGTGCCATTGGCACATGCCAACACGTATCGCAGGCCATATTTCCAAGCCGCTATGCCTTTGGCCCACGCCAAATATAGCGCCCTAGGCTTGCAAGACTTGCAACTAGGTCACATGGCCGTACGTGCCATTGGCACATGCCAACACGTATCGCATGCCATATTTCCAAGCCGATATGCCTTTGGCCCACGCCAAATATAGCGCCCTAGGCTTGCAAGACTTGCAACTAGGTCAACATGGCCGTACGTGCCATTGGCACATGCCAACACGTATCGCAGGCCATATTTCCAAGCCGCTATGCCTTTGGCCCACGCCAAATATAGCGCCCTAGGCTTGCAAGACTTGCAACTAGGTCAACATGGCCGTACTTGCCATTGACACATGCCAACACGTATCGCAGGCCATATTTCCAAGACGCTATGCCTTTGGCCCACGCCAAACATAGCGCCCTCGGCTTGCAATACTTGCAACTAGGTCAACATGGCCGTACGTGCCATTGGCACATGCCAACACGTATCGTAGGCCATATTTCCAAGCCGCTATGCCTTTGGCCCATGCCAAATATAGCGCCCAAGGCTTGCAAGACTTGCAACTAGGTCAACATGGCCGTACGTGCCATTGGCACATGCCAACACGTATCGCAGGCCATATTTCCAAGCCGCTATGCCTTTGGCCCACGCCAAATATAGCGCCCTAGGCTTGCAAGACTTGCAACTAGGTCACATGGCCGTACGTGCCATTGGCACATGCCAACACGTATCGCATGCCATATTTCCAAGCCGATATGCCTTTGGCCCACGCCAAATATAGCGCCCTAGGCTTGCAAGACTTGCAACTAGGTCAACATGGCCGACGTGCCATTGGCACATGCCAACACGTATCGCAGAGCCATATTTCCAAGCCGCTATGCCTTTGGCCCACGCCAAATATAGCGCCCTAGGCTTGCAAGACTTGCAACTAGGTCAACATGGCCGTACTTGCCATTGACACATGCCAACACGTATCGCAGGCCATATTTCCAAGCCGCTATGCCTTTGGCCCACGCCAAACATAGCGCCCTAGGCTTGCAATACTTGCAACTAGGTCAACATGGCCGTACGTGCCGTTGGCACATGCCAACACGTATCGTAGGCCATATTTCCAAGCCGATATGCCTTTGGCCCATGCCAAATATAGCGCCCAAGGCTTGCAAGACTTGCAACTAGGTCAACATGGCCGTACGTGCCATTGGCACATGCCAACACGTATCGCAGGCCATATTTCCAAGCCGCTATGCCTTTGGCCCACGCCAAACATAGCGCCCTAGGCTTGCAAAACTTGCAACTAGGTCAACATGGCCGTACATGTCATTGGCACATGCCAAACACACACGCTGGTAGCCTAACTTGCAAACCGTGCAACCTACCACTAAGGCATTCCGCACATACCGTTGGCACATGCCACACACGCCACTAGCAGCTCTGGCATTACCACTTACGCTCGAGGTGCAACTCGCAACGAAGGCATTCCGCACATGCCGTTGGCACATGCCACATGCGTCCCTAGCAGCACCACTTGCACGCAAGATGCAACCAACACTCGAGACATCAACACAAACTGCGGGATGCTTTCTAAGGTTTTGGTTTGGCGGTCACAAACATGAAGCGTACACTACGCTCACATTAAGAAAGCGTGAAAAGGAATAAAGCGGTCAAATAAAAGAGGAAATAATGGTGAAAACGTTTTCACCCATTAACACCATGCGGTTACCACCTCCTCTCATTATTTCACCCTTTATTCTCTTCCTTCATGAGGTCAGGGTACGTTTCAAATCTCGACTTGTATAAATAGGTCTTAACTATTTCCACCAGACAACAAGTCTCGGTCAGGGAGAAAAATACTACACTCTCAGAAAGGCAACTTTGCAAGCTCTCCCAAAAGCTTCCATCTCTTGCAAGCTTCCTAAGCTTTCACTTTCTGATACAAGTCGAGATACTACTCTTATCAACACCTTTCTTTGCTTCCCTCCTCAAATGAACCCTTCTCCTCCACTTTGTGACCGAAGCAAGTTTGGAACGGCCATTTCTTGGTTTAGGCCAGACTTGTACAGATTGATCTCTCTAATCTACAAAGTGCTCACGTGCAGCACATTTGTTTAGGGTTTGAACCAGTTTCTCACTCACCTACCGCAATTACAGAAATCTGCAGAAACGATTTTTACCCATAAACACCTGTATAATATAGTTTGTTGTAATCGGTCATGAGCTTCATTGTAAATCTAGTTGTAACCAATCACAAGCTATATTGGAATGCAAGTTATAACCGGTCACAAGTTACTTTGGGAACCAAGGTATAACCGGTCACAAGATGAATTGGCAAGGTAGAACCTATCTTAACTTGTTGAGATTTATGGTATAACTGGTCATAGCCTGTATAATATAGTTTGTTGTAATCGGTCATGAGCTTCATTGAAAATCTAGTTATAATCTATCACAAGCTACCTTTGGGAAGCAAGGTGTAACCGATCACAAGCTAACTCAGGAAGTAAGGTGTAACCGATCACAAGCTACCTCTGGGAAGAAAGGTGTAACCGATCACAACCTGGTTTGGGAAACATGGTATAAACGATCACAACTTACATTGCGAGGTTGGTACAACCAATCCAAAGATGCAAAACCGAGTTTCCAATATTCACATATCTCTGTATGTTTTGTGTGAAGCTTGGAATTAGGGTTTGATATGAAATTTTTAGATGTCGACATATTTGAACATGTACATAACTCTTATCATTCATTGTTCAAAGATATTCTTTGATACTCAAGGTAATACCTGGTCCGAAAAAGTGAATATCATCTGGAATATATTATTAGTTAATGTGCTAGACTAATAATAGAAGTTTCTCCATAAGAGTTTCCGGAAATATTGGTTAACATTTCTTGGGAATAGGAAAACCGAATTTAGGTAATTTAATGCATATCTTGAGAATATTTTCGGCTTTTGGAATTTCCTTGTTGTTCAAATATCCATGGTCTTACAAACTCTCCTAAGAGCCAGGAAAACTCCAATTCTTGTTGTTTCTGGTGGAGCCGTCTATCTGGAGAGGAAAGTACCCTAATTAGGCAAAATCTCTTACGACCGCTGGTTTAAAAACTTCTGTGGGATCAAGAAGCTCTAAGAGTAACGTTGGTGGGAAACTAGATAATTGCAATGTTCTTAGTTTTCGATTGTTGATTTGATTGCCTAACGTTTGTTGAAACTTTGATTGCACCTAGCTTGTTGATATAAGATTCACTCAAACTAGATCAAAGTATTGCTGGGATCTTTAAAACCATCTTCGGATCTAAAGACGACAATCCATTGTTAACAGACTCCGTTCTGTGGGTGAATGATCACAAGAGGATTCAAGTGTTGTTTTGGAGGTTTTTGAAGGCAATAGAAGATTTGAAGACGAAGAAAAATTCTTATTAGTTTTTGTATCTTATGTGTTAATTTTGTGTAAGATTTGTTAATTTTGTGCGTGTCACATGGCAAAATTTTGGATCATAATGACCAATTTTGAGTCATTTAACATATTTTAGATCACAACTATAAGAACACAAAATATGGGAAAGGGTATCTTTTAGTTCATTATGCTCACATTTAATTTCTCATTTCATCTCATTGTCAGGGAGTCATAACATAAAATTTGATGATGCTCAAGGCTGCATGCCCTATACGATTCATTACAGTTAGCCGGTAACCATGTAAGTAATCTGTATATTGAGAATGGTCACACCCAGGGGCAGAACTACAACCAGGCTTCACCTGGCTGAAGCCACCCCTAAAAACATAAAAGTCATTTTTTTTTGTTACTGTTATAAATGTGTAATTATGTTAATAATATCTAAAGTGAATCTCGTTTATTACTGGGATGCCCTTGTTTCTAACTCTATAAATAGAGTCCTAAACCTTTGTATTCTATACACATTAATAAGAATTTCTCCCTTCTTCTTCCCCTTTACTTTGTGTCTTTTGTTCTCTGTCTTCCGTATCACAAGACGTTATCACGCACGTTGCTCTATGATAGACACATTTTTGTGTCTAATATGATCTCAATTGTATGTATTGTTAGTGCTCGATTTCGTATTTATTATGGCTTTTTATGTCTTTGTAAGTGTTTTGGAGAAATAAGCTTTTGCGGAAAAATTGGCTCGAAAAGTGGTATTTGCGCTCGTGGGAGAAAATTACTATTCGGACCCTCATTTGGATATGGGGCACCTCAAGTGATAAGGAGCATTCCAGTGTTATTTGCACCCAATATTTTATATTTATACCCCATGGCTATGGGCACCCGTAGATGGTTAGGGGGCATCCTTGTTCTTCCCCATTTGAACAGAATTTGGCGCGGAAGTTACTTCTCAACAGGCGTACTTTGCTGTGGAAGATTAACACGAGATTTTCTTGGTATTTTTCACTGGTTCGAATTAGGAATGATCTGTCACTACAAAATAGGATAGGTATTGAGCTTAAAATCGGAAAGGGAGGAGATTTTCAAGGAGTCGTGATAAAACAGGGGAATATCGGGTTCTCTGGTGAGATTATTTATGGAAGTTCCGTGATAAAACAGGGAAGTTTACTGTCTCGAGAAGTTCGCTGTTATATTTGGGTAGGTTTTCCAATAGCGGAGGATTGTTTCTCTCGATACCTGAGAAGTTTACATAATTCAGAAAACGCGTGAAGGAAAAAAAAAAAAAAAAAGCGGAACTTGGGAGAGAAGAAAGAGGAGATTTATTCGTGATTGCTTATCCCTGTTGGCTATATATAGGCAGGGGAGAGTTCCAGCAAAGTTTGTCGAGAGTTTGGGGAGTGTTAGAAGGGATCTGGTAGAGCTCCGGTGCGAAGAAGAGGAGTTGCAGAGAAGTTGCAGCAGCAGGTGAAGAAGACGAAGAACTGACACTAGAGAAGTGTCGTTCTCAAGAACACGAAGAACGGACTAACAAAGGAAGATGTATTTAAACAACATAAAAAAAGTATCGTTGTTCAACAGTCTCAGATCACATCCATCACAAGCTTGTCATCTTTTCTCGTATGTGATTTTCCACCCGTTGTAAGAGTCTGTTTGTAACGCCAATGTCTGACGTTGCAAACTGAATATTTTATTAGTTTTCCCTTGTTTTTCACCTATTTGAGCTATGAATAACTATTTCGAGCACATGAATAACATGAGGAGCTAAACCCCAACACTGGGACGATGGAGGAAGCCATTTTTCATGCATGTGGTAATTCTATTAATTCTTTTATGACTTATTGCATTGATTTTTAATCGTATCTTATGATTTTTATTGAATGATTGTGATTTCAATTGATGGGTCATTCTTTCTTAAGTGTTTTGATGTCTCATGCTTTAGATATACAGTCATTACTTTCAAAATCTACTTTCGGCAATGAATTAGAGTCAATAAATTTGAGCTATAAATGTCTAGAATTATTAGTTGAACCACATGAATGTAAGAATTGGTGGAATCCTGAGTCTCAGTAATCTCTCGATATCGTGACAAACTTGTGTATATATTTTCTTTGTTTTTAGAGTTTTATATTTTTAAGTCTTAAACCGAATCTTTATAAGTCTGAGTTGAACGAACTTTTACTACCACTTTCTACAACTTTAAAAACACATCACTCTACCACATGAGCGATAGAAGCAGAAAAATGTCTAATCTTTTTAATATTGATTCAATTTAGTTTTGTTTTATGTTTTGTAAATCATAAAGTGTTTGTCTTTTTGTCTTTTTGCATGTACTGATTGGATCACAACCAAGACATCATAAGTTCTCTTTGAACTGTTTGTTTTATCTACGTGGTGCCGTGAGGTCTGGACGGCCATAACAACATACTCACATATGGATGCACCATATTGAAACTCGTTACATCATTATATAGTCAGGCTATGATTTCTTTTATATTTTTTTTTATTTCACGCACTTTGTATTGATATTTTATATATTGACTTTTATTTCATTATATATGTAAATATTTATTATTATGTATATATAACGGGGTATCGGATTTTCGGTTCTTCCAGTCCTTTCTTTTCTCTAATCTTTTCTTTATTGAGAAAGGAAAAAGTAAAATCCATTGAAAAAATGGTTTACGGTTTTTATCCCTTTAATAAAAATCGTAATCACCAACGATTGGTATTATTTCAGATTTGATTGCCATTTTTTCGGTAATTTTAGTATGATATTCCTTTCTTCTCTAGTTTCTTCAATAGAGAAAAGGAAAGAAAAAATCCATCGGGAGATAGTTTACAGTTTTTATTCCTTTAATGAAACTATAACCACCAAAAATTGGTGTTATTGTGGACTTGATTGCATAGATAGTGATGTTCACATGCATGGTTCAACAACCTACGTCCAATTAAGTTTGGTATCTCCGTCCATTGGACGGAGATCATGTGATTTCTATATTTGGTTTCATCCATATGCGCGCGATGACTAATTTTTTTTTCTTTAATCCTCGATATCCCATAAATCAATTAGTATTGATTTTCTCTTGAATGATTAATTGGGGGATAAAAAAATTAATTGGGGGATATGTGCCGGCATAGTTTTCAATGAAAATCGGCATGGTCGATGGACTACTGATATTGAAAATCCATGCCGGTATCTATAGTAAAGTATCCCCCAATTAGTTTTTCTATCCCCAAATTAATCATTCTTTCTCTTCTCTCTCAATTCGATGAGATGAGATGTAAATAAATTGGCATTCTAAATTATTTTTAAGCCAATATGGTTCTATTCCTTACAAGGAACCATTCATAACTATAATTAATTGGTTTTTATTCCCTACAAGAAACCATCGTTAATCAACCACAAAGTGATCGAATATCGATTTGTTTTTCTCTATCAAATCTTAAAATTGCATATCGATATCTTGGTATTACGAATTGCAAATTCCAGTGTACCGAGAATTGCTGCATTCTTGAGGGATATTTAGCAATTTTTAGTTCTCTTCCTTGTATCATTCTCCAAAATTGGAAGTTGTTCCACTAGTAGTTGGAATTGGACACTAATTAAAGATCAAAGGGTGCGCACCCGGCTTGTTAGCCAAAATTATTAGTCCTTGTAGTGACTATATGGATCTTATTTTAATTTTCTTTTGATAAAAGTGTCCTAACTTCAATATAAACGATTATCTCGTTGGCTCTTGAAGTTACAAAATTATAGGATATTTCTTTGCATATTTTTAATACTTTTGGTTTTGTCATATCATCTTTATTTTATTTTATTTTTCTTGGTGTTCCAAAAGTAATCCATGGTTGATGGCATATATGTATGTCTACTAAGACTACATTTGTTTTTATGTCGAAAGACATATTTCATAATGAGTATATGTATCGAATTAATCAGATAATACTCGTATATGAAACTTATTTTCAGTAAATAAGATGAAAATATTTCCGCCATAATCGGGAGGAGACTACACACTAACACATGTTGGTGTTCATTAACTTAAAAATTATATTTATCTCTCATCATGATCAAATCGAAAAAGGCTGCCATCTCAAATAAGGCGCGGAAATATTTTATTATACTTTTAATAAGATTATGCCTCTTGGAAGGCAATTCCAGTCACATCTATAATAAACGTAGCATTTTATAAGAGGCTACATAGTGCTCCAATAGAGTCTATCAAAAAGATCTACATTCTCATAATTCATATATCCTCACTAGAAGATGGGGAGATTATAATGCCTGCAGGCGCTGGTACCAGCAATTCTTTGAATTTTTTTCAAGATATGCATACACTTGAGAATTGTGTAGGATCGTCATTAGATAATATGTTGTCGAAATATAAAGTAGCTACTGAAATAATAAAGATGGTGGTTGTAAACCCCTCTGCAGAGAAATATCGACATAAGTGATTGGTGTTTATTAACTACTTTTAGGGTTTTATTTTTGCTCAGACCCGAGGATTGGTTAAAAAATACGTTGTTCTCCCTATATGATTCATTTTGCATGGTAGTATTGAAGACTCGTATTGCATTTATACAAGGTGCTCGGAGAACATATTCAAATTTATTTTCCTAAAAGGATTCCAATTATATTCGGCAGCCACGTGACTCGATTATATCAGTTTAACAATCCTTTCTGTGATTTTTTAGAAATTTGGTATGACCCAAAAATCCGGATTAATTAGTTGATGTTATCAACTTTACAGGTCTCTTGATGAGACTTTGAAAACACAAAAATCCACGCTTTAGCAACATAATATTTGTTTTTTTTTTTCTTTTCTTAAATCTGCAGTTTAATATTATGTTTGCTTAAAACTTGTGTATCTTACATAGACTAGAGTTATGATGCTTATTTTCTATAATACTCATGTAGTTGAGTAAGCATTCACAAATCGTCAAAAATTGTACTCTTTTTCCTTCGTTCCAGGTTTTGTCCCATGTGGTTTTCCTGACAAGGTTTTAACGAGGCAATATGTTGTTGACGTTTAATTTTCTTTCAAAATGTTGATATTTGTGCTCTTTTTCCTTCGTCCAATTTTTTTCCCATTGGGTTTTGTTGGAAAGGTTTTAGTGAGGCAATTTAATTCAACATGATGGTCATTCAAGGGGGAGTTGTATCAATTTGGTTGTTTAGTGGATGCCCACATTTGATTGAACAACTTAGTCATCTCTTAAGAATTTGGATTTCCTTCTCACAAATACGATTTTTGTTCACGTATGACAATGTATTCATATCTTGGAACTTTGTTGAGGAAACTAAATCAACTATTTTTGCAAATCATCTCCAAGAAATTAGCAATCCTAGACAGAAGTACTTAATGTATTGAAAGAAACATGAAGACTTGAGAACAACACTATTAGAATACTAACATAAAAGAAGACTTCATCAACTGGCAAATTTCTCACCATAGCATTGATATCTCCAACATTCAAAGAAATTCGTTTATCGAAAGTGGGAAGTGTTGACTCGAAGATTTGCAAGACAAGATTTAACTGAAGTACTTATCAGGGGGGGGCATCACAGTAAAAGGTATTTTACTGGACTATCACGTTGTACTCTTTTTCCTTCGTCAAGGTTTTGTCCCACTGGGTTTTTCCTTGTCAAGGTTTTAATGAGGCAACATATGCATGCCCATCTCTGTTATAAGTTTACTCATAATTGTACTCTTTTCCCTTCGACCAGGTTTTGTCCCGTTGGGTTTCCTAACAATGTTTTAACGAGGCAATTAGCTTAGACACAATGTCATAAGGGGGAGTGTTATAAACGTGTAATTATGTTAATAATATCTAAGGTGAATCTCGTTTATTACTGGGATGCCCTTGTGTATAACTCTTTGGATAGTTAGTTTTGAATCCAATACATTTCGGTAATTTCCGTATTCTGGTCCGTTCGCTTCCTCGGATTGTGAGGGAAAGATGACAAAAGATGCGTCTGGTTTTAGACAATATCAACTTTTTTGCTAATTACAAAGAGGCTAGATTTTCTACTGACAAGAGCTGGTTTGGTTCGAGGTGAAGTTGTGGAGTACATGGAAAAACTAGCTTTTCAGACTAGTCTGTAATATTTTGTATTTTTGGGTTTCAGTGTGTGGGTCGTTAGTATCGAGAAACAATACCCTAACGACTCTATGGTTGCATGCTGGTTTTATGAAAAATCGTTAACGTTTTAGGTTGAATATGACGACCCTTTTTCTGCTACTTCAACATTTTGTTCCCTAGAATAGATTCGTTACCTTATTAGCTTGAAGATGACGACTCTTGTGCGACGACCTTGTTTATTGGTTACCGACTCTAGATGGAACTCGAACATCCTTCTGTTCCAAAAAATGATAGTGTCGTCATCTTAGGTTTCATAGAGTCGTCATTTAGCTATATTCCCTAAAGTCGTCATCCATATTATAGGATTGTTATTGCCTTTTTGACGACCAATTTTTACACTATAACGACCCTTTAAGGACCAAAATCACCCTCTCTGTCCAAATTTTTGAAAGGGTCGTTACCGTGTATATTTGAGTCGTCACATTGTAAAGAAGGGTCGTTTGTTTTGTAGACCATTCCAATAACGACCCTTTTTGACCTAGCTAAAAGAGTCGTCAGTGTTTATCACACCAACCTAACGATTTTTTATAACCTGGAAAAGTTACAGGTTTAAGTCGTCATTGGTAGTTCCAATTCACTGACGACTTTGAAGAGTCGTTAATAAATCCAAACCCCGACTATAACGACTCTCACACTGACTAGGTCCATAGTGACCATCAATCGACCCCTTGGAGCACCATTCAGACAATTTCAAGAGTATATGAGGTTTACCTGATTGTTTTGAGGTGCGGGTTCTTCATTTTGAGTATCGGTTCCTTCATTTTGAGCAGTAGGATCTTCATTTCCACCACTATTCATGGCGTCCTCCATTAACATCTCTTCATCAAACATCCAATCCATAGGATTAGTTGATACAATCTTACCAACAACACAATCATGGTTAAATTTTGAACCTTCACCAACCTCATTCCCTCCACTTGAATCACTGATTTCTTAAAACCCTAGTTTTTCCTTTCAAAACTCTCTTCTTCTTCTCAAAACAAAAAAAACCAAAACTAAAATTTCCCAAATTTTAATCCCAAAACCTGATTTTTATCTAAACAAAATTATCACACTAATCAACTTAATTAAATCTTAATACTAATCACTCAGGGGCATTTTAGCCATTTAGAAAATATTTTTATAAGGGGTGACCCAAATTAGGATTGGGTGACCTTTTTTGTCCTCTAGTGCTTGCCCCCAATTAAAATGTTTGGCTCCCAATCAAATTAAGCAAATCATCACTTCTCCCAAAGCACATTATATATTGTCATGCTGATGCATTCCATAAAGGCAAGTTCTCAGAGAAGTGTAGCCTAGTTTGTCCGACTCCGTAGAGGTCTCCTTTCGATTTCCATTATTACGCATCATATTTACATCAAAGTAGAGAAGTGTAGCTTTACTTGTATTATACTCTAGTGGAGTATCAAATTGAATCCAAAATTTAGAAACATGTCGGTAATTTCTGTATTCTGGTCCGTTCGCTTCCTCGGATTGTGAGGGCAAGATGCGTCTGGTTTTAGACGGTATCAACTTTTTTGCTGATTACAAAGAGGCTAGATTTTCTACTGACAAGAGCTGGTTTGGTTCGAGGTGAAGTTGTGGAGTACATGGAAAGACCAGCTTTTCAGACTAGTCTGTAATAACCAAAATTATGTTGTATTTTTGGGTTTCCAAAAAAAAAAAATTCTGCTCTTTTTTGATATCTGGGGTGCCCTTTTGGGTATTAGTTTCTTGTAATATTTGATTTTCTTTGCTAATTTTATCGATTGAAAAAAAAAATGAAAATAAAGATTCATGTCTCATTGTGCAACTCAAATGGAGACAGAAAATTTTGATTTCTCGTTTTGAACTGCACAAAAGGAAATGACTGAAAAGTCATGACAAATGAAAACTATAATGTCCGGCAATTCACATTGGTGCAACTTTATTAAAGCTCGATCGGTTATTGACAAGAAATACATACAAAAAATCCTCTCTGGCCTAGTGTAAAAATGCAATGGGAGCTGTTGAATTCTAATCTAGTTTGGCTTGTGGGGAAAGGAAGCAAAATTGATTTCTGGAGGGACAATTGGTGCCTTTCATCTTGGGCTCTTCTATTTCTGATTTCTTTCTTGGAGCTGGATACTTCAAACTTGCATAATGATTAGCATCGTCGTCAACGATTCAAGAACTTATTAATTCTTTCAAAAAGTACATACATAACCTTAGACTCGTCTCTCTGATCGAGAACACTCAGCCAGACCAGACTAAACAACAAGACAGTGGGAGCGTGAATACCTGGGAGCCGCCAGTGCTTCATCTCTGAGACATGCTTTTCTTTTTCCAGTCTCTAGTTTCAGCAAAACTCAAACTTCCAATCTTTAGTGGCAACAAATAAACACAACTTTCTCTTCATAAATGCTCTCAAAATGTGACAGAATCTGGGATTTCACAATCAGTCCATAATGGGGTTCTCTGTAATAAATTGTTGATTGTAACTTGTGAGTTATTATATCTGAGACTTCATTGGTTTATTGTCTGACAGTAAAACAGACAATATGATCATCAGAATTGTGCTTTGCCTGCCTTTGCTGCTCTTGCAGCAGCCTGCCCATGAGAACCTATTGATGCTGCACGAGGTGGAACTTTGACAGATTGCCAGCCAATACCTAGTCACAGATGATAGATAATTGAGCAAAACAATTAGCCCATTCAGTGGTTACCCGACTGTAAACAATTACTGAAACAAATATCAAGACAAAGCATATAATGAATCTTTTTCGTGAAGTTCTTATTAACCCCGTTTTCTATCCTATCATGTGGAAACAAAAACAATATACAGAACCAATATATGCTTTCCTTACTCTCTATCAAGGCATACCTTAACCGAAGAACACCCTTTTGAGCAAATTTGGTGTTTTTAAGTAGACTACTCCGTTTTGATGTAGTGTCCTGTTCCCCATAGCTCTAGCTCTTAGAAAGGTGATCCTTACAAATTTATCTTTGGTCTTATTTAGATATTTGCCGTTCAAATTTCCTAAAAGTCTGAATATTTCTTACTTCTAACTGTACACTTTTACATTACTCATGGTACCAAATTTTACTTTTTACCTGCAACTTTTAATAAGAGCTTTGATTTCCAACACGAAAAAAAAAACTGAATATGAAGGTTCAAAAACTACACTACGATGTTCTTAAAAAGATTTGTTATATCCCATTGCAGTCATAAGCAAGAGTAATGTAATATATCTGGCTTATACAGGTCAATTTCCATAACAAAGCAGTTGGAAAAAAGAGCCGAGTGTTCTTGAGACCAGATCTGGTGGTGGGTTATATGTTTTAGGTACGTATAAAGACTGAAGGTGACGTTTCTGTAGTTGCCAATCAACTTACGAAATTCCTCTCTCCAAGGTGTTTTCATGTGTTGTAGACTACACAGTACTATAGGAGTGTCAATACCTGGGAGCTGGTACTAGTGCTTCATCTATGAGACACGCTTTATTTTTTTCCTCTCTAGTTTCACCAAAATACAATACTTCCAACCTTTATAGGCTGCAAAAAACCCAGCTTTCTCTTCCTAAGTGAGAGAAGACCCGCGCAACAGAATCCAAGATTTCACTATCCCAAAACCTCTATCCCACACCCTGCAAATTCGGCAAAACCCCCATATTCTTACAAAAAACTAAAAGTGAATCCACAATGGGGTTTTCTGTGATCTATGAGTACTCCCAGGATTTGCTAATAAAGAATACTTCTAGGTTCTTATGTCCGAGACTGACATTGGTTTAGTACCTAAATAAAACTTCAACGTATCCTTTTGAGTTCTGACAGTAACTCTCGATATAAAAAAAGGAAAGGTTTAACTCAAGATACTCAAACAAGCTAGAACAGTAAAACGGACAATATGATAACCATACTTGTCCAGCTGTGCTTTGACTGCCTTAGCAGCTCTTGCAGCAGGCTGTCCATGAAAATACCCAGTTCTGCCAGTGCTAGCTGCAGTGAAACTTACGTTGACGCTGCAGGAGGTAGAACTCTAGCTGATTGCCGATAGCTATTCGCAGTATGATAGCTTATTGAGCAAAACAAATAGACCATTCAATGGTCGCTGCTCACTGGACTGTAGACTATTAATGAAGTAAATATCAAAACAGAACATACAACAAATCTTTTTGTAAAACTTCCACTCAGCCCGATTTCTATCCTACCATGCTGAAACAATACATAAACCCCCATGTTATGCTTCCTTTCTCTCTATCGAGGCATACCATTCTTGTAGGCATACATCCTTGCATTTCACACTTGAAATTCATAAATCCTATGCATCAATTGTAGATAAACATATCAATAATGAAGGTTTAAACAACTACACCTTGATGACATATATTGTTCATGCTGTTCATACATAAGAGGTGACAAAAACTTTACTTTGTAAATAACAAAACATGCATAAACCAAAAGGGACTATGTATGCTGTATATATGTAAATTCAGATAATCTGCGTACCGGGACTTCGCATTTATCTCATAAAAATCATCAGTTCAGGAACTTCTTGCTCATACTTTATTACAAATTTCTCCAAAAAAGACTTGTTTACCATTGGGGACTTCGTATGCCATGTCAGAAATGGTTGACTACTGTATGGCCTAATGTGGGGTTTGGCACTCGACTACTGTACTGCCTTGTGGGGTTTTTGAATGTCCATACAATGTCATCAAAGCTCATAAAAACTACCTGATTCTGAAGTTCTTTCCTATGCTAAAGTACAATGTAAAACCTAAGGGAATAAAACAAAAATGGTGGTAAATAGACGGATTATAAAGCACAAACAAAACCATAGCATTGAGTGACAGTGGTTCAACCATATTCCAAATATATAAAGAGACTAACTGAGAGACAGTAAACTCCGTACCAAGAAAAAGGTACATAGTATAACATACCATTCAGAAACTTCCCAGCTAGGCATCTGCAATTTCCTTCAAAAGTTTAAAGAGAATCTTTGATCCCTAATCGTCTTCGCCCAATCCCTTAGGCAGTCGGTGCAGAGGCTGCCATTCGATATTGTTGGCCCAACACCATACTGGAGTCAAAAGTTCACGAGAACATAATTATTAGAGATAACATGTGAGCAAACAGACAAATGAGATATGCCAAAAAGACAAAAGATTTGCTAAACACTCAACAGAATTCAATGAAACTTCAAATCCAAATGGCTGAACAAACCAGACCTTTGATGCACTAAAACCCTCAGAGATAAGGAGTGCCTATTATACCCTACCAAGCATGTACAAGTCTACTAGGTGCAAATAGTTCTTAGAAAAGCACGTGGGAGACAAAAGAAAGAGAAAACAAAAGCGTTCGTAGTACACTAAAGAGAGTGTGCCTAATTTAAATTCAGATTAGAATACAAATAAAAAGGTATGTGTAGTGTTTTCACAAGGAAGAAAACTACTGGTGGGAAACTACAAAATTATAAAAGTCGAGATAGTAGAACAGGCAGCTCGAAGAATTGAGTCTGCCATCTGAGATTTTACTGCAGCTACTTGGCTTATAAACCTGAACTAATTTGATGACATTAGAAAGGCAAGCAAACATCCAATTATGTTAATAAGGTTAAGAACAAAGACACACGGACGAGAATACCTTGGAAACCTTGTCCAGGCTTTTTCTGACCAATGCTTCATAGAGCCAACTTTTGTTTTTGTAACTTCAGCATGGGTTTCATTTCTAGCCTACGCCAACTTGTTTGGGTCTAACGGCTTGATTGTTGTTGTTGTTGTTGCTTCATAGAGCCAACTTTTGAAACTGGAACTCCACTGTGTGAGTACTGAATTGATTTGTTGTCAAGGATGCTACAAGGGATAGCAAGGAAACCCTCCATTTCTCAGTTCTTGTACAATTTAAGTTCCATAAACTTAAACTAGTAGAGAAAAATTCCTTAAATGTCTATCAAGCTAACAACTTTAGCTGAACAATAAACGTTAAACTGTAGAGTAATCACTTAAAAGACTCAAGGAATATAATAAAAAAAGAACGCGAAATCTAGGACAGGGTATAGCTACTCGGATCCATCCAGTAAGCTACTTAAATCAAAATCCCATTAGCAGCGTCTAGAACTACGACTTTCACAGATACCTACTCTTAAATTTTTAGAAGACCAATTCCTTGGTAAGGAAGGCAGAAACATAAACGTTCTCCATTGTTTGGCGGTTCACATGTATACATAACTGCGAATAGTGGCATCAACATGTCTTCTGTTTTTGTATGATTTTAGTGCGTCAGATTACCAATATATACCACTCACACTTTAAATCATGATAGATGAAGCGTAACTCTCAAGAGCGATGAGAAGATATTAACAAAATAGAGTAAATCACGAGTAGACACTTACAGAGGGAAAATATTATGAGCCCGTTAGCGAGGCCAATCTGTAGGTATCCACTATCCAGAAGTAAGGTTCTTCAACTGAAGGAACAAGATCTTCTGAGAAAAATGATCTCATTTCTTGTCTTTGTTCTGTAATTCCCACTATCTCTATCTCCTTTTTCTGCTTGGAAATTTGGCAAGTAGTGACATCCAACTCATTTAATACCTTTATCGCTTCAGTTCAAAGAGAGGAAGTGGGAGAGACTTATCGTCGTGTTGAGGCACTGGCTCACTACTTCTTACTGTATCTCTAAAGGCTTTTTATATGCTTCCTGCGGTGCTTTGACGATGATGCATCAGCTGATGGAAAGGTCGTTGCAGGACAATCAGTATTAGAAGCTGGAGATGGGAATTAATACTCAATATACAACACCTCCTGCCCAAAAAAAAGTGAAAGTGATATCAGTAATCCCACCATATCTGGGTCTCAATACAGCAAGTTAATTAAGAGCCATCACGGATACAAGCCGCCTTTCACAAACCCAAATTATACAATTCAGAAATACGGAGCATATACATGCTATTAGATAACCAATTTACAGTCACAAGTACTAGTCAGAATGATCGAGATAGGTGTACGAAGTATGAACTAGAGAGTGCCAAAATCACGAATACAAGAATAAAAACGCATCCCTTTCCAATATGTCGAGAAGAAGTTTAAAATAAAGTAAGAAGTTTACATAAACTCAGCATGACTAAGAGAACATTAGGAAGCGATTGCATACAGTGATCACATGAGATACATAAATATGCAAGTAAATACACCATAGAACGGAGATAACATGGCTAGTCTACATAATCTACAGAAGATCAATTTCATCGTGGAGCTCGTCAAATCGGCCAAGTGGCTGGAAATACAATATACCTCAAATCAGTAAACCGCTTTTATAAATAAGAGTAGGGAATGAAGATATTTAGACACCAATGCGACATAAGGACTGCATAAAGAGAACATTGGAAATTTTCTCCTAATGACTAACTTATCCAAGGTACTGCTGACAGAAAAGAATTTATGCTATTGCCAACAACTTAAGTAACTAACCATTTGGACATAAAAACAACATTTTGTTTAGCTGATAATAGCATATTTAGTCCTACAATGAACAGACACCACTTAAATGTCACACACTTCTTATAGCAGAGTTCTCAATCTGGCGTCCATCACGTGATTGACCACGCATTGATTCGGCCTTACTCTTGCTCAATTTCACCTCTTCCATAAATGATCGATGTTCCTAGACTTTCCATTCTCTTTTTCCTTTGGTTTCTACTCTTCCTATAAATATGATGCAGAGGAATTCCTGGTAGATATGTGCTAAAGTATAAATAACCTACTGTTGGTGGAACTGAAGAATCGGAAACACCGGGAGCAGTATCAAACAGACTTCACTTTCTCTCAAAAAAAAAAAAATTCTCTGGTAGGAAGTGGTAAGAAAGAAGGAACCTACCTGTAGAAACAAAAGCTATGGCGGAATTTGTCACTTTACCAAATGCTTCTTTAATCAAATACCATTCTGATGATTACTGAAATACCAAAGCAACACTAACTTTTGAAAGAACTTTTTGAAACAAAAGCGAACAATTTCTCACGGCATAGAAAGATTACACAACATATAACGTAACAGTGAGAGTAGCACAGGAAAAACACAAGAGGTCCAAGTTGCAAACAAGACTTTACATAACCTAACTATGAAATAATGACATGAACACTTCTGATCCCAAATAACAGCAATAGCATATGGTTTAGCTAAAATTTTCTGGAGTGAACTGTAAAACCTATTTCCTGGAGCAACTCTAATCCATGTCAATCTTACGGAATAAGGAGTCGATACCGAGATTATAACAACACCTCATCGGTAACATAAACCATTGTACAATTAAAATAAAATAAAATTGACAATCCCAATGAGAGGCTAATTGTTTTTTGTATCAACAACCCCAAAATATTAATGCATAAAAAGATGAGATTACCTGGAGACCAACATGAGCATCTAGAGCACTTAAAGGGTCATCCAATATGACAGATCTGTAGCTAATTTATCCTCTTTCAAATCAAATTGAAAAGACAGACATAGGCATTACTCCAATTTTCTATGACAGCAATTCTTTCAAGTGTTGTTTTTCCAGAAGCAAGAAACCCAGTGATTACAGTTGCAGGAACTCATCTGAGATTGTTTTTTTGGGGGATTGATGTAATGTGATTTCTGGTTCAGGGATATGAAATACCTATGGCTCTTCAAACTCTATGAAATTGGCTGAATGGTTGTGTCAAAGAGGTCTTGGGTGAGGAATTGCTTAAGGTTTTAGAGATAAATCTTGTAACTAATAGCTTGGTTGCCCGTGATTGATTCAATTGGAAGTTGTGTTGTTGAGTGAGGAAGCTGTGATGCCCTAGCTAAGAAATGAGGGTTTAACCATTTAAGCATGAACTCAAGCAAACTGAATACTGATCTCTCTTCTTGTCTGCTGAATATTGAATACAAAAACCATTAGAACTCTGAACCCCATCAACTCAGTAATGCATCACAGTGTCTTCAATGTAATGCAGAGCAGGTAGATGGTGAGAGGCTTGGTGCATGTCCAACATTGCAATACAGCATTTGCGTAGCAACTGAAAGATGTAATAGGCACTATCAATACTTAGTAATACAAAAACAAACAGTACGCCAAAAGACCTCCAACCTTTGCACTGTACGCTAATATCGAAGAAAACAAAATTAGAACTAGGCTGAGCAAACAACCCAATAGGGTCCCTCCACCATAAAACCATAGCAAGTGAAAGACAGTGCTAACCATGGCAGGTACCTAGGTAAGCAATACTGATTCTCTAGGCACCTCAATCCTAGGAAGCTGGATATTTGAATATGGTTATCAGTTATCACAAATAAATAGCGTTCATTTCAGCCTAAGTTGCTTATCCATTGATAACAAGTCTGCTAGTAGGCAAAGCCTTGGGAGTCAGGCAGTTAGGGCATGATCCTATATTATGTTGTGAAAAGCTTAGGACACAGACAAGATGGGTTGTTCCTGACTTCCTACAATACAAGTAATACAAGTGACATCCTGGCTAATAAAAGAGCTTGAGCAAAATCTTTTGTTCAATCTACAAATCAAGCATACCTACATGTACCACCATAAATCATGGTCACTTCAAGGGTGACCATAATTATAGGAAAGTACCTGTTCCCACAGTACCACCATAGGAAATCAAAATCAGGTCTACTATTAATTAATCCCTAATTGCAGTACCACCCACTACCAAGAACTCAATCTCCATGATTTGATGTAATTGAAAAATTCGTAGTGATTTCATAAGAATGTACTTGTATTTTACCTTTCATTCTCCAATGACACCTTCTTCAAACACAGCCAGCAGCATTCCTATTGAACAAGCCAGCCACACCTCCATTAAACCAAATCTCTCAGCACTTCGATCCAAGATCTCTGCTCCTGTGGAATTGAGTTTTTGCTCCAGCAACGAGATTGGGAAATGGGAATTGGGTTCTTTCTTAGAGAGGTATAAATTAGTGGTAGCTGGGAGTACCACGTGTAATTGGTTCAGCCTGGATGCAATTTTCCAACTATCATGAGGTTATTTCTGTAATTGGCATTTCTATTATCTTTTTGTTGCCTAATAGGATGTGTTCGGATGTATACTCAAATTTGCTTTTCGATTTCGTCGAAAATTCAGAAGTCAGTTTGATAATAATTTTTCAGAACGACTTTTAAAAGCAGAAAAGTCAGGCTTTTGTGAAGCAAAATAATTTTGTTTATGACTATTGTTTCTAACTTCTGCTTCTGGTATCCAAACGCGTTATAAGAATCGTGGCCCTATTTTTAGATCTCCTTATATTTCTTCATTCGTGATGTATCTCTTCTAATCCAAACATTGTCTAAGAAGGGTAAGTCTGGAAAACAAGCAGATTTGCCTACTTATTACCCATATTGCGACGGGCAAACAAGCAAAATGCTCAAATAAAAGGATCAGGTTGAGCCGAGGGTTTCAACCTGAGACGAGCAGATCAGATTGTGACGACCGTCTTAATTTGAGCAAAGTCCCGCTCTAGTTAAAATTGTCGTCTCAATATGATTGGGGAGATATGTTATTAAGACCAAAAACAGTTAGTGATGTTAGTAGAATTAGATTTTAAAATATATTAAAATCGGGTCCCATTATCAGATTTTATAACTTAGTTCATTAAACCGGTCCCACAAAATTATAAACAAATATTAAAAATGGCGAAATATGAGGTACCAAGCACACCACAAGTTTTCCGATATCAACCTATAAATCTGATACCTTATGTGATTGCCTATAGACAAAGAAGTCGAGACAATACAACAACAAGAATAGTTTATCTATAGGACCAATATCAAGTGCCTGGTTAACATACAAGTGTAATACTTTATTATGACTAAACAAATAATTATAATGCAGAAATAATTAAATGACATATCAAGATTTTGCTAGCGAGGAAACCCAAATGTAGAAAAACCCCGGGACATAGTCCATTTTTGAATAGTCTCAAAATTAAGCCACTATACAAAGACACTACGAACTTCGTATAATTGACACCAAGTAAACTACCCTTACTTACCTAGTTTTCTCAGTATCTCTGCGCCTACAACCAATCTGGCCAACGCATGTGAATCCTAAGATAGAGTCCACTATCTTAGCTTGTTTCAGTCTCTCTGAAGACTTTAAGCACTCAACCCTTTCGATCGTCTTCCAAACAGTTAAGGACTAATATGTTTGGTAACCGCTCTCTTATCTCAAGAAATCAATCAGAGATATGTATGTCGAGTGTGACAACGGGTTTTCTGTGTGAAATCAATTAAACTCCTTTGTCTGGTTTTAGATCTTCGAAGATCTGGATTATAAAAGTTAACCATATCGAATAAAACAGAACTACCATATTCGGATACTGAAGAGTAGCTTGTCAATCTAAATACGACTAGTCAATAATAAGTTTATCAAAAGATAAACTAGATGTTGTCCGATCTTAGCCGATAAAATTTGTGCACGAAGCAAATCACGAAGACACAAGACCAATAAGAAAAATCTTTTTGTCTTCAATCTTCAATAGTCTTTTGTACCTGCACAATAAAAAACTTGATTCGTGTCTTATGATCGATCACACACAGAACGGAATCTCTTAACAATGGATATGATCACAAGTTAATCCCTTGATCTAGTTGAGTGACCTTATGTTGGAAGTGAAGGCTCTCAAGAATAATCAAACTAGGTGCAATCAAGAGTTAACAATCGTTAGTCAATCAAATCAAATCAATAATATCTCATTTTATTTTTTTCATCTATTTGGTGGATCTTTTTTTATGAAGCAAGTTAGGTCGTAAATAGGTATTAATATAATGATTATAATTCCAAATACTTTACAATGATGTTTTATTATCTACACTACAAAACAGAGGGCTTTTAGTGACGGTTAAAAAACCGTCACAAATAGGAAAAAACCGTCACTAATACCCAAAAGACCGTCACAAATACACATTTGTGACGGGCGACCATCCGTCGTTACTACTGGGGTCACAAATATTATTTGTGGCGGTTTTGGTTCATTTGTAACGGTTAGTCAACCGTCACGAATAATTTAGAATATTTGTGACGCTTTTGCCGTCAAAAAAATTGGTCCGACGTCGTTCTAAATTATCCGGTACCGGATTTCAGTTTCTCAGAAGTCTTACACCATTCACACATAAAATTAAAATTTTCCCACAGCAGTATAAATTTACACCATTCACACAATCAGAAACTAAACTTAAGATTGTATAAATTTGCACCATCACACATTCGTAACAAAGTTTTACATTGATGCACCATTGAAACTTACATATATGTCAATGAGATGTTTAATTGATTCAGAAATAGAATCTGGGAAACAGAACAACCATCCAGATAGTACAAAAGGTAGTAACTAAATTTAAAACACAAAAAATTCCTGTGTACAGCTTGGGACAAAATGCAAGCACACCTGCAAACATAAACCATTTCAAGTGAAGTGTTAGTATCACAAAAAACTTGAGGACAACTTAAAGTTGAAGATGGTTACACTACCCTATTGACACACCGAGTTGCTAAATGCAAGCACACCTCCAAACATATTCTGTTAACTGATCAAGTGTTGAGGGAAACGCCGAGTTGCTAACCTGCGAGGATCATAGACAGTTACAGTACGATCAGCTCCACATACTGCAATGTTCCCAGCTGAGTCACCACAAACCGCATAAAGGATATCTCCCACAGAGCCACAGATTCTCCGTATGCAACCACCGTTCTCCTTCAAGAAAAACGAAAAACTTCAACAATGAACAATCTACCAAAGTTTACATGTCAAAACTCAAAATCCCATTCCAAATAACAATTGAAATTGAAATATAAGATGCTGATGAGAATACTAGTACCATACACACAATTACCTTGCTTCTTGAATTTTAGATTGAAGAATGGAAGCAAAAGGAGGCTTTCTTAAGCTTAGGAAGCTGGCAATTTCTGAGAAGAGCTACTAACTTTGATGATGAGCAAGACAAAGTGCTTTCTCTAGTTATACAAGGATTCGCAAACAATTTTGCAGCTCTGTTTCTCAGATCAAATATGTAAGCCAGCTACAGTAGGAACGCTAAATAAATCAGATTTTTATCTTTTAAAATCATCAAGAAAGGCTTATCTTTTAAAATCAGATCAAAGGCTTACCTGTAAAACCATAAAGTTAAGCTCGAGTCCACCGTATCACAGCATGCTATATCTGAACACAGTGCACAAATGATATAGAAGAATTTCCTGCATGAAGATAATTCATAGATATTGTGTGGCACATACTCTACCACAGAGCATGAATTATACCATCATTAAGTGAATGCAACTTAATCCACCAACAGAGTCCCACCAAATGAATTAACCACAAAACATTAACTATGAGAATTTAAAGTTCAGTTACATCACCTACATACTTAGTTCCATAACTATTCTATGTTCCACAATCTCCCACTAACACTGCCATTGCTAATTCCTAACCTCAGCTACATTTCCATCACCATAAACATACATCTTTACTTCAAATCATTCAAGGCTCAATAACATCATCAACTTCATCCCTGTCATGCAACATATCCCTAGCTACAACTACAGCTTCACTACATACCGACCATATTTTCTTCAGCTCCTCATTGACTCCACCAAAAGTCCCATGTAATTCAACCCCTTCACCAGATTCAACCTTAACTCCCACTAGCTCAGTTATACTCATATTTTCTTCATCAACTATGAGCTGCTACAACTCAAATCTTCTTCAACCACCAATATTATCTAATCCTCTTTATATCATTCAAACTCAAGAACACTGGTCTAAGTTTATAACCAATAACCTAATTTGGGATGAACCCTAATTCCCAATTGATTTATTATAGAAACTGAAATTAAACCCTATACATCATCCAAACTTAAATTAAAAGCAAATCCATCACTATTTGATCAATCTATAAATCAATTTCACACAAAAACAAAGTTAATTAAAGAAACCCTAAATTCAACTTACCTTTCTGTTGAGTTTGAATCAACAGACGGATCGACACCATGACCATCAACTATCCCTGATTCCTTTCCATTTCTCTAAATCTCAGACTCATGATCTTTATCTCCATCATCGATTCTCATTGAAACCTTAATCTTATCTGTAAAAAATCACCTTTTTCTTCTCTTCTGTGTTCAATCAACTCCTGTAAAAACCCATTGATGAACAACAAATACGAGATGGACGAGATGGTAATAGGGAAGAGGCGAGAGAAAATCTATCAGTTTTTCGGCGGAGAAAAAATGGCAAAAGTTAAGTAAAGAAAACCAGATCTGTTTGAGATTCTGAGAAGATAAGAGCGTGGAAAAAAGAATAAATAAAAAAAAAATGGCCGGGAAATCATTTAGTCTGTCGGAAGCATGAAACCGACCAAAAAAACTCCACCTTTGACTAATCTTAGTATTTGCTACGGTTGGTCAAAATACCCTCACAAATGGTCACTATTAGTGACGCCCCTAAAAAAAAACCCTCACTAATAGGACCTATTTTTGTAGTGCTATTTTTTGTATTAATCATCAAATTAGCATTATCCGGTTGACATATTCATCAAAATGTGTTGATCATCTAATTTGTAAGGATGAAGTGATATTTTATATGACAACATCCACTCAATTTATCTAAAAAGAAAAAAAAAAATATACATACAGTCTAACGTTTGGATAATTGATATGGTTTCAACCTCTATGTATAAATTATGAACATAAATTATATAAGACTTGCTTTCCAACTACTGGAAACCTTAATGCTAGAAAAAAGCATATAATAAGAAACTATGCAATTGGTGGGCAACTATCTTTAAGAAATATATATCGGTTTCTTTTTATAAAAATAAAAGGGTTAAAACAATTGTGTGAAAATATATTATTTAAATAATAATGAGTTCATGGTTACAAGCTAATACTTAGTATATCTATCTGCAAGGTAAATAAAAATATAACAATCTAGAACATTAATCTACATCTCCAACAAATTTATAAGAATACCTCATTTTATATTAAATCTTGGTGTAAATGATATTTACTTATAAAAACTATATTTATTCAACTAAATTACTTATTTTATCAAAAAAGGAAAAGTGGTTACCATACAAATTACTTATAATACCATATGTATCACATATCTGTTTTCAATGTCTTTTCAAATACAAGTTATTTGTGATTTATGCCACATCTAAGTTTTGATACGATTAATAATATCTCATTTCATTTTTTTCACTTTCTTGAATCAAAGACATAGAAGATGAAGTAGTTATTTGTGACTACGGATGTATATAATCTGTGGTTTGGGAACGGTCACACCGGCATACAACCTAGCTAGCCTAGCCTCCAAATTAAATTAATGAAGGGAGTGGTTTCTCTCTTTGACTACTTAAATGTGCACACCAACTATCTGTACACTGCAGTAGTCTTCTCAAGGTCTTTTTCTTCGTTTTGGTAATTACTGGGATCCATACCTCCACTTCCATGTAATAAGACCAAACTTTCCACGATGTAACTTCACCCATGAAAATGATACTTAGAAGCTGTAAATGTTTAGCAACTCGATCGGAAATTGTTCATGGATCACATACTTAGGCCATTTCACCATATATAAAACCATTATCAAGGCTGGAGTTTAAGTTTCAAAATGTCTAAATGCAATGGACAAATGCTTAACCTAGCTAATCGCATTTGCACTAGTCAAGATGAAATTGTGTACTCCCTCTGTCCATTTTTATCTATCCTAATTTCTACTTTGGTATGTCCATTTTTATCTGTCCGCTCTGTTTATAGACATACTTTTCCCTTAAACTATCAAATATACCCTTTCTTTTTTATAATTATAAAATCATTTTTAATATAAACTTAATTCAAAATCATAAATATCATCACCATATATAAGGAAAAATCCATTCAATATTTTTTTATATTAATTGACATTCCTTTTTTAAATAAAAACATTTATGGGTAGTTACAAAATTCCTAATACTTCTATTTATTCTTACATGACAAAGAATCAAAAAAATTTATGACAAAATCTCAAATTCATGGTAGAGTATATCTAAAGAGGAAATAATCTACAATTTCAATTTTTTTTCCCTCTCAAATAAACATTCTAAAGGCTCCAAAGTTTTAGTGAGGGAAACCAAAATCAAATGGAGGAAATAAAAATTCTTAAATTTTGGAGTATAAGTTTGCTTTTATTTCTTTACAATATACTTCCTAAAACAATAATACTATCCAAATTAGAATTTTTAACACTAATAATTTTAATTTTGGTAATAACGTAATATTAAATAGGCTAATCAAGGGATAATCATGACATTTTATAGGATTTCCTTAATATCTTGACAAAGTCAAAGCGGACTCTTTTAAATGGACGGAGGGAGTATATATGAATATGGGCAAAAAAATGACATGTGAAGCCTTAATCAAGGTGAAATTGTATTTCAAAAACAAAAAAATGACACCGTCTCAAATTTCTCTTCACTTGTGGACTTTTTCTTTTTTGATTTAGGGTCTGTTTGGCCGCTTGGATATGAAAAACGTTGTCCAAGTTAGGATATTTCTTGGTTTATCCAAAACTATCATGGAAATGGTTATTTTAAATGGTGTTTGTTTTTCACATTGGGTTAATGTAGTATGTTGTTTGTCAAGAGACATATATACAAGTTAAATTAATTAATCAAAAAAAGAATAAAAAACAAAACCATATAAATTTATGGTTTTGAGTATAAGAAATATTCAAATACAAAAAGTAGCTATAAAAATAATTGCATAATCCAGGAAATGATTAAGGTATTCCGGGTTTTACAGGGAATTCCAAAACCCCACCTTTTTAACCTCCTAAAATTTAGTTAGGATACATTATCTTTATCTTGACATGGAATAAGCACCCACACAAACATAATTTACAGTTATTTAAGGGATAACCCAACCTAGATTAGGAATCAAGGCTGCCAAACAGGACCTTAGTGAAATGTATGAAACTATAATGGAAGGTAATCAGTTTCCCTATTCGCACAAAGAGTCTATGGGCTTTTTTGGCCACATCATTAATTGGGCCCTCGGTTAGGCTTAATCCCACATGAAGACTAAGAGTGGTTGGACACTTTCGGCATGAGAATCATACAAAGAGAAATTCTTGTCTGATCAAATCATCACTTCTCCCAAGACACATTATACTGTAGAAATTGACGTTTAGTCCCAAAGTTACTGGGCTTAGGACGCTTTAGTCCATCCATCGAAGCCCAGATGACGGTTTAATCCAAAAAACCCGCTTGAAACAGTTTAGTCCAAACTGTTACGATTTAGTCCAAAACCGCGTACGAGTCCCGAGTTTCCGATTTTCCTATATACCATAATTACCCTCGAACGATTCCTTCTATATAAAGTATGATTTTGAAATCGAAACTTTTGGATCTGAAACTTGAATTGAAAACAGGATGCAGCTCAAAGATGATTTGGGAGGCGATTTAACAGTTTCAGAGAGATTTTGATCGTTTCTTCATCGTACTTCAACTCGGTTTACGTTCTTAATCCAGTAACTTTAACAGTTTCAGAGAGAATTGTTTGTTCTATAGTAGAAAATTCTTAATCTCAGGTTTGAAGAAACCACAGAGTGAGAGATAGATCGATCCTCTCATAGATTGGATTGTGATTTCTAATGGAGCAGAATTCAACTTCAGGTTAGTTTTCTTTTGGTTGTATTTCATCTAATTTTCAGGTTTTGTTTCTGATTTTTATTTTTACTGAGTTTATGAGTTGATGATATCAATTTGTGTAATCTTGAGTTGATATTTTGTTATATTCTAGCTTTTTGATTCTCTTGATGATGATGATTTTTTTGTAAATACTAGATAAATTCGATTTTTGTTACTTGATGTTGTTTTTTTAGTTTTATGATGCATGATAAGAAATCGACGGTGATACTATATCCTAGTCTTCTATTTTTTGTTCCATTAAGATTCTGGAGCTTAATTGATGGAGTATTTTTATCTAGGTTTAACGTTAGTTGATGTTTTTGCATTTTTTAAATGTGTACTTTCATGTACACCGTATTACTTTTTCGGTTTTATGAATTTGAAGCTTCATATGTTTATTATCATTTCTTTTGTAATATGTAGGGGTTCCAAATAAGCCGACAAGTTCATTAATGCTGTTTTGAATCATGGTGAGCATTCTGCTGTTTTTCGTGTTAATACTAAAATAACCGTAGAAGAATTGAAGCATTTAACATGCAAGCACTGGAGGTCTTTGTCTCCTGTGAGTATATGTTTCAGTTATATGGACAATGCTCAAGTAGTTTATGTGACAGGTGATATACAACTTCAAAGCTTAATTGGTTTCATGATTCTTATTGATAATGAAGATGTGTATTTGCGTGTGGGAATAATTCCGAATCATACTTCTCGTTCTAAGTATGGTAGTAGCGATGTGATAGTTAAGTTCTAAGTCCAGTTTGCAGCAGTAGTTCTGCTTCTTGTTCTAAGTCTGCTTGTGTAACTGAAAGTCCTAAGATGGTAAGGGTGTTAGATCATGATGCAGACAAGGGTAAGCCTCTTATTATCGATGAATGGAATTATATATTTGACGAGATTGGTAGAGAATTCGTGGGTGGTGTTAAAGCTGTTAGGATTGCTCTTGATGAATACAAGATGGCTACTGGTCACAAGCCTATTATTCTTAAAAATGATAGAACTCGTTTTACTGCAAAATGCGAACAAGATGGTTGTGCTTGGAGGATTCATTTTGGGCCTGTGAATGGTGATACTTCTCGGTTCGTCTTTGAAAGATTCTAACGCTCACAAGGTTAGTGGTTTTCATACTAGTCCACATTCTTTGAAATAGTTAGTTTACTTGCTATGGTTAGTTTTTATGTTGATTTGTTTTAGGTGTACATTGTGGTGCACTGTACTACGAGTCACCCACTCCTTAGTCCTGTGGTGTACATTGTGGTGTACCTTAGTAGTTTTTATGTTGATTTGTTTTAGGTGTACATTGTGGTGCACTGTACTTGTTGTACTATTAAAATACATGTTCTTGCTTGGTTTTTGTGTATGTTCATATTGTTGTTTTTGAGATCTTATTAGGTGTGAATTGTGGTGCACATTACTTATTCCATTTTATTTATTTTTTTGTAGTTGTGGTGTTGGTTTGAGGTTGAAGAGTCCTGCGGTGACAACCAAGTTAATCAAGCATTTGATCGCTGACAATTTGCAGGGTGATCCTAGCTTAAAACCCAATCAGATCATATCACTTTTCAAGAAAACTTATGGGTCCAATATTAAGTATCACCATGCCCGTAGAGGGAGAGAAGCTGTATTTGAAGAACAGTATGGCGATGATGAGAAGTCGTATAGTGATTTTACTTGGTATGTCAAAGCAATTGAGGAAACTAATCCCGATAGCTATGTGAAGTTTGAAGTTGAGGATGGAACAAATAGATTTCAGAGGATATTCGTTTGTTACGGTGCTTGCAAGCATAGCTATAAGTATCTCAGGCCCATGATTTACTTGGACGCTACTTTTCTTACTGGTAGATACAGGGGTACTCTTATGGCTGCAACATGTATCAACGGAAACAATGAGTTTTACCCATTTGCTTTTGCCATTGTACAGTCTGAAAACAAAGATAATTGGTTTTGGTTTTTGGATAATCTTCAAAAACTATTGTCGATGGTCGATGATCGTCCGATTGTTTTCCTTAGTGATCGTGGAGAAGGACTCTTGCAGGGAATTCCAAAATATTTTCCTAATTCATATCACAGCTATTGCTTTTATCACATCAAATGCAATCTCCCCATTGGATCAGGTGATGCGAATTCGAAGCCCGTTCTTGATTTGTTTTACAAAGCTGCGTACTCTTACACACCAGCAAACTTTGAAGAAGCTTTGAAGGGAATGCATGCAATTGGAGCTGGGCATGTTGCTAACTATATCAGGACTATTCCAAAGGAGAAATGGGCAAATGCGTTTTTCCCTGTATGCAGATATGGTGCTCACTCTTCAACTCTTGCTGAGTCCTTCAACAACTGGGTTCTTCCTTTTAAAAAGTTGCCTGCATTTGTTCTTCTCGATGCGATACGGTGAGTTTTATGTTTAGTTTTTTATTTATGCAACTATGTCTACATTTGTTTTGCATACATGTGTTTTCTTTGATTTGTAGATACATGTATCCAACTGTGTGTACATTGTTGTACACATTGATTTCCTTGATGTGTACATTGTTGTACACATGTTTTATCTGTATTCCTTTTTGTTGTACACATGTTTTTGATTTTATGGTTTGTGTTTTTATCATGTCAGTTTGAAGGTTATGGACAAAATGTCTCAGAGAAGGATATTAGGTCTGGAAACATTCAACACTAGGCTCACTCCTGAATATGAGGCTTTACTAAAGGAAAACATCGACATTGGTCGTACTTGGACCGTTGTTCAGTCCATGGAAAGATTGTATGAAGTCAGGTCTCCCCGGACTCATTCTGTAGATCTATTGCAGAAAACTTGTACATGTCACAGGTGGCGAGTTAATGGTTTCCCTTGTGCACATGCTTGTGCTGCAATTCAAGCTACTAGAGAAGACATCTATGATTTTGTTGAGCCATACTTCACCACCGAGTGGTATAACAGGACATACCAGGAGATCATCTTGCCAATCCCCAATTATGACAAGCCGCAGACTTATGATCCTAGTGATAGGGTTATTGTTCCTATTCCTGTTCCTCCACCAGGTAGGCGAAGAACACAACGAATCAGGCATCCTTATGAGAAGCAAAAGAGGAAAATGATGTGCACAAAGTGCTTCACACTTGGTCACCACAACAGAGCTACCTGCCCCATGATTTGATGAATTTTTCTATGTTTCATTTTTTCAAAAGATTCTATGTGTTTGGTCTTTACTTTTGGTAATGTCTTTTCAATTTTCTTTGGCGTGGATAATAAGTGCCAGGACATGTGTACCATTCTGTACACCTTCCTGTGAACTTCAGTTTTTATTTTCCTGTCTTTTTACATGTGTACCACTATGTACACCTTGGTGTACAATGGATGCTACTAGTCTATTTTGTTTAGTAATTGCTTATTACTTTTGTTATGTTCAATTTTTCAGTTCTGCATGATATAAAATTTTTAGTAATATACTTATGTCTTTCATTTTCCTCTTTTGATTATGAAAATCTAGGAGATCAAAACATGTGTACCTTTATGTACACCTTATGAAAATCTGTCAGAACATGTGTACCTTTATGTACACCTTATGAACAGTTTCTGCTATGTCAGTACCTGTGTACAATCAAGTACACCTTAAGAGATCAAAACCTTATGAACAGTTTCTTCTATGTCAGTACCTGTGTACAATCAAGTACAAATTTCCAACTAATAAAAATATTAATTCAAGGTCTTGATAAGTCATAAACAAAGTTATAAAAACTGAAATTTGATTATGTTGTCTGCAAAGATAGAAAATGTTTAGAAGCAAGCAATTCACAAATTGATCTTGTATAATGAATTATGAAAATAAACTCTTCTTCCTCCTCAATGGATTCTTTTCCATACTCAGGCGCCACTGCTTGTGTGCTTCATCAGTTGCTACATCCCACACCTGTTCATAGATTCCGACTTTTTTCAGCATCTTTGCCACCAATGTTGCTCTCATATCCTGACAGATTTTTTCGGCCCTCTGCTGATCTCTTTCCATACTCTTTCTCTTCTTGATACCTCGTTTTATGAAGTAGCAAGTATACAGCAGGCAATCTGGATTTGTACCTTGAGAAGGACACTGCATGATGTTTATCTCATGTTGTTCTATAGGCGCATCACCCTTTAGCACTCTCTTTTTGTTGAGTTCCAACTGCACCACATTTGCCAGTTGTTGTGCATCATTTTTGTAGTGCTCATTTGAGTGCAGCGAGTTGTACCACTTCCACTCCTCAGCTATGAAATCAAACTTCAAAAGCGACCAGTGAAGCCCCACTGCATTTTGTATTGTAGAGTGATTGAGGGGGATTAGAAGAACTTCCAAATCGTCAGGCATGTCCCGTATGAAATCTACCACAAGCCTTTGTGTCTCACTGATGTTGTTGTTCTTCACATAGTACTGCAATCAATAATTTGTTGGAAAATAAGGTACACCTAAATCATACCTATATAAAATCTATCAATCAAACATTCATGCAAACACTTAATATAGCATTCGTCAATCATATGGCATACTGGTGTATATCTATGTCCACTCCTAAAAATAAATCTACAAAGGCATACTGGTGTATATATCTATGTCAATCATGTGTACTAGTATGTACACATCATTAAATTATCTATATATGACATTTTTTATTTGTTTTTTTGAGAAACTTACACATGCAGTAGGACTCATAATTTCGCATCTCATGTACTTCTGGTCATCAGGATGACGGATTCATCTCTCGACCATTGCATTGCAACGTCGATGGA
Organism: Papaver armeniacum; assembly: GCA_023531295.1. Lineage (NCBI taxonomy): Eukaryota > Viridiplantae > Streptophyta > Magnoliopsida > Ranunculales > Papaveraceae > Papaver > Papaver armeniacum. The sequence goes on from JAJJWW010017229.1 coordinate 787,836, forward strand.
TGTAAAACTGGAGTACCGCTTGATCCAAATACTTGTTGAACATCAATTCACAAAGTACTTTCCCCACAATCATAACATCTTCCTTGACTGTTGGATCTTGGAGCCTTGTTAGTTCCCAAGCTACAGAGCTGCATAATCATAAAGGAAATGTCAACATGGTGTACATAGTGGTGCACATAAGCTTTTTTCAATAAGATGCAATCATTCATATAGTACGAGGTATTGTTTTGTGAACTTACGTCAGGCTTGCATAATCGAAGAATTTCTGTACCCTTTTCTTGTCCGGTCCTGTGTCCATGGCATGGTAAAGTGGTGATTGACGGATATCTGGCAGTGGGCGATAAGGATGATACTCATTGTCCTTTCTCTTTTTCGGAGCGGGATAGAGTGTTTGTTCTTCGTCCTCAAGTTGGATCCTCTTTCCCTTTTCAACTCTTTTGACATCCATTTTCGGCCTAACTTGTCTGTTTTTGCCCTCGGCAGTGAAATCAGCATCAAGTTTTTTCTTTGCAACTCTCTTTGGTGGTGTCTTGGACACCCTGCCAGCAGCTCTTGTCTTCAACATTTCTGCTTCCTTCATCCTCCCAGCTCTTGTCTTTGCTGGTGGTGTCTTCTGCTCTTCTTGACTGCTAAAAAATTCATCTCCATGTTGTTGGATGAATTGCACTGCTTCAGCAACAATCAATTCTCTTATGTCTTCTTTGGATAATGATCTCTGGGACGACTCTTCTTTAGGATCTTCTTGGCTCAACAATTGAAAGCTTGGACATTCGTTGATCACGGTTGCCATCTTTTCCTTCACGTCAGACGCTGCCATTTTGTAACAACCTTTTTCAAGCTTTATGAAGACACTTTCAAACAAGTTGTCTAGAAGTTCCTCAATTGTTGAATAAGGATGATCCAGTTGATCTTCTCCTTGAGTGAGTAAAAGCACATCTCCTTCAACCGGCAGCATGCCTTTAGGGTCCAGCTGAGCTAAGGCTTCAGCTGCGATGATTGAAGCCTCATCAATTTCAGCTGTTTGAGTTGCAAACTGGTCTTCTTTAGATGCAGATGTCTCTGGCAGAGAAGTGCTGAAAAAAATGAAATTTTTGTTAGTTTCTACAAAAGTGTACATCTTTGTACACACACATATACAGAAGAAATCACTAAGGTGTACAGCTTGGTACACACACATATAAAAATGAAAACAAAAATGAAAACAAAAATGAAATTACTAAGGTGTACAGCTTGGTACACATATAAAAATGAAATTTTTGTTAGGTTCTACAAAAGTGTACATCTTTGTACACACACATATACAGAAGGATTCACTAAGGTGTACAGCTTGGTACACATATAAAAATGAAAATAACTGCGAGCCTAACAAAAAAAATATTTCTTTATACCTCGGGTTAGCAGTTTCAGTCTCAACTCCTTTGCCATATTCACTTCCATCATCCATATCTTTTGCTTCATTTCCATTATTGGTCTTTGATGAAGGGTAGCTAAAAGATGCAAGTTTAGAGAAAAGGTATGAGTTATAACATACTGGTGTACAACTATCTACACACATAAAAACAAATGACTGCCACATTTAGTAAGAGTCATTTTATACCTTCGCTTTTCAGAATTGACACCCTCGTCATCACCACCCTGCATATCACCACCTTTGCCACCTTGGTCATCATGATCATGCATATCACCACCTTTGCCAGCACCACCCTGCATATCACCACCTTTGCCACCATCATTGTCATCGTCATCGTCATCACTATTATCACCTTTGCCACCATCATCGTCCTCCTTCTTCTCATTTTCATGTTTCTCCTCAACCTCTTCCTCTTCCTCCTCATCCTCAACCTCCAACTCCTCCTCCTCATCATCTTCTTCCTCACTTTGTAACTTTTTGTTCAATGAAATGATTTCTTGCAAGGTCTCAGCAATTAAATCAACAACATCCCGATCTTTTTCCACAGTCTTCAGATTAGCTGAATAAAGTATCTTGGCTTTTTCTTCAATGAAGCTAACAAGCTTTTGATGTTTAAGCTGCAACTCAGAAAGCTCTTCCAATACTTCATCTCTTTGCTGTTCTGCTCTGTACAACTTTTCTTTCAGTACATCTCTGCTATTTTCTCCCCTGCTCTTTCTGTACTCTTCCAGAATCTATTAACATTCATCACTCCAAGCTTTTACCCATCCGGGTTGCATCTGAAAACATGCCAAAGTGTCAATATGTATAACAGGTGTACATCTTTTTACACATGTGTTACAGGTGTATATTGTTGTGCACATGACAAAATTTTCTCACCATTTTCAAGGTGTATATTGTTGTACACATATAGGAAGAAATCACTATCATAAAGAAAGTTATGAAGTTACCTTTTTCATGGCTTCATTAATGTCTTTCTCTATTGTATTCTTTGATGTCACTTATTACCCACCTTAGAAATCTAGGGAAACCATGTTCATTGTTTGGCGTCATCTTTGTTGTTATGTTCAGCAAACCAATACTGCATTGACAAAAAGTTAAAGAGTTAGAAATCTTAGGACCGAACAAATACAGTGAACAAAAGCATGTAAATTGGTACAACGTAATACTTGTGTAAAACAATGTACACATACTATCTGTAACAGTGTACTCACCAACAGGTACACCGTACAACCATTAACTTTAAGTGGATCACCAACATTTTTCCTTATGCTATCCATTAAATATTTATGTATATGCACTGGCCAGTTGGTTTTCTTCATTCTTTCAAATGATTCAAAGTAGGGAGCAAATTTGCTCTTCGTAATCCCGCTTCCATTTGCTGTGGTAAAAAAACAGTGATGCACAGATACATCGCAAACAACACTACCAAGTCCTCAGCATTTCTCTCAATCTCCTTATCCAACTTTGATTTTAGCTTCATTATACGCAAGATTTCACTCTCCACATCAAGTTTCCCCAACTTAGATTTCTGCTTCAGATTTATTCGGTTTATTAGTGGTCCGTATGTTAGCTCAGCTCTAGTTTTGGCACACTCTCCTTCATCAGGTTCTGATCCCACCATTTCTAATTCAAAAATGAAGAACAAATCTTCTGGCATAGTCTCTACTTCCACAAAATTTTTCTCCTCGGCAGTATTGAACATAAAGACATTTCTTTCTGAATGATCATGGCGGAAATTTTGCACAATCTTCAAGATTGATTCTGGACTCTTGAACCAAACATCATCTCTCTTCTTCTCCTTTTTCTTTTCTGAGTTTTCCTCCTCCTCCTTTTCAACTTTCTTGTTAATAAAGGCATCTACTACAGGCCAGAAAGGGCTCTCTTTTTGCTTCTCTAACTGAAATTCTGTGAACCAGACTTTGTCACGATTCTTTTTACGTACTTCTCCATCCTTTTCAAAGTGCTTGTTCACAAACTCACTGATTGCATTAAAACCTGCTCTATATGGTTTGTTTGTATCTACGAAAATAGACGAATGAGAATAAGAAAAGAGAAGCATAGCACATGATACTCATACAAAAATGTTGGTGTACAAACAAGTACACTGTTACAGATAGTGAGTAAAACACAGACAGAGCATACGCAAAATGCTGGTGTACAAACCAGTACACTGGTACAGATATGAGCATACAACATGCTGGTGTACCATTATTTACACACATACAAGAAATATCATAAAAATTGGTCTAAAACAGGCAGAACTGGACACGAAGCAGTGAAACAACATGCTGGTGTACCAGTATTTACACACAGACAACAATTCTCACAAAAATTGCTACAAAACATACATACCATGAAATAAAGCACTGCAACAACATGCTGGTGTACCATTATTTACACACAGACAACAATTCTCACAAAAATTGCTACAAAACAGGCAGAACTGGACATGAAGCACTGCAACAACATGGCGGTGTAAAGATGTGTACACATCAACAACAAAACAGTATAAAATTGCTCAGAAAAATATAGAACTGCACATGAAACACTGCAGTAGCATGGTGGTGTACAGATTGGTACACATACAAGAAATATCATAAAAACAGAACTGCACATGAAACACAGCAGTAGCATGGTGGTGTACAGATTGGTACACATACAAGAAATATCTTAAAAATTGCTCAAAAATATACAGAACTGGACTTGAATTGTTACCTTTTTTTCTGTTAACAGTTGTTGAAGCCTTTGAATGCTTTGATTTCTTATTAGCTGCTGATGTTTCTGGTACAGAAGGCTTTGATGTTGAAGGCTTTGTTGTCTTTGGTTTCTTCTTAATTGGTGATGTTCTTGAGGTTTCTGCTACTGATTTTGATGTTGGTACTTCTAAACTTCTCTTAGATCTCGTTTTTGGACCTACTGATTTTGGCGTTGGTGTTGAAATTGGTGTTGAATCTTTTGATGACGACTTCGATCTTGTCGTTGGTGACGTTGATTTTGCGATTTCGTCTCCTGCTGGTGATGGATTTTGTTCTTCAGTTGATGATGAATCTTCAACTGTAGGTGTGTTATTCTTAGAAACTACTTTGTTTCTTTTCATCATTATGCTAATGATGCTTCATAGAATCGAGTTTTCTTGATGAATTTAGGGTTTTAGTCTGTGAGTTTTTTAGGGTTTGATTTTCTCTTTGATTTCTTCTTCTGAAGTTTCTGAAGTTTCTGAGAAAACAGAAATGGTGCAGTTAAAGCAGAAATTGTCCGTTACGCCGCTTTAATTAGTTTTTTAATTATGGGCTAACGTGTCGCAATCACAGAGACTGTGTCAGTTACAAAACTGATCCATTTGATTGCACGTGTGCTTAAATAAAAGCGTGCGAAGGTCAGTAGCGTCTTTGTACATTATTTGGATTAAATTGTACCTAGTCAACTAGGTCTGGACTAAACTGTCGTTATTTGAGCGGTTTTGGACTGAACCGTTTTTTTCCCCATTATACTGTCATGCTGATGCATTCCATAAAGGAAAGTTCTCAGAGAAGTGTAGCCTAGTTTGTCCGACTCCGTTGAGGTCTCCTTTCGATATCCATTATTACATGCTACCTTCGTTGAGGTCAAATTGAAAAAGTAAAAATAATATTTTTGGTCAAATTGAAAAAGTAAAAATAATATTTTTCCAGAATGGAGGGAGTATCATATTTACCTCAAAGTAGAGAAGTATAGCCTACTTGTATTGTACTTTAGTAGAGTATTTTCTTCCTTCTTTAATCCTTTATTTGCCTGGTTTAATTGGGGGCCATTCAAATTAAATGGGGACCATGACATTTTTCTTGCATCCAATTATTTTTAGGGGTGTATTAATCTTCTTATGAAAATACTATTTTACCCTTAGTCTTAAAAGTCAGTTAAAGGCTAATTAACTACCCTAATCAAGGCCCTAATTTATACCCTAAACAAAACCTAAATTCTAAAATCAGTTTCACTTCTTCTCTTTTCATCTTCTTCCTCTCCTCCTCTTCATCTTCTCCACTCCAAACCCGAAAAATCGAAATCCAAGAAATGCATGGCTCCAATTAGAAGGTATGTGAACTAAAACCCAACTTGTATTCCATATTTTGGTGTGTTTTTGGTGTGTTTTGATTGTGAAATTGAGTCTGATAACCGAAAACTGGAAGTTGAAGTGTTAGGGTCGGCGGTTTCGTAATGTTAAAACCCTAACGACCCTGTAGTTGCATGTAAAACGTATGAAAAATCTTTAGGCTTTTGGGTTGAAGATGACGACCGTTTTTCTGAAACTGCAATTCTGGTGATCTAGATTAGAGTCATTTGGGTATTAGTATGAAGACGACGACCCTTTCCTAACGACGGTTATTGTACGTGAACGACCCTGTTGGTATCCACCAAACGACTCTACCTAATACACCAATGACCCTACTGGAGAAAATGACAGACTCTCTGTCAAAAAAAAAAAAGAAAGAGTCGTCACCCACTATATAGAGTCGTTGTTGTGTCTTAAAGGGTCGTTTGGTTGTTAGATTCTTAAATTGACGACCCTTTAACTGAAGATATGAATCTAACTCCTATGTTTGTTATGTTCTTTTAGTGTATGGGCTGTAGTGACAAGAAGGCCAAAGACAAGGTTAAAATGATGATAACCCCTCCTTCCAAACTTCCCCGGCATGATAGGTACTTAACTGCCGGTCCATTACGTGGAAGAAAACCGAGTGAGGTAGCCTTTTCTATCACTGAACCAAGAGACAAATGATGATGGTAATGGTGATGGGATGGTAATGGGGATGGTGATGGGGATGGGGATGGGGATGGGGATAGGCATGGTGATGGGGATGATAATGGTGATGGGGATGATGATGGTGATGGTGATGGTAGTGAAATCAAAAATCTTATGTATTGTGTTTTATTTCCTTCAATGTAACCCTATGAAAGATGTATGCCTTTTACGATTCAATGAAATGATCTTATGAAATCAAAAATCTTAAAACAAAACACTAAGGGTCGTTAATATGTAACACTATCGATAGCAACAACTCTAGTGATAAATGTTAATGGTTGGTTAGGGTCGTTAGTTTAGATGAATAAAGGTGTGACGACCATAAACCCAAAAAAAAAAAAAAAAAAAGATTTTGGCGGAGACATTGTGTTTAAGCGTCGTTGCAGTGTAAAAAGCAAACAATAGACTCTTGTTGAAGTACCAAAGAGAGTCGTCAGTTTTTAGCACACCAAGCTGACGATTTTTCATAACCTGGAAAAGTTGCAGGTTTGAGTCGTAAGGTTTGGTGTAAACAGACTGACGACTCTTTAGGATCGTTAGTGAATAAAAACACGCCACTAACGACCCTCACACTTTGGGTGTTTCAATGGTGACCATGAATCGACCACTTGGAGCACCTTTCACACGATTTCAAGAGTATATGAGGTTTACCTGGTTGTTTTGAGCTTCGGGTTCTTCATTTTGAGTGTTGGTTCCTTCATTTGGAGCAAAATGATCTTCACTTGCACCATTACTCATGGCTTCCTCTATTAACATCTCTTCATCTTCATCAAACATCCAATCCATATCATTAGTTGACACAATCTTACCATCAACACAATCATTGTTGTTATTTGAATCTTCACCAACATCAATTCCTCCACTTGAATCACCCATTTCAAAGAACCCTAGTTTTTCTCTCAAAACTTCTCTTCTTCTTCTAAAAACACAAAAAAAAAAAAAAAAAAAAAAAAAAAAAAAAAAAAATTTCTTATCCATAAATCTGATTTTGATCTAACCTCACTTAAATCTAATTAACTTTAATTTAATCACTTAGGGGCATTTTAGCCATTTAGAAAGTATTTTGATAAGGGGTGGCTGAAATTATGTTTTGGTGACCTTTTTTGTCCTCTAGTGCCTGGCCCCCATTTAATTTGAATGGCCCCTGATTAAACCAGGTTTATTTGAGTCTCCTTTGAGATTTCCGCCTTGGCCAAGATTAAGTATAGATACTTAGTAAAAAAATTATCATGCAGTGGGGCTCTGCCATGCATGTCATACACTAAAGCTAAAGTGAACGATTGAGATTCACCAGATAGATAGAAACAAAGTACTTGTAAAAAGAGATCTCAGTCAGATGTGAATTATTATGAAAATTACACGAATATTAATATTGACAAAGAGGCTAGATTTTCTACTACAGAGCTGGTTTGGCTAGAGGGGAAGTTGTGGAGTATATGGAAAGACTAGCTTTTCAGACTAGTCTGTAATAACCAATATGTTGTATTTTTAGGGTTTCCCATTTTTTCCTGCTCTTTTTTGGTTTCTGGCTGCCCTTTTGGGTGTTAGTTTCTTGTAATATTTGAATTTCTTTGCGTTAATGTGTAATTTTATTAATTAAACAAAAAAAAAGATAAAAAAAAATATTACTGTTTCGTTGTGTAACTCAAGTGGAGACGGAAAAGTTTGATTTCTTGTTCCAAACTACTCAAGTGGAGTACATAAAAGCCAATAACTTGAGTGTGATTAAGTGGCGCTTCAGCCAAATTGGGTATTCGATGTTTTTTCTAGAACCATGTTTTAGGGAATACAAGAAAATTTTAGGGCATACAAAATGATTATCCTAACTTGGATGACGACTTTCACTGCCTTGTTGAGATATACTTGTTGGAGGTTCTGGCAACATGAGTACGAGTAACTTGTTAGGGTTGGACCCTAAGTGTTGCGTTAATTGTATCAATCAACTCAGGAGTAAAAAAATAAATTTCTGACAACCCAATAGTAGATAGGAAGAAAATGTTTCTGAAACCCCAATAAGATGATTTCAAATTGATCCCTCATTCTCTCGAATTGTTTACCACAAACAGCGCTCGAGTCTGAGTGATAGGAAACACTTATCTTATACTAGTCTTATACTTGACACACCCATTAAGTAGTGGGTTTTTTCTTTGTGATGACTAAAAGGACAATATTTTTTTTATTGTGTCGATGCGATTTTGTTAATTATGCAAACCAATTAGCATTGAGTTTTCTCTATCGTTCTTATAAGATGAGAAAATATATTGGCAATTTTTTTTTGTATTTTGTCGATATGGTTTGATATGTTCGTTTATTTTTTTAAGAATTACGAGGTCCATCAAAACAAACCTTTACGATAATGAATCACATGCATGGTTGAAAAACCTACGTCCAACTAATATTGGTATCTTTGTTTGTTGGACAATGATCATGTGATTGATATCTATAGTTCATACCTTTCTTAATTACAAGATTTTAAGATCATCCAATATGGTTTTATCTAAATAATAAACCATTGGTTTCTATTCATTCAAAGAAACCATTCATCAACCACAAAAAGTGGATTTTCTTTCTCTTCAAAAAAGAATAACGATAATGATTTATTTGTTTTCTTAAAAAGGAATATATAATTTAATCAGAATTTATGTCATCTATATTGATCCCTAAAGGATGAAATATATCGTTATTATGGTATAAACCAATCATTAAATACCGGTATACGAGAAATTGTTGCATTTTATATTTTTGAGCAATTCAAATTTTCTCGGTCATAATCTCCAAAATTCGGATATGTTCCACTTGTAGTTGGAATATACTAATAAAGGTCAATGAGTGCGCACCCGACTTCTGAGCATATATCATTAGTCCTTATAGTGACTAAACTGGTCTTTAAATAAAAAAAAAAAATTGACATTGAAAGTGTCTATAATATCATTTTAGGGTGAATGATTATTTCGTTGGCCCTATTGGTCACGAATTTTATTTTTTGGAGATTTATTTACATATTTTGGTTGTAACCAATAAAATCCACAAATGATGGTAAAATTTGTATGTCGAGTAGTGTACAAAAGTTTTGTTGAATGACATAATCTTTTATGGCTCTAGAGGTCAGTATCTGTCGTCTAACCTGGTGTTATAAAAATCTAGATGTTATTATTAGTATATGTCCTCGAATTAATCGGATAATACTTTACGAATTTTTTCTTCTTATATGAGATAAAAACAGTTCTGCCGTTATCAGGGGGACACTACACACCACGAGAGGTTGGTGTTAATCAACTCAAAAGTTATATAATTTTCACTTCCATCATGATTATATAAAAAAAAAAGTCTGCTATTGAATAGGCGTCAAATTATCACTTAGATTTTCCATAAGCTATTTGAAAAGGCATATCCAATCACTTCTAGCAAGAATGTAGCGTTAATGCTACAAATAGTGCTCCGATAGAGTCTATCATAATATGATTCACATTCCCAAAATTAATATCTCCTCATTTGAAGAGGAGGAGATTATAACGCCCGGGGGAACTGGTACTAGTACAATTTAAATTTTTCAAAGTTTGCATACACCAGAGAATTGTGTTAGGTCATAATAAACTAATGATTGTCAAATATTAATTTATAGTAGCTACTGAAATAAATGAAGAAAGGTCATGCAGCAAAATTTGATTCAACTTTGTAACTCAGATGTAGGTTACGAGTCACAAAGGTCATGAAGCAAAATTTGATTCGTAGAGATGATTGTTTAGGTTTTAAACAATACTCACCATACTTCTTCATCAATTCTAACCAGACCCAAGACAATTTCTTTGTTGGAAAAATAGATTATCAAACTCTTGACCCTTCTTTTTAGAACAACTCCAACGGAGATTGGTATATTCGTTTGTTGGCTAATCCGCATGGATGGACAAACTCGATTTCTGACAGCGTTGACTAATGTACTAGTGTGATCGTTTTTTAAATAAACCATTTTAAGTTAAATTAATAAGTTTGTTTTGTTAAGATAATCTTATAAATCTGATAAATTCTGATAAATACACCCATTGTGTACGTATATGATATAGTTAATAAAACCATATTAACTTATTAAACTAACTATCAAGTATTAACAAAATCACATATCATTTTTGTTTTGGCCGAGGCTCGTCCCATCATGGGTTGAGGCTCGTCCCAACCATGCCGATCATGAAAAGTTGATTCGCTCATCCCAAGTTAAGTCCATTGAACCATCTTGAACGGGATGGGAAAATACTCAAATTTGAGCCTTTTCCCATCATGTTTGTCATCTTAATGGTAGAAATGGAAAATTTTCCTATCCCACTAGACTTGCTCTCGGTATCACAATCTTTAGTTTAACAAAACTCTCCTCGCTTAATTTTATTTGCGGTGACTCAGTCAATAATGGATACGAGAAAAGCCAATTTAGTTAAGCCAGGTCCGAATACGTATGCTTGTACTAGCGGTTCAGTTGGTCATGATATATGATCTTTGGATAAGTGACTACGTGCTTTTCCCAACTAAAATTGTCATATAACTCATGTTAATGTTTATTTTATTTAAATCTTGTGCTAAAATCCGTGGTTGCTAATAAGAGGTGTCCGTTTAGTAACTAGGAGATTAGGTCTTAGGAGTATACCGACTTCCACCTTAGACAAGACAAAAGATGTTCTGTCTTAAACAATCTCATTCTTGGGAAGTAATTATGTTGACTTTGAAAAGACGAGGGTACCCAAATACACCACAATCTTTTTGTTTCAACCTATAAGTCCTCTACCGAAAGTGATTTTCTATGGACAGATTCGAGACAATACAACTAATCGGTTCACACTTTGTGTGATTGCCTATGGATACGAGATCGAGACAATACGATTACCAAAATGTGATACTCGATAATAGGTTCATACTAACCAAACTCTATAGGAACAATTTCAAGTATATCAGAGTTAACGTATATGTTTATTTTAATTTTAATTATAATAAAAAATTATAATTGCGCAAATAGAAAATTAAAAGACACAACATGATTTTGTTAACGAGGAAAACTGCAAGTGCAGAAAAATCCCGGTACCTAGTCCAGAATTTAATACTCTCAGAATCAAGCCGCTATACAAAATCTACACCAACATCGTATAGTTGAGACCAAGCAACTACCCCTAGTTCACTTAGTTTCCTCAGTATCCCTGCGCTTCAGACTTCGAAGGTCACGCACTGGTACAATTCCGTTTGATCGTATTCCAAACAGTAAAGGAACAACAAATCTGTTTGGTAACAACTATATTGATTCTTTCAAGATAAAGATATCTCATGACATACGCAAAGGCTCTTTTGTTTAATCTAATAAACTCCTTTGCCTGGTTAGATCAATCTATCCAATAACTACCAAAGAAGTTAAGTTTAGATTCACAATCAATCAGTGTAGATCTCAATGAGAAACTATAAAGCGATGCCGATCTCACACAACTAATCAATTGAATAAATCTGATTCTAAAATATGACAACCAAACTTGACATACCAATGCTTGGTGAGTTCAACCGAGCTATGCTCTAACAAACTTGGAAATTTTGCATTCACCAGCATCCTAACTAAGAAATTGTTCAAAATTGAATTATTCTAATATAATGGTCATATATTATGATTACCAAGTTTTGGCAATCGTTAACGATAAAACACTTAGTTTTTATTCATTCATCTAACTTAGCCCCCAAACAAGCCTTCGCTTCTACATTTAGTGGATTATCTTTCCCCTCCATTCAATCCATAGTTCTTTATCCTTTAACCAAGACTGCTTCTACATGCGAGTCTCAAAATCTCATTTTGAAGAGAGTGGAGGTTCGAGTCCTCTTCAAGCCATAATATTAATAATGTGCATCGAATAAGCAATTCATTAAGAAATCTTAGATCAAATATATATTGATACACCGAGTATCTATTAATACTAAGTAGTCTGGTGATCCCTACGATCCGAGTCTGGGCTGTTGGCATTGGAATAAGTTCGACAACGATTCCTACCTTTTTCCAAGAACACCCCTAATAGATTTTTATATCACCCTCGTTAGAATGAGTTCATTTGATTGAACACAATTCGACGTAGATCTAAGATATTTCATCGGGTCATTGACAAAGAAATTCGTCGCGTGTAATTTTATATTAAAAAAAATTTTAGATGAAATCACGAAAGCACAGGATATATATTCTTCGGATTTATTCATAGCATTTCTTTATATCAACAATTAAAAAAAAATACTTGGAAATACATCCATTTTTGGCCTTGGAATTTCGTAATTGACCGGTTTTATCCAATATAAAAATTGCATTGCCTTTGGTGAAAGACTCTAAATATTGAGCATCTATATGAATGAATCAATCTAAATTTCTATCTTCTACTATGTTGGAAAGATTCTCATTTTTTTTTCTTTTTTTGTCCCAAATGGTGTATTGTTTGAATTTTAAGTTGATAGGACCAAATAACTTATTTGGTTGAGGCAAAATTTTATCAAAATTGATATATGTATCTAGGTTGACCAGAAAATGATACTAGTATTTAATAATGAAAAAAAAAAAACGATTTTTAAATTTTAAAAAATAAATAAATTGCTTGAAAAAACATGTATACACCCCCCGACCTACGACACCTGTTAGCAAAAAGGAACCAAAATAGGACACATATTTCTTTTGGTCAAAAGACCAACACGTGTTTTTATTATTTTTTTTCTTTCTAAATTCTTTCCTTAACGGACAGAGCAAAGACTAAGAAGAAGCTCAACAGTTTGAGTTAAACAGCTCGATTGCACCTCCTTGGTTAGGTTAGGACATATAGATATCCCGATTTCCCTCCCCCTCCTTTCTAATACATTGATTTCCTTCGATTTCTCTTAGTTCAGATCTTTTCTTTGCCGGAATTTCTTGAATCGAATAAATATGATCTTCCTTCTATACGATTTAGAAAATTTAATATTAATTGCACTGTTACAAATTCTAGATTCGGAGGAAATAGGTTTTGGGTGATGGCGGATTTTATGGTTATTGACGTGTGACGGATTGAGGAGGATCTGATGGTGAAGAACAAATTGAAAACAAATATGGTTTCTTCAGAGAATGTTAGTGTACCAGAGAGGGAAAGTAAAATTAATGAGTTAAGGGAAGAAATTGACCGTTTGTATAAGTGTATTAAGGAGGGATTATTGATAGGAAATTTTTGAATTTTGATAAAAAAAGATAGTTGGTTGTGGGGGAGTTTTCTTTGATTGAAGGGAGCTGAGTACATTTTCCAAACTAGTCAATGAATAGATTTATGAGGAATTGAAGACTATAAATGGGATTGGTAATGTTGTTGCTCATGCGTTGGAGGGCGAGAGTGGTATGAATTGACACAGGTAAATCGTTAATTTGAAATATGTTTGAGTAGGTCCTAGATATTGTTTTTGTGGTTTACGTCAATTTGATTGTGTTCGGGCTTTTATCTCTCATTAGAGGTTCAATTAATATTGTTTGCCTAGTGTCTCACAATCTTTTGGTTCCAAAATACTCTAAAAGGATGGGATAAAAAATCATTGATATGTGCAGGTGTCTGTGAGGCGCATAAGCAACTTACCAAAGGCCTTGAAACAAATTCAATTTATAATACTCCGCGAGTAAGCTTTTTATTATCTTGTATGCACTAGTGGAAAATGGAAGTTAAACCACTGACAGGACATGAGGTTATATCGCAAAAAACGACTGTGTTCATCAGCTCTAATTTTAAAGTGGTTTTTTCCGAAACGACTGTTTTTCACATAAGTTTAATTCTTTAAAAAAACCACTTTCTTTAACAGTTAATTGATAACTCTGATGAACACAGTAGTTTATTTTGATTATATTCTATAAAAAAAATGATTTGATTCAGTTAAATCTTATGCTGATTCAACTGAATCTTAAGCTACAATCAACAGTAAGATCAAACTAATGAAAGAGGAAAGGAAACCCAAATAAAGATTTATATTGAACGATAATTTCAATGTACAAATTCAATAAATTAAAATCACCCAAGTTTAAAATAGGAAAATTTCAACACTAAAAGCAATGTTAAACCTCCCTTTCTTTTACAAACTTAACCAAAATTTTCAACAATCTTCAATAAATTTTGCATTTAACCCTCAGGACTGCGCCATCTATACCAAGCAACATGAGAGAAATAAAACTGCAAAAAGGTACCCAAAAGAAATGTGAAATTGGATAACTGAAAGCTCCCCTTTGAAGCTAACCACCATGACTAGCTTGTCTTGCATCAAGCTTTGACTGTTGTAGCTATGGTTATGGTTCAACAATTGCTACAACTCCTCTTACCCCTTTCTGTTTCATTCTACATAGCAAGCTTTGCATTATAATTATTCAATTGGTTGCTGAAAATAACCGTCAACCAGACTACTGGATGCGTTAGCCAGCCAAGCTACAGATCAGGATGTAGTTACGTTGAATAACCTTAGACAAGTCCCATAATCAAGTTTACCTATTAAAATCCACAGCATTTGGCATAGGAAAACCATTCTTCTTCAAGCCCTAAATAAGCAAGCAGATGGCTCATTAATATACATATCAATTCATTTGATCACCAAATTAAAGAAATAAAAGGGAAAACAAACTTAGAAGTAAGCATTCATGATAATTCACCTGTTCAACAATGTAAGCGATTCCCCATGATTGATCATTCAAAAGCTTTTCCAACTACGTGATTGAAAGGCTTAGTTGGCTAGCTTAATACAAGATAAACTAGAACACTGCAATCAACAACTACAAGTTACTCAAAATTTATGCCAAGTAGATGGAATAAATTCATTAATAAAGATTCATGAAACACTTACAAGCCAGCTTATATATACAATCCGCAAATAAGGATCCTAACATACATCTGCCTGATCCAGCAAGTGAGAAACATATGCGACTTATACGTACACTAAAAAAAATCAAGCTAATTACGTTTGGTTTTCATCTTATGATATACCTTCTAGTCATACATATGATATACCTCACACAATACATTCACAGCACTATGATGTTCTTTGATTAATTTTTTCAAATAGGAAGAAATTGAATTCTGGGTTTTGCTCAAAATCATAACGAAATCATGAAACTTAATAAGAATCCGAAGACTGGGGTTTTCATAAATTACCCAGACCCAGTTAATCACATGATAATTTTAGGTTACCTGAAACTGAATCCCCTTTTATCGCACTCAAAACTCTGTGCTTGGTTTTGAATCCATGGAAGAATAAGAAGAAAATTGAAACTTTAAAACTACTTGTGTGTAGAAGTTGAGACAAGTAAAGCCAGTTATAACTACCGCAGTGCAGTAAATAGTCACACCTAGCTTCGACATCCCTGAAAGAGACTCTATCCAACCTAAGCACTTCATTTCCATTATTGTACATCTTCTGTAGCCACCTCGCATACATCTTGCACAGAAAAATAAATAAATTAATGGTGTGTTACGAAAATATTGAAAACAAATAAACCAGACACTATTGTAGGAACTAATTACATCCCTGCTAGAAAATTTACCCGACTCCTTTCAAACAACTATTACTCCTTTCAAGCAACTAATTACTCTTTACATCCCTGCATAATCAGGGATAGACCAGAAAATACTATGCCCTGGTCATTGTACGTCTAATTGAACCTCATGGTGACTAGTAGTACTAAACTCAAAGGTTCACCATCTTCGAAAAACAAAGAGATAAATGACTTAAGGTAGAGATAGAGTGACGAGATATTCGACTTCAGCAAAATAAATAAAAGGAATTAGCACAAGCCCTTTTACCAGTTAAGCTATAACCTGCTACCATTTTTTCTTCCCCTTCCGTCTCTTTTTCTCCTACACATCATCACGTAACTGAATTTAAATCTCTGACCATCACATCTAAGTAAAATTGAAAACATATGTAAGCAAAGTTGCATGCATAGAATCACCTCTTCTTCTAGTAACATGTCTTGAAGAGTTCGAACAAAGAGCCTCATAAATCATATACAGTCTAGGTAATCATTTGAGAGCAAACATTATACCATTACAACTGAATCATAAGCTAATACAGAACCTACGGTAGCTGCACAATAAGCAATAACAAAAAAAACATTGGTCTCTTTTGATGTTGTGAAGAACTTGGCCATGAAATGATGACATTACCTTATCCTGAAGCAGCAACAACAACAACACAAACCCAAATCAAATCAGAACCCTTCATTCAAAAACATAATTAAAAAACAGTGAAATTACTCTGTAAAAGTCGACACTCGCCTTAAGATCGTACTCGCATTCTCTTCTCTCCAAATACTACACAAAGATCAAGAGACACATAATCATTATACAAATAAAACTTAGTTGTAATCAATTTGATCCCATATTTACAAATTTGTAACTCTTTTAAAAACAAACGTACCTCCATTGATAGTCTTTCCTTTTCAGGACCTCCTTTGACACAGAACGCAACACCCCACTGACAAAGATTTCAAGAAAAAGTGTTAATAGAACAAACAAAACAACTTGCAAAAATAATAAATAATTATTAGTACGACAAAAGCATGAACATTAATTGTCAATGATCCAAGATTCTACAAGAAAAATCAAAACTTCCATCAACAAAGTCCAGTTCGTTTTAATTACGAAAATATGCCTACAATAATTATACAAGATAGACCCATTCAATGTGATACTAGATAGACCCTCAATCAAAACCTAATATAGGTAAATGTCCAAATTACTTACGCAAATTTCGCCTTCGCCTGCCTCCAAGGTACATGTTCTTGCTGGATGTTCAGGGGTACCTCTATGATCAATGCATGCTGAAATCCAAAACATAAACAATCTAAATAAGTCACAGTAAAACATACACTCCCAAATCAATCACATAATGAAGCTTTGAATATACTATTAATTCCATAATAGAAAAAACTTCATACCTAGATCAAATACACGCTTGTGACCTTTCATGAAACCTACAACTTTCTCATCATAATAAAAACCAAAGTTGTATACCAATGAACCATATCGAAATACCCACAACAACATTTTGTTAAATTATCTGCAGAAAGATCAATTTATGATAAAGTATAGTTACTCATAACAAAGATCTGTATATTGAAGCTGAAATTAACAATGTCTTACCAGTGATTCAAGTATCGGCTGATAAATTAGAGCAAAAACCCAAGACATAGAAATGCAGGTAGGTAGATGTACCCCTTTCTGTAAATATTGAAAATTTATCAGAGTTTTGTCGAAGCTTTTGAAACTCAAATCTACAAAACAAGATAACCAACAAGATTTGCTCAATCTTCAGCACTCAAAGCTTCAGTAAAACAAAACTAGAGCAAGGTTTTCAAATACTAAAAACGAACTCAAACAATCAAATAGAGTAAAGAGCTTTCGAGATTATTATTACCAGCAGTACAAAAATATTCAATAGAAGATTTAGGGGTTTTATTTCTTACACTAGGAGAAGATATCTTCAACCCACTTGACTGCTTGAGGATTTTAGGAACAAAAAGAAAAGGAAACACCTTACTGCAAAAACAAAAACGAGAGAAACTAAAGTGAAATCAAATCGTTAATAACACAAATTTTTTTATCAAATCAAACAAGAACAAGATTGATTTACCCTGATGATTTCAGAAGCAAAAAAAAAAACAGACCCAAGGTTACCACGTTTGATTTCTGTTGATGCAAGCGTTCTGATTTTGAGATAAGGTTTTAATGAAGCTATGATTTGTGACAGTGAACTTCTAGAATAGGGATTTGTCTTCGATTTCTAACTTTGATTTTGAACTTAATTATTGAGAAAAAACTGGATTTTTATTCTAGGGTTCTTCGAGGTTTTGCTGAATTTGATGATGAGAACAAAATAATGATAAACTTTGTTAAAATTGAACTGCTGATAAAACAAAAGAGTTTATGATTTGTGATGACAAAAAAATGAAGAACGGGATAGTATCTGTGGAAGAAGAAGGGGACGTCTGTGAATGAAATTTTGTGAATGAATGAGATCGAGATACTAAACTGAAGAGATAAGGTAGGTGAGGGTATTATCCCATGAAACCGGGGCCACATAAGCTAGTTTCTCCAACAGTAGTTCTTATACTCTATTAGAGAGTACTAGTTATTTACAAAAATATCCCCTAATATAACGACTGTGGCTGAAACAAGTTTATTTTTTATTAAAATTACAACTGTGCTTCACAGCTCGTCTAGTTACTACAAGCTCAGGGGAGTCGTTTTTTTAAAGCCTGGGAAGTGGTTAAAAATTCATTTTCCACTAGTGATGTCTGAATATGTTACATTTTGTTTAGGTTACATATTTTGTATTTTAGGGTCTACTGAATGGAATTGTGTTAGGCTTGTTAAGTGATGGATTGTAACACTTTTTTTTTTTTTTTAGCAGAAGGGCGGGTCAGCTGGATAACAGTTAAGTCTTTTTCCTTGTTTTAAGGTAGTGGGAGTCTATCTTGGTTGAAATTTTCAATAAAAAAGTGGAAACCAAATCCCTCCAATTCTTCAATTTTTTTTTTCAATTCCCGCCTGTATTTCTAATTTTTTTGTATTCCTAATATATCTCTCCACTCCTCCTGTTCTCATAACTCCCCACTCATAGTATCTTCCCTTAATTTATCTTTAACCACCTAGAATTTCTGCTTCCATTGGAGAGGGAATAAGATCTAGAAGTAAGTAGTAATACTTTAACCATTTTTTCCCTTGTATTTTTTCTTTTTGTGGTTAAATCTTCACTCTAGGTTTGATCTGTTCCACTATGATCTCATTTTGTATCCTAATCATTTTCATCCTGAAGCAATGGTTATGATTTTTTTTGTTGAACAATAATACTCGTTTTTTTTGTTGTTTATACAAACAAGTTCAGGTTTTTATGATCCTTTTGTAAGGTTTAAAGTCTTTTTTACTTTCAAAATTTAAATAATTTTAGGGTTTGTTTCGCTTTGTAACTCTCTGTCTATGATAGAAATCTGTGTAGGGTTGTGTTTTCAAAGTGTGTTACTCTGATTGAAGAGAGATGAATTGTAGCTTGATTACAAATTGAGTTTATTCCTCTGGACCTATGGGTTACTGTTTACTAATAATGATTTTATTTAATAATATCAGGTAACATATGGCGCTTAGGAACCGACCTCGGAATGTTTCTACAACAAGCTCTTCAGGGACTTTGACTACAACTGGAAACTCAGCTACAACTGGAAACTTGGCTGCAGCTAACACTAGCATTGGTATGAACATTATCAAATATTTGACATCTGTGATCATAGCATATTAGTTTTGCTTTTTGTTAATATTGTTTGTTAGTAACTACTTATATATTTTTTTGTAGAGCACACAAGTGGTGGACGTCCATCTTCACCGATGGATTGTTCAACTAATTATTCAACTCACCTTGAAGGTGAAGGCGAGATTTATTTATAGAAGAGTTAATTTTAGTATTTTTTACATGTTACAGTTGAATGTTATCTACACAAGAACTTATCAATGAATGTTATCATGTAGTTTTACAGGAAGTGATGCTAATGTCTATCCTTTAACCACAGAATCGATGGTACATAATTTTTACTAAGTACTTGTATTTATTGAATAGGTTACTCAATGAATGTTATACGTGCATCTATTTTTTTATAGGATCGACGAGGCATCGCGAACGTACAAGAGGTTTGGGGATTGACAAACATGTGGATCATTATGGAAGAATAACCATAATCATCGAAGAAGAAAATGGAAAACCCACTGATGAAAACGCGCAGAAACTTTCTAGTGAATGTGGATGTATAGTGCGCCAATTCGCTCCTTTACAAGTTCAGAAATGGAGCAAGATTCCAGTTAACGACAGAAAAGATTTGTTTCCCTACTTGTTGGTGAGTTATATTAGCATTCTATGAAGATTTTAACTTATTTTTCATTTTCTTCTTGGCTGCATAGAAAGAAATCTAGTAATTTATTTTTTCTTGTTTTTATGCCATATAGAACAAATTTGACATTGACATCTCTGCGCCACATATCTGTAAGTTCCTGAATCACAATATGGGCAGAAGGTATGCAGACTACAGGCATGATCTTCACCTACAGTACCGAAAATCAAAATCACTAGCCAAAGCACAAGCAAAGTTCCCTAACCTCTCGGAAGAAGATTGGAATTATCTCAGGTACTCGACTTTTCAACACACCGAATTTCGGGTATAATAGCTTTGATTAATTCCTTGATGTATCAAGATATAGTTGCTCTTTTTTTGTTTGAATTTCTTTGTCTTGTTAATTGATATTCCAGAGTCCAGACGGACTAGTTTTGTAATCAGTAGTTCTGTCTAACTAAAGTCTGAGCATACTCTCTTTGGTAAGGCATAGTTGTGTTCTTTGGTTTGACATTTTTTTTTAAATCTTCTAATTTGCAGAAATTATATGCTCAGAATGCTCAAAGTCGGGCTTGTCTTCAATTTCTCCATCGGGGAGGATCTCGATCGTTTATTAGTCGTGGTCCTAAGCTAAAGACGTGGTTTTGTGTAATTTTGCATTTTGTATCAGTTGAACCTTGAGGTTTTTATGCAAGTAGTAGTATGATAGCTGGATGTAAAGGTGCAGGATTATTCTATATTTCATTTGAGCCTGTAGTTTTGTATTGATTGAGAATTTGAAGCCTTGCTAGTTCTTGCCGTTGAATGCTCTGATGTGCTTTTATTTGAAATTGATTAGAAAAAGACCCCAGCTAAACTACCACAACAACTGCAAGAGCCGTCACAAGAAGAACTGCAAGAACCATCACAAGAACAACCAGAAGAACCACCAAAAAATAATCCAATCAAGTTATTCCATGACAAACACTGGAGTGAGAAGAAAGGGTGGATTAATGAAGTGGAGGAATCGAAATACGTAAGTATCTACACTGAAAATCGATGAATTTGCAATTGAATATAATATGAAACTGATGGACTGACTATTATTTTCACTCATGTAGGATGAAATGATGGCTCCCCTAGAGGAACAGGCTAACAAAGAAGAATCTGAGCGACTAACCAAGGCACAGATATGTGAACAAGTACTTGGATCCAGATCAGGATATGTCAAAGGAATAGGTTACGGACCAAAGCCTAACAACTCTTCCTCCTCTGCGGCGTTATTGAGGCGCGAAAATGAAGAGTTGCTCGCAAGTCTCCAGGAAAAGGACATAATGATTGAAACACTTCAAGATCGAAAGGAACGCTTCGAGAAATTAGATCGAACAACAAGAAACCGGGTCAAGATTGGAGGTATTGTTGCGTGCAAAAGGCATCGAAATACCCAGTAATGAGTTATGTCAGGTTATAGGTTGTTTTTCCGTTGCTTCTGTGTGAATCTCGTCTTCCTTTTTTCTAACCTTTGCTGTAGGTATTAGAGAACTCTGTTAAATTGGAGCTTTTCTTTCTCTGTCTTCCTTTTTTCTAACATTTGTTGTAGGTTTGTTGTAGGTATTAGAGAACTCTGTTAAATTGGAGCTTTTCTTTCTATGTTTATATGTAAACAGTTGTTCTAGTTAATATGTTAAATGAATCCCTGTTGCAATTGAGTTTCTTTCAAATGTCTTAATTTATTTGAATTAAATCAATGCAAGTCGTTGTACCCTTGGGTACTTCTTTGTCGCCAAAAATCTTAGTTGGCGATAACAATATTGGTCGTTGAAATAAAAACATTCTCCGACAACCTTTTGTTATATCGCGAAATTGTTACATTGTCCGACCATTTTTGTTATATCGCTAAATAGTTACATTGTCAGACCATTTTGAATAGGTCGCTGATCCTTTTGGCTGCAAAACTCAGATGTCGCTAAACTGGAATATTTCCCGACGAGATATGCTATCGCTGGTAGTTTGTTTTTAGCTGCAACATATTTCGTCGCAATAAGATCTTAATTCCCGACAAAATAAATTTGGTAGCAAATTCTTTTTATTCTGCGATAAATTCATCGTCGCCAAATGTTTCCTATTTGCGACAACTTTTTTCCAAGTCGGTAAAACTATCTTTTCAGCTACCAAACCGATATTTGTCGCTGAAAAAAATTTAGCGACGACATTGGAGTTTTAGTCGTTGTTTACATTCTGCGACCTACCATTACCGACGTTTGTCCGACGAAAATATTTCGCTGCAAAAATAATTAGCGACTTAAATCGGGGGTATTCTGCGACGAGCAGACTCGTCGCTGATGGCCAATTTTCTTGTAGTGTGTGAAGTTCTTGAACCAAAATCTTTTGTGTTAATCACAACCTATTCAATATCCACCGTATATAAACCTCTTTAAGCAACAATCACTTAAGGAATATTTCAACACGGTGTCCACTTGAAACGGGGTTAGTGGGACTGGTCTAACAATGTGAAAATAACAAAATCAAATGTTCAAGATCAATCAAGTCTTATCCAACAAACAAGGTCGGATTTAAAAACTATGATTGATTAATGTACAACTCTGTATTATTTCAATTATATAAAATATAATGCGGAAAAGAAATAACACAAGCACCGAAATTTTGTTAACGAGGAAACCGCAAATGCTGAGAAAACCCCGGGACCTAGTCCAGAATAAACACACACCGATTATAAGTCACATTACACCAATTTCCTACTACTTATTCGGATTAGATGTAATAAGCGCTTCAACACAAATAGAACTCCTAGGACAACACCGATTTTCTTTAGGAATTCTTCTCGTAAATCTTCTAGCGAACCCAAGGCTCTCTTTAGAAGATACAACAACACGATTGATACGATTCGATATTTTGTTTGTACAAAACACCGGTTTGATTTCCCTTTAGATGTGAATCAAGGTTTTGTAATCTTGTGTTTGATTTGATAAAAACAATTACTAGGTAAAAGTTATATCAAAACAAACTTGTAGATTAGGGATTCTTATACTCTTCAATAAAGGAAGAGAAATCTAATTATTCTACAACAAGAATAACTAGAATAAATCTAGAGATATCTTGTTTAAAACTTCTTAAGAATTTTTACGAGATGCTTAATCGAAGTTTTCTTTCTAGCTTCCGATTTCGACTAATAAAATTTGGTATACGATCGGAAACTAATATCTATCAAAACCTAGGGTTTATGATCAACAACTCTTGAATGGTTTTATATCAGAAGAGAAAACCTTAGAATATACAAGAGGTGAAAAACCTAGATTACAAGTTGTATAATCAATCATGAAGATTAATCCAACTCGGCTTTGTGATTCCCAATACAAAGACTTTTATCTCACTCTTGTTCACGAAGACAGAAGACATGGAAAACAACCTTATGAGCTTACACCAATTTTCCAAAGGGGATGAAAACGTGTAGCATTCACGAACTCTATATTTATAGTGAAACATATCAAAACTAAGCAAAGCTGTTTTCCTTTTTCAAGACTTTCCTAATTTTGGGAGTCTTTCCTAAGTTACAACTCTTGCCAAAATAATTAAATAAATAATTAATTAGCAAATATTGTATTTATGTGAATAAATCACATTTTAACTTAGGTAGGAATTTAAAGTTATCACAAACACTTTAATATGGTAATAAAATATGTTTGGATTAATAGCCATCTTGCCTAGATAAGGAAACATCACCAATTTGACTAAAAAAAACTTCTAGTCGCACGTAATTGGGCCCAAGTCCGTGAACTGTTACAAACAGTCCATGGATTGTTTCCTACTAACAAACTGTAACAATTAAAACAACACTTATAATTGTTACTTTAATAAATCACTCATAACTTCATCGTTATAACTCGAAATTGAGTGATTCTTGGCTCGTTGAATTTGTAAGCTCATTCACTATAACATGAGAACCTTTACAAGGATAAAAGTTATTGTCACAAAAGTCGGGCTCAAATAACCTCAAGTATATATACATAAATGTATATTAACCGTCATAGAAAATGGTTCCATAGAGTGAGCATTTGTTTCGATAGATTAGAAAGGTAGAATCGATCAAGAATCCAAATGAAATCAATCACTTCATACCTTATACCTTTGTTGATGAAGTCTTGTTGATGTCTTCTTGTAATCTTCAATCGTCATCCTTCAAGAATAGCTCTTCTTAGACCTAATCTAGTCTGAAACTATCTATAGTATACTAAATCAAGAATGTGTTTTGGCAACTAAATTTGACAACTAGCTTGACATACCAGCGCTAGTGGGTTCAACCAAGCGATGCTCTAACATGGTGGATTCCCACTATTAGGTCATTTCGTTAGACCATATCAACTTAACCATCTCCTATGAATTTGGATATCATTCTAATCCATATATGGTATGATCACAAGTTTTGTTCATCCATGGTACCGTACCTACATATTGGCATTTTTTTGAAGAGACTACATCAAATACTTTTGCAAATCATTTCCGAGATGCTAGCAATCTAATACACTAGTCCACAATGTATTTAAAGAAGCATGAACACTTGAGAACACTAGTATTAAAATACAAACACAAAAGAAGACTTCATCAACTGGAAAACTTCTTCATGAAAGCACAATAATTTTGTATATTCAAGAGATCCGTTCATCAAAATTGGGAAGTCTCAAGTCAAAGATTTGCAAGCCAAGATTAAAATGAATTACTTATCAGGGGAAGCATCATAGTAAAATGTATTTTACTAAACTATCACGTTGTACTCTTTTTCCTTCGTCAAGGTTTTGTCCCACTGGGTTTTTCCTTGTCAAGGTTATAATGAGGCAACATATGCATGTCCATGTCCGTTATAAGTTTACTCACAATTGTACTATTTTCCTTCGATCAGGTTTTGTCCTTTTGGGGGTTCCTGACAAGGTTTTAACGAGGCAATTAGCTTAGACACAATGTCATCAAGGGGAATGTTATAAATGTGTAATTATGTTAAATAATATAATATCAGGGGTGAATCTCGTTTATTACTGAGATGCCAGCGTGTCTAGCCTTATAAATAGAGGTTCTAATGTTTGTCTATGATACACATCTAATCATAATTCTGTCTACCTCTTATCCCTATTATGCCTCATTCTCTATTTACGGTACTCGTCAATTTATTGAACAGAATCTGTAAAATACTATCTTGAAAGAGAGATGCTACACCTACCGATTTTTTATCCCACAAAATCGATAGAGTGGGAAATGAACGACTTACTGTAAGTTCTTAGGTCGGTTCCTATAGGGGATGGCTAAACCCTCCATTTGCCATGCCAGCTGGCCTGGCAAACTGGCCGCGCCACTATGGGAGAAAACATAAGCAGTCTAGTCTCCACGGAATGGTGGAGACAAGACCGCTTAGCGGCCGAGTCTCACCCGCTATGGCGGTATTCTTAAAAACCGGTCGGGTATTGTAATCGCCGCTATTAAATAGTGAAGTAACGACTATTTCCCCCACGTTTCTCTATAAATTCACCCCATTAAATTCAATTTAACCACACCTCATTTTTCGTTAACTCTATCTTACTCACTCTTTTGTACCTTAATTATTTGTTTATTTATTTCTTTCAACTCAATGGATATGGATTCTTCTGACGAAGAAGTGCGTATTCATATGAATCGATTTGAAGAACAACAACAAATATTCGTTCAGGTGTTGAAACAAATTGATGATGAGTCAGATGAAGATAAAGAACTAACCAACAAATTGATGCAACTAGATTCATCGGGGCAAATACCTGGAGATACAGACCCAAGAGAAGTGTTCACAAGAAGATATACGCACAGGGTCGGGATGAATGGCACGAGAAGCTGATGCACGATTATTTTCTTCCCGACCGTGTGTTCTCTGATGAAAATTTCCAAGGCCGATTCCGCATGCCAAGACATTTGGTGCTAAAGATTATTGGTGAGCTTTGTCAGGTAGAACCTCAATTTAATTATCGGTATGATGCATTGAATATTTGGGGTCATAGCCCCGAACAAAAGGTTACTGACTTAAGGATTTTAGGATATGGTAGACCTTCAAATTCTAATGATGATTACCTTCGCATTGGCAAAACAATCGCATACAAGTATCTTGCATTGGTTAGCTAAAAATGATTAATCATTTTGGTCCTACCTATTTACGAAAACCAATCGATGCGAGATGTTAGAGAAATATTAAAGCAAAATCGGGAAAAGGGATTTCCCGAACTGGTAGTCTTTATCGCATGCATTTGGTATGGACCGGATGCCCTACCTATTGGGTGGGTCAAGATAAGGGTCACCACGCAAAACCAAATCTGTTATCCTTGAGGCCGATGCTTCTTATGATTATTGGATATGGCACGCTTTTTTGGTCTCCAGGGATCTCAAAACGATATAAATGTTTTACACAAATCGCATTTGTTTGAAGATTTAAAGTATGGAATTTCTCCTCGTGTAAATTTCGCTATCAACGGAATCACTACACTCATGGTTATTATCTTGCGGATGGAATTTATCCAAAATGGTCAACTTTAGTTCAATGTTACCGTCAGCCACCTGCCGGTGAAATGGGTCGTTCATACTCATATTTCAATAATAGACAAATGAAACTGAGAAAGGATGTGGAACGTGCTTTTGGAATTCTGAAGCGGAAGTTCGCAATCATTTGTGGGCCTTATCGTGATCTAAGTGCTCGTGAAATGCATAAGACTATGCTGACTTACATCATTATGCATAACATGGTTATCCAGGAGACTCGTCGTAATAAGAATTAGACTAACCATCCGGATGAAGACTTAAGGCCCGAGATTATACCAAAGAAGAGGATTACTTGCAAGGAACTAGGCGCAAATGACCATCATATGGAGAACAGAATCGTATAACTGTGTTAAGGGAAGATCTCAGAGAATCAGGATGAGTTAGGAAGAGATGGATGACTAAGTGACTAGTGTTGTTTCATTTGTTTTTTTTTTGTTTCTTATTATTGTTTCATTTGTTATTTATTTTTATTTTTTAAATTGTTTAATTGTTTAAGTTTCATTTGTTGTTCCATAAATTTGTTTTGTAACGTTTAAGTTTAAATTTTTTAACGGCCATTAAAAGTACCGTCTAGATTGAATCGCTAGCGGTGTAGACTCAACCGCTAGCATTCCTTATAAATATACACCTTCACTTCATCCATTTCAAAATCACACCCCACTTCTCTACAAAAACTTCTACTTTTTCGATTAAATTATGGATGATCCTAGATTCACCGAAGATGAAGATTTATCTTTTGTAAAAACTATGTAATATACTACTCGAAGAGAGGTGAAGAACTATGGATGAACGGTGTACCTAGTATGACTTATTTGGGAAAAAATCATGATGCCTTCTCGACACAGACAGGTAATCCTCATAACCGGGATTGTGTCGCTTTTGTTTTGTCGATTCAGACTATCAAAAAAAGATCTTGTAGATTTTATAGGTATGAAAAGAATTGTCACTCGATATCGTCTTAGAGGTGACATTAATGCTAAATTGGGAATACGAACTCGATATGAGTGGCTTAAGATGGAAAGGTAAAGTCGAATACGAAGCGCATTACCAAATTCTTAAGGAGTTTCTAATAACTCGTATGGGATGTTAGGCTTAAGTTTAGTTTTTCATGGATGTTGTCAAGTTTAAATTTTAATGTAATGAAAAAACTAGTTTAAGTTTTAATGTAATGAAAAAAAATATAACAATTTTTAATGAAAAAACTAGACCATTTCATTCACCATAACCAAACTACTACATATTCATATTCGTTAAAATTAAAGCTGATACATTAATTAATTAAGTGGTACTACTTCATCGTCGTCTTCATCATCCTCATCTTCAGCATGAACCCCAAATTGTTTTTCCATGTTTCTCTTGTTTCTTTTACTTCCATTCTCTGTTAACCTATCCATCTCCATCTCCCATAACATCAATTGTCCTGGATTCATTGTTGCGGTGTTTGCATTTAGAATATTATTCTTGTCACAGTCTGAAACAAATTTTTCTTGAGTTAGTCTATGTTTTTCATCTCCCTAGTCAAGAACTTGCGGTCTACAACTCTTTGTTTTTCGACGGTCTTCTGATGCTCTATCAAAGTATCCATAGTACCACCTCCTTCACTTGCTTCTCCTTCTTGGGCATCTTTTCTCGTTGCTCTTGCATGATTTCTTCCTAATAATTTTCTCTTAATCGCAGTATTGACATTCAAGTTGGAATTGTTGTTTCTTGTGGTTTCTAGTGAAGAAAATGGATTATCTGAAGGGGGATGAGATGATTGAGATGGTTGTGAAACTGGCGTTGAAGGTGAAGAAGTGTATGGTGAACTTGCAGGTATATTGTGCATGTTTTCGAACACTTCTGGATTATATTTAGGCAACACTTTCAAAATATGATAACAACTTTCATAAGCAAAATTTTTCCCATGTTTATGGTGCCAATCAGTTCGGCACTTTCGTTCGACATCAACATCGACAAGACCGCTCTCTCGACCACGAGCAACTTGCATTAGAGCAGCGACATGTAAGGTAATTGGGCGTTGATTGTAACAAAGAGACCAGAGAATCCACTTGCATCACGCTCGTTGATGTTCATAGTTTCTTGACAAAAGTTAGCAAATATGTTATCCCAAAACTTGGTAGATTGTTGATTGGCACCATCGATACTATCTTGTGTAAAGAACACATAGTTTCTACAAATGCTTTCATCTTCGGCTACGGGTAAATTTTGGACCCTAATCTTCTTCTTTTGTTGATTAGATTGAGTATTAGACTGAGACATATTAAAGAAATTATATAATACGAGTGAATGAAAGAGTTAGATGATGAAATTTGTTTTAAATTAACAAATGTGAAGAGTAAAGAAGAAAAGGTGTGAGTTAAAATGGTAGAGGAATGTGGTATTTATAGGGGGGAAAATTTATGACAGCTTGGATCAAATTCTACTTAGCTGTGTAAACTAGACCGGCCGGTCTTATCAAAGACGCTAGCTGGTGTAGTAAACACCTAACGGTGTAACTAGACCGAGCGGTCGAGACTCAACCGCCCGATAGAAATCTGATTTGCCGGGCTAAGTGGCAAATTTGCCACTTAGCCAGCCGGTTTTGGAGTTTTGCCACCTCCATAGTAGTGCATAAATGACAAACATAAATGTTTGCTACACCCATAGGAAGTGGCCTTAGCATTGGGATTGTCAATGGGGTAAAATGGGCCCGACCATCTATTAGAGGCGGGATTTTTGGTAGGGATAAAAATCCTAATTTGATTGGGGGCAAACATTTTAATTGGGGGCCTTGATATTTTATTTGCACCCCAAATTTTTCAGGGGCGTATTAAACCAATTATGAAAATACTATTATGCCCTTCACTAAAAATAAATCTTAAAAACCTATTAACCCTTAATCCTAAGCCCCAATTCATTTCTAGTTCTAAACAAAAAGATCACTCCCTCTCGACTCTTCTCTTCTCCTCCATTAACGACTCCAAGAAAAAGAAAAAAAAATTCACCCGAAAAATTTCAGTTACAGTAAAAGGGTCGTCAATTCGACAAGCCTAAACCCTAACGATTTTTCATATGCATGTAGAGACCATGAAAATCGTTAGGGTATATGATGATCAAGATAACGACCATATTTCTGGTTTTCATATTTTTTACCCTAGATTAGAGTCGTTAACATAATATAAAACCTATGACGATCCTCCATGGACGACCCTTTTTTTAAAGGTCAACGACCCCTGTGAAAAACAAAACAGGCCTCTCTGTCCCAAAATTTTTTAGTCGTCTTGGTACAGACAAACAAAATAACGACTCTTTGTGGCCCAAGCTAAGAGTCGCCGTGGTATATCATATTACCCCGACGATTTTTCATAACTTGGAAAAGTTGTAGTTTGAGTCGTCGGGGTATATCATATTACCCCGACGATTTTTCATAACCCGAAAAGTTGCGGGTTTGAGTCATCATTTTTGGTGTCAATACATTGATTGACTTTATAGAGTCGTTGGGTATACATCCTCGACATTGACGACTCTTTCTCCGTGTTGTGACATATATCCAATCCATGGGAGAATTTAAGATAATCTTACCATCAACACAATCATCTTTGTTACTTGAACCTTCTCCAACATCATTTCCCTACTTGAATTACTTATTTCTAAAAACCCCAAGTTTTCCTCTAAAACCTCTTCTTCTTCTTCTCAACTCAAAAAAAAAAAAAAAAAAAAAAATTCTAAAATCTGATTTTAATCTAACATAATCTAACCACACTAACCAAATTATTAAGTTTTAATACTAATCATTCAGAGTAGTTTAGGTATTTAGAAAATTTTTTGCTATGGGGTGACCCAAATTAGGTTTGGGTGACCTTTTTGTCCTCTAGTGGGAGGCTCCCAATTAATATCTTTGGCCCCAATCAAATTAGGATAAAAATCGGTCATCCAAGCATTTCGGATCTTGAAAAACAATTTTAAAGTCTTTTAAACGATCAGGTTGACCATTTTGTCAAACTCATGACTACACCTTTTATATTTGTCTGGTCTTCATCTTGGAAAGAAGACAATAACAAAAAAAAACCCAATTTTAGATCGAATAAACCCTAGTTCAGTGGAAATTCTACGCTGAAGAAGACGGAGAAATAATGTCGTCAAGTCTTCCCGAAAAGATTTATCTAGAGATTCTGTTGAGGATACCGGTGAAATCAACTTTTTCTTGTAAGTCTTGGCTTCATCTCATTTTTGATCCTGATTTTTTTTATAATAAAAAACTTTTTCTCGTGCTAATAGGGAATGATTTTAAGAGTAAGTATGGGAACGATATTCGTATTTCGTTCCGTAAGTACTTTTTCCTTAAAATGATCATTGTCTTCTACTAGGGATCTTTATTATTCAGTGAAAATGGAGTATCCATTTAATTCCATAAAGTTTTATTTATGGGTTCAACTACTGGGATCTTGTGATGGTTTGCTCTGCCTATTGTTCAGATTGGGCCATGATGGGAGAAGGAATTTCTTAGTCTTTGGAATCCAGCCACCAAAGAGTATAAGCAAATACCCAAATCACCATATGTTGATGATGAAAAGATATTAAGAATATAAATAAAATTGGCATGGTTGCATTTGGCTATGATGCTTAGAGTGATGATTACAAGTTATTGACTCGTTATGGTAAGATAGTCCAACTCTATTCGTTGAGATTAAATTCTTGGAGATGTGAACTTTTACAATACACTAAAACCTATGGTGTTTGTTAATGGAGAGTTTCATTGGTTGGTTAGAGTGCAAGGCTCTTCAGAAATTGTAGTCTCTTTAGATTTCAGTGAGGAGACGTTCAAACAAATACAACTACCGATATAACCTTTGGTGAATAAGCACAAGTTTATAACACCAGGGGTGTTGGAAGGGTGCCTATGCGTCCTTGTTTGTGTTACTAATGTTCGTGCTGAATTATGGGTGATGGAGAATCATGGAGTTCAAGATTCTTGGACTGAACGCTATGTTATTAACAATGGGTTGATTGCGGATTCTTTAATGAGGCTTGTGTGGTCTTTTAAGAGTGGGGAGATTCGATACAGCGGTAATCTGTCTGGTGCTCTAGGTTTACATAATTACATGAGTCATGACCCTAAAGATGGAAGTGTTAGAAAACGACACACTCGGAAGTTAGACTTCATCTCCAGCGAAGCGTTTTATTTTGAAAGCTTAGTTCACCTGAACTCAAATACTTATGTAGGAATAAGGAGAAGTATGATGCAGGACATTAATAGAACAAGACTACCACCAAGTAAGTTGCCCATAACACTTACTAATTTTCTTTTTTTTTGTAGTTTCTGATACATTTGTGGTTACAAAACCAAAACAATTTAAAAAAAAAATTCACAACTCATGAATGAATAAGGGATTCTGACATTGTAATCTTACATACTTTGTAAGGTTTAAGTAATGCGGTGATTGTACATACTGGCCTGTCCCTATTGGTATTCTTTCGGGCTCAATCTATAGTTCTATGCTAAGTTTAGTAAATGCATTGTTCAACACTTGATTCTAATGACTTGAGTTGGACTGTTCTTGGTTCTTATAAAGATGCTTTGCTATTTCAATTGATCACGAATTTAGATAATATTAGATGTAGTTACAAGGAAATAAAATTGTTTCCGGTGATCACTTGATACCAATAAATTTTTTTTTTTTAGGAAAACTGGTAGTAAACACAGAACATGATGCTCAAGTACTTTTCTCTTGACAATGCTGCACAGAACATGTAAATATGCTGATTATACGTTTATCTTCTAGTTTGGCTATATGTTGATGGGTAAGTATTTCCATTAAGTGATTAGTGATGTAATATACCAGTTTGCTTAAGCACCAAGGCCACCATTTAGGGTAGGTGGTGGATCTACTTCCTCATTGGCAACACCCTGTAAGTCTACTGGTATTGGTCCGAGTCAGAAATAGTTGGGTTAAAAGTAGAAACAATGATGCAACTATCATTAGGCTAATATGCTTTTTGTTACATAGCTAGCATCTATAAGAATACATATTCCTGTGTAGGATTTGTGTAACTTTTGGTTATTGATTCTTTACTTTTTCTTAAGTCATCCAGTCATCTGAAGTTCTCTAACAATAGTAATATTAATGCTTGCTGTAACAATCTCTCCATGTACACTCTTTATGTACACTCCTAGGCATACACATCTCACAGAGTTGCAGGGCATTAGATCTCTGTTCTTTAGCATGTCTTCAACAAAGCCTTGGTTTTGTTCTTCATATGTTTTTATATCATCTAATTTTTGAACCATCCTGGAACCTCCCATCATTACTTATGGATGAGTCTGAAAGAAGAAATCAGGTTCTACAAGTAAACTTGTTGATTCCTTGTTCTGACATGGCATGTGCTGTTGGTTTTTGTATTAGTACCGCTGCAATTTGCAAATCATGTGGTATTAGTACTTTTAATTACTTCTCTAGTTCGGGTGGGATCAGAAATTTTCCTGGTAAACATTGATAAACTCTTCTCTTTGTTATTATGTTACTGATTTTAGTTCGATATTTTCTAAGTTTTGGAGGTTTTCTAGTTTCAACTTGATCATCCTTGTAGTGTTATTGAGAGGAATATCTTGAGATTAGTACATATTGACGGATCATCTTGTGTGTAAATTCTGAGAATTGAAGTCTTGACATAATGTTCTTAGGTATAAAATGTTTAACACTTAATTTTGACTTTCGTATTAAACCTTTCCTTGTGAGATGTGGGTATATCACATTTCTGGTTTTTCTGCATTATCAGTTGTCTGCAAATAAGTTACTGGGTTCCTATCCTTAATGCTTAATAGTGTACAGACAAAACTAAACTAAGGAAATTGGAATAGGGTTCCAGGATTTGTAGCTAAGGTGCAGAAAACTACATCCATTTACAATTCTCAATTTGTTGTCCAGCCTGGACCAAATTGATGAATAGAAATGAACTTAGATCCATTTACTCCTTTAGCACTGAGTTCCTGAACCATTGGGCCTAATTAGCTGACTTGACGCATCCTGGTAATGAGATTTATTTAAGTGAGTTGCTCTTCATCCTCGACATGTGTATGTTCCAGAATGGGACTGCATAAGCTAATGCAATGTTTCTTGTTGTCTCCTTCAATCCGGGAACAATAACTAATGAAGAACATTGTTTTTATTCAATAATCTAGGAGTTCAGTGTTGTCTCTCAAGACTAGATCATTTATTCATTCAAGACTGCATTTCTAAACAATTGAATTATTACATAAGCTGGAAATTGTGTAGATCCTGTTAAATCAGCGGACACAGGATCCCATCTGAATTCTCCCATTGCCCATCTTTGTTTGCAAGAGGCGGCGCCTGAATCTTGGACCAATAGCATTGTTTTTCTTTCTATAATATTTTAATGTCAAATGCAAGTATTCTTTTCTGTAATTGAGATTTCATACAACGTTCTGTTTTTTCTTTCTGTAAGATTTCAGTGACAAAAAAAAAAAAGAAGGGTATTCCTTCTTTGGGATGTTACTAATGTGTTGCCATATGAATTATGGTCCTGTTCTTTTTGGAGTATATTTGTAAAAATGTTATTCGAGTAATACAAAGTTAAGGGGCTCCCCTTTTTGCAAATAGGTGAATGAGATGGACCCTGGTCCAGGACTTCAAGGTAGATCTCATAGTTGACAAAGCAGCAGGTCCTGACAATCGTTTCTGAACCAGGGCACGCAACAGTGGCGGAGCTACATGGGAGTTGTGGGTGGCCATGGCCACCCCAACATTTCGCAAAATTCTCTAGGATAGTAGACAGATTTGGTCCTAATTTTCTAAGTTGTAGTTAGTGGCCTCCCCACCATTTAAATTTTGGCTCCGCCGCTGGTACGCAGTCTGACATTCGGACTTTAACTTGGGAATCTTCATTGATGTGGTCATTCAAGAATATGATAGATTCAATTATGAATTTGGTTGAATGCAGTTAGTTGCTAGAAAAAGGTGAATTTGGTTGTTGTTGTTATTTCACATCAAGCAGTTAATTTTATTATGTGAACTAAATTTTCTTCCTTTCCCTCTGTTGTCCAAATAATTTATCTAGATTTCCTGTTATAAAACCTAATGAGGAAACTTTTGTTTCTAGATATGGACAGATAGATCATGCCATCATATCTTCTGAGATTGGGATCTTTGGGGAGCTGTTGG
Organism: Papaver armeniacum; assembly: GCA_023531295.1. Classification (NCBI taxonomy): domain Eukaryota; kingdom Viridiplantae; phylum Streptophyta; class Magnoliopsida; order Ranunculales; family Papaveraceae; genus Papaver; species Papaver armeniacum. The sequence continues at coordinate 822,602 of JAJJWW010017229.1, forward strand.
TCATGGAGTTGGGGGTCAGGCATTGAACTAAGGAAACAGTTCAAAGAATTGAAGAATCTATTCCACAAGTTATTGGTCTTCTTGAAGCAGCTGCAGAGAGATGCATCAATGTTTCTGTGATGGAATTTCAATCTCAAGTCCTCTTCTAGTACATCATTCTTCAGGTATGTGCATATGTAACCGCATCTTCCTTGGCGTTTTTTTAATTTGTTCCTCTTGATCACTACCTGATTCATGCTTTTATTTTATTTTTTATAATTATTGTGCAGCCGAAGACAAGTGGTTTGTATAGACAAGCAGAATCACGACCTCAAGGATGAAATTCTCGACTTCCTGACCAGGTTGGTAGAGATGCAATATAGTCGTTCAGTTTCATCACTTTTTCAGGCGTCCTAGTTGAATTTGATTTCTACTTTCAAGTTTCCCGGACTTTCTAGCATTGGATAGATTTACCGCACATCTGTATGTTTTTTTGCAGGCATTTGGTTTTTCATTTCGGAAATATTAAGTTTCTCTGATGTACCCTCCTTACATTCATTATAAAATTTGCTTAATTTCTCTGTTATTTGATTCGCAGGTGTATGAATGTGATCGTGCTTAATACAAGAAGAGAATGAAAACTCAACATGTTCAAGAAAGTTCCTTTGTATTTACCAAATGAAAATCAAGTCCTGGTATGTTGTGATGGAGCTTCCAGGGGAAATCCAGATGAAAAGTGGGATTAGAAACATGTCGGTAATTTCTGTATTCTGGTCCGTTGGCTTCCCCGGATTGTGAAGGCAAGATGAAAAAAGATCCGTCGGGTTTTAGACAGTATCAGCTTTTTTTGCTAATTACAAAGAGATTAGATTTTCTACTGACAAGAGCTGGTTTGGTTCGAGGTGAAGTTGTGGAGTACATGGAAAGACCAGCTTTTCAGACTAGTCTGTAATAACCAAAATTATGTTGTATTTTTGGGTTTCCAAAAAAAAAAAAAAAAAAAAAATCTGCTCTTTTTTGATATCTGGGGTGCCCTTTTGGGAATATTTGATTTTCTTTGCTAATTTTATTGATTGAAAAAAAAAATGAAAAAAAAGATTACTGTCTCATTGTGCAACTCAAGTGGAGACAGAAAAAATTTGATTTCTTGTTCTGAACTGCACAAAAGGCAATAACTTGGATTATGTTGTAGTTAGGCTCTTCGTTTTGCAAAGCCCAACATAATGATGAGTGATGTCTGTAATGTCATCGTTGATTTGACAATATTGTTTGTTAGAAACTTATACTGCACGAGCTAATTAAGATGAAGAAAATCATGACAAACGACTGAGATGACTGAAAAGTCATGACAAATGAAAACTACTTTGTCCGGCAATTCACATTGTTGCAACTTTTCTATTTGGCCTGGTGTAAAAAAGCAATGGGAGCTGTTGAATTCTAATCTACTTTGGCTTGTGGGGAATGGAAGCAAAATTGACAATTGGTGCCTTTCCTCTTGGGCTCTTCTATTTCTAATTTCTTGGAGCTGGATACTTCAAACTTGCATAATGATTTCATTAAAAATGGGGCATGGAATATACCTGATTACATGCCGGAACTGAATACAGT